>OZ017772.1:36267678-36823719 GCA_963969385.1 Philonicus albiceps | reverse complement strand
CCAAGTGATTTCACGTCGCTGTCCGCGAAAGGGTTAAGATGATAAAGCATCGTTAAAGCCAAAAAAACAAACAAATCTGAAAATTCTACAGTGACCTTGCCTCCTAATGCATTTCAGCATGCTCTCTTGAAATTTTGTGATACCTGATAAGTTTTTTGTTTTTTTTATTAAAATCACTTATTCCTATCAACTAAAATCCATACTTGAATTCATTCTTACAGTAATAAGTTGTAACTACAAAGATTTTAAATTTAGTCTCTGATCAATTTATTGAAGTTTTATTGATTATCGATAAATTCTGCTTTAATATAGACAAGAAACTTTTTACAATATTGTTTATATCACCATAACTCCTTTTAGAGGACGAAATTAAAAGCTAAAAAAATGCAATTTTAAAAATTTCTTCAAAACAAAACAATTAGTTTGTGAAAATTGAATTATTGATTTTTTTATAAATGTTATAAGTTAACAAAGTTTTCTATTATTTGGTTTCCGCAAACTTCGGCATCATGATATTTTGCCAAATTAAAATGCTGAACTATCTGAAATAGAGAGAAATCTCCCCTTCATTCTCCGATTCGTAGCTTATCAGAAATTTCAAGACAAAGTGCCAAAAGTAATTTTAATTATGGTGTTTTCACTCTAAATATATTGAAATAGGTTAAAAAACTTGCTTGGTACGTACAATAAATTGTTTTAATAATAATTTCAAAGTTTAGTATTTATTTAAATTTTGAAGCAACATTCTTAACTTATTGCATGATATGTTTTCATATTAAACATATATTGCATTAATTTCTCTATAAATATTCACTTTTTCTACGATTGTATCTTCAGAAATTTTTTAAATAAACGATATTATTGAAATATTAGACATAGGATGAAAATATCCTTCAGCTAAATGTATTTTATGGCTTTCATAATCATAAATTAAAAATTAAAAAAATAGTATAGTTATAAAGTTTTCGTATCTGGGAATTTGTAGAGGCCCTGGGCCTCACTGGCCGGCTATAAATCGGGTTCTGGTAATGCATCAACGTCGCGACGCCTTATTAACATTCCAATTTGTAGCAGATGTCCTTCATGAGAACGGGGCGTTTCGTAAAAAGCGAGAAATGCCTAGAATAGAAGCTACATATTCACATTGTGAAGTCATTGAAATATTCCATCCAAATGGCAACATAACTCGATAGAAACTATGTCCCGAAATTAGAGCACATTAGCAGTGCTAGCAGGAGGCGGGAGACTGTCGTGATGATAAGTAATCACAGCTAGACAAAAAAGTTAGTAGAAGGAAGGACGGAAGCATCTTGGAAAAATTGTTTTTAGTGCGAGATTCGGGGGAAACATGTGTTGTCCCACGAGACCACTTAGGTTTTCCTTTGACTCGAATAGCACAAGCACGACCAGCGCGCAATAAATTTGAGAAAAACTTGTTTAAGTTCTTTTCGAAACGATTGTATATGACGGCTGCATCTGTGGCGTTGAGCAGGCGCGGCGGTAGTTAACTTAATTAATTTACATAATTAGTTGGCCTTTAAGTTGCCGACCTTGCATACTGCATAACTTTCAATAAAATATTGCCCATTTGCAATCAATTGGATCGATTCGACTGCATATAAAATTACAATGGCTCGATAAGAACCATTGGACGGAACGAAAAAGAAAGAGATGCTTAGGTGCGGTCACAAATTCCCTTGTAAGCTCTGTCCGAACTGCATTTCATTTCAGAAAAATAGTGTCGTCCAATCGCCGAATGTGCAAAAAACCAATTTACATTGAAATACTTCTGGAATTTTATGAACTTAATAAAATGACAGCCTAAAATGAATTGAGCAATAAAATATATGGTTTCTTGTGCGAGCCTCTCTTGGATTTTATTGGAACATTATTTAATTTTATTTGCGGGCGTAGGTACTAGCCGTAGTTGTCGTTTATACCCCATCTTAAAAGAGCCTGCGTTAACGAATGCTCAAGTATTTGGATCCTCTTTTGCTCGGCCGGAATCGTCGGTCTTGATTTTTTTTGCCGGTGCTAATAATGAATCGTGAAGCGGAGTGATTAAACTTTGAGTTGTTGGTGCGTCATAAATTGCTGCATCAAACCGACATTCAACAGCTTCAGGTGCCGATATGTTTTCTCTGGAAGAATCTCCTTTAAGTCCGATTCTTCGATCTAGTTAAATCCTCTCGATAAATGCATCTGTATCTAAACATAAAATGCATTGGCAACTTAAGCGCCATAACATTTTTCATTTAATTATTACATGTTCAGGGTGTATCGTTATTGTTGGATATCTTTCAACTAAATGGTCTTATCAACTACGTATACTGCTGACACCAACAGAGCATTGTAATTGTAGATTGCGCTGGACGGGGCGAATAGTAGTAATTTTTAGTTCGTAATATACGAGCGTGAAATCTCTTCTGAACCGTTTTTCCTTCAGTTCTTGCAACCTCGGGTTTAGGATTTCAAATTTTACTCGATAGAAAGGAGCGTTTGCAGTAGTTCTTTTAGACGATAGTTTGTGCTCTTATTCCACGGGACTAAACGCCAACGCGAAGGGATGCTTTTAACCTCTTTCGCAAATTTAAGAGGGATCATATGTGACGACATATAACGAAAGCTTTTTCTTTCTAAAATTTAAAGGAAGGGTGTTGGTAAGGCTTCACAATTTTAAATATTTGATTTTTTTTTATAGTATACGTATATACGGGCGGAATATTTTGAGGGGGTTAAGGCTAAAAAAATAAAAATACTGTTCCAAATTTCATACATCTAGGTGAAATAGTTTTCAAGCTGCGTGTGTCCAGAAATCATAATTGTGTATAAATCTAGGGTAAACCTTTGCAATTTGAGGAAAATTAAAAATCCAATGTGGCAGATTCAGACACGAACTAGCAACTTCTTTTGAAATTTACGCAATAAAGGCGAATGTTTATATACGAAAATAAACTGAATTAGAACCATGCAGTTATTATAATTATAATAGATATACGTATTATATAAAAGGTGAACATAAAGTGAACCTTTTCGCCAGTAACAGACGTTTAACTGCTGTAAGTAATATCATTTGATTATGTGAGAATCTGAACAAAAAGCTATGAAATTCCACCGAGGACATATCTGCATGTAAAAAAATAGCCAAAATCTCGTTAAGGCTATGTATTTTATTATATAAAATAATATAAAAACCAAATATTTGTAATGTAGAAATTATGCCTAGTTCTTAGCAGTGTTTTTATAATCACAGAAAAATAATATATGAATTGATTTATTTACAAACAAAACTTGGTAAGTTTTCAAGGGTTTTAATATCGCTGAGTTCCTTGCTCATATTGAATGTTAATATTTTGATAAGATATAAATTCAGGAATTTGTTTTCGCACCACCAGTAATAATTTTTATTGAAGTTAGAAAAATTGTGGATGCCATATTGAATCCTCCATATTGAATTCCCATATTGTAATAGTACATACAAAATTATGTAGTGTCACCGAATTGTTTATATTCTAATTTTTATTAATATCCCTTGAATTTCAAAAACGTAATTTGATAGTTTCGAAATTAGTGACCTCAAAATCTAAGTGCTAATTTCACTCACTTTTAATTAAAAATTTCGAGAGCTGATTTTCAATTAGCATATTTAAAAACATCCAAATACCAATGTTCATGGCAATTTCTTGAAATTTGTATTTATTATTCGTCACTTTGAAGGCCTACATTTAATGCGCCTAAATGTGAAATGAGAATTTATAGTATTTTTGATCGAGTTCCTTAGTTTATCGCGATTACACAAGAAAAATCGTATTTTATAATGCCCTTTTGATCTGTGATTAAGCATTCTAACGTTTTAATTTACGCTAATGATTTTAAGATATTTAAATTATAAAATAAATATTACAGAATGATGTTGGTACTTTTAGTTTATGGTTTAATTCTATTGATGAAATTTAAGATTTGGGTACAGTTTTTGACTCAAAACTAACGTTGAACTTGTATTTTTATACGTGATTAATAAATGTGCTTGCAATGCTTGGTTTCATCATTCATAAAAAAGTCCTTATATGAGTCGCAATTGGTAGATCAATGTTAGAATAGTGGTGTCAAGTGTAGACACTTACATATGTCATGTCTGTTAAAAGATATGAATCTGTATAAAAGAAATTTATTTTTGTCTTCACTATTAAGAAGGTGTATATTGTATTTATTTTTGTTTGTTCATAACATTTTGGTTGGATTGGTAGATTTCCTTGAAATCTAATCATCTATTTTCATAAATGTATATATGTAGTAGAACTCTTTGCTCACGAACCTTTCTCTATACTCTGAACTAGTCTGTTACATAATTGTGAATAATTCGTTAAAAACAATTTTTCACAGCAAAGGCAGGTACTTCTAAATTCTTAAATCCAGTAGTTTTAAGGATATCCTTGCATTACCGGAAACATCATAACTGAAATTTTAAATAATAAAAATAGATAGATAGGATTAAACTCTGTTGGCGTCGTTTGTAGATTTGATCTAGAAGTCTGAAATTTGGGAAGGATTTGTGTTAGAGCTAGATCTACAAGATTGGCTTTTGAGATCAAAAAAAAAAAAAAAACACCCTAGTGTAGAGTCTATAACATCGACTAACAACTATTGTCAGGTTATAAACTTTAGTTGAGATTTAAATAAAATACAGTCTGCAAAAAATAAAATGTTCAAGCCAGATTATATCTAATTGCGTATAACATTTCAAGGCATGTTTTAACGATTTTAAATAAACAAAATTGGTCATTACATTCGAATACATCGACAATCATTATAATTGACAAGCTTGTTCCCGTCTAAATTTTCTTTAAGGTGTATCAGTGAACTTTATAAACCGCATATGTGCCAAGTATAACAGAAAAATTTCCCCGGGAGCTGGCAGTTCTCGGAAGGCATCTACTCCCCTTCCGAAACTTATGGCATCCTTTCATAAAACTTTGTTATCTGTAAACCTTATCTATAGGGCATAAAATAAATTATTCTTGCACACTCCTGCTCTCGTGACTACTACTCTCGATTTGAATTAAATCGAAAATCAATTTCGTCAGTTAATTTAGATATGAAACCGCAATAAAGTCCGAAAACGAGCTCCCGTATTGGACATAAACTCACAGTATTAATTATCTAACTCGGAGGGAGCGATAAATACTGGAGCAATCTAGACTCTAGAGTGGCACTGCTAGATAGAGCGTCGTCATTAATGGCGGGCTCGTGATTTGAATTGAATTATAAATGCTAAAGAAAATTCTGTTTCACTTTAATAATTTTCAGGTGAACTGTTCCTGTTCTGGAGTATTTCTCAATCACCCGTGCTCCTGGCGCTAGTGGCCGGCCAGTCCGCGGCGATTATGGAGAATGTGTCGGATGATGTAATCGTTGGCCGTTGCATCGCAGTCTTGAAGGGAATTTTTGGCAACGCCTCCGTGCCCCAGCCAAAGGAGACAGTTGTTACTAGGTAAGAAAACACCTATTTGTCTGCTTTAATGATATCCGTAATAAGTTAAATTGGCCTCTATAACGATTCCAGATGGAGAGCCGATCCATGGGCTAGGGGATCATACAGCTTCGTATCAGTTGGGTCATCTGGGAGTGACTATGACTTGTTGGCAGCGCCAGTAACGCCGCAGAATCCGGATGGGTCTGCGGAAGATGAGACCAAGGAGATGCCACGATTGTTTTTTGCTGGTAATTACCTAAACGAAAGTTTTCGTTTACATATTATCTGTTTCTTTTGCCTTTTGGCAAGCGTCTATTAACATCAGCACACACCTACATTTCGACTGACGACGTGGTGGTCCATTAAAGTAGAACCACTAGCGCGCTTACCAGAGGTAAGGCTGGTCCAGGTAGAAATCATACACATCATAAGGGGGTCAGCGGTCACAGTCGTATCTCGGGGAAGGCTTGTTAATCATATGCCCAAGACATAGCGCTGATTCACAACTTTAATTGATTTTTTTTTCATGTTGGTCGTCCGTGCGCCAGACATGGTTTTCATAGCTTAATGCTTTATGGCAGACCATAATTTTTACCGCAGTCTAGCGCTATTTTCTCTCTCTCCGTTACCTCCATGATTTTCACTAGAAATTACGAGGGCTAAATTGGTTTCTTAATACATTTTGGGAATTTCGTGTCCTCTTTGTCAAATTTTTGATTGTTGACCTCTGCGCCCCCGAAATTTAGATTTTTGCTTCCTAGGAAATAGAAGAGAGAAAATTCATAAACGCGTTTATTAGTTTGCCTACAGGCTATTAAGCTACAATTCGAGAAAGTTGTCTGTTGGCATTGTTAGAATTTGATGGTTTTAAATTTTTAAATATAAATTAGGCATTTATTTTTAATATCTCAATTAAATAACTACAGATTCGATTAGTAAAATCTTCATAAATGCACATTGAATATTATATTCCATTTTTGCGTACCTATGTTTTGCTGTGTGCTGACGAACGCTAGTTTGAGTTGTCAGACGGCGGCTGAGCTTTTTACTACGTGATAGCTATCTGAGGAAATAAATTCCTTACGAAAAAGATATAGGGTAATAACTGCGACATATAAGGGATATCGATATTTAGATATTTATATTAAGATATTGCAAATATATATATGTGGATAATTGAACACCCTTGACACATATAATGCAGGATTTAGCCTATTGATAGTTCAGAACGACATTTTGGTTATTGATATTAAAAGGTCATCATTGATGCAAGTAAAGTACCTATTACTAGCCCATTATGGGCATAAAGTTACAGCGAATAATTATTAAGCTTTTTCTCATCATTTCTGAAATATGAAAACATGTAATTACTCCACATTGGGATACATCTGAATTTGACTAAATTTTGAATTTCTTAAGTTTTTAATCGAATGTTGATTATTGAATGATGAGAATTCATTTTTTAGTATCCCATATTGCAAATTCTTGTTATTTTATGTCTGATTTAGCGAAGCAAATGAAACACAAAAATCCTTTTATTTAACTAAACTTAAGTGAGGACTGTAGTAAAACCCATAATTGCTCTAAATACCATTTTTGCCTTCTTAAAACTGTTGGTTAGCGTAGTAAACAGGATTTCCATAAGTGAGCATTTCACCGCTTCGTTGTTGGAAATTTTTCAGTGAAAAAAAAAGTCAATCCAAATGTTCATTGCGAAATTATATCAGGTTTGATGTTGATGTTTAGTAGAATTTGATTTATCCATAATGTATACAATTGAAGTAAATAAGTGCAATTTTAAATTTGGCGTCTGTTGAAGTCGTCTATTTTGCCTAAAACATTAAATTTTATACTACGCAAATAAGCAATCAAATCAGAATTTACGGAATAATTATTCTTAGAGCCCGTTTTTATGAAAAACCATGAAACACAGATATAGTCTTTAGAACTTTGAATTTTATACACATACTACATTAATTGCACATTTTACTTATACTTAACATATGCATATAAGTATATTAAAAAAGATTTATACATATATTTTTAAAATCATATTATTTAAAATTATCTTTTTTTTATCCGTTCTCCTCTTTCGAGTTATGCACCATATAGTATTTGTTAAGATCTTCAATTTTTCTAGGCGTTTTTTCTTTTTTTACTTCTTTTTGAGTTATTGCTTTTCTACGAACTTTTTCTCTGGAGTTATGCTTTTATACGATCTCAAAGTTGAATTCCAAAAAAGAAAAATAAATTTTTTCGTTTAAAAAAAAATCTGTCTGAATAAAAATCTATAATTATGGATAAGGCGGTAACTATATTCATATATTCGTATATTTTCATTTGAAATATCCCTGTCTCAAGTTATAATATAATTTTATTAGGTGATCATAGTAGAATATGTGTACTTAAGAATGTCCGAACTATTAAAACAATTTTTTAATTATAAAATATGTATAAATAAAGTACTACCTAGGCATCTGGCCGCCCATTGAATTTAGCCTTGATCATGATCTTCAGGTTGATTTCAAAGTCAAGATCATTTGAACGAGTCCTCATATTTCGATACTTTTTATACATGTTTACCTCACTGTTAAACAGTTAGTGGGGAACATTTTAAAGATCTTCTGTCATTATAGACATTAAATACCTCGCCTTAAGTGTCCGGATTCAAGTCTCTATTATTTTCCTCTGGTTTTGTAAATTTAATCTTCGTCGCTTTTAGAGGTCAAAATAGGAGGACTCAAAGTGCATACCTTATAGTAATTTTTTTTGCTCTTTGCAGGTAAAAAATGACTAAATGATCAAGATTAAATTCAAAAAAATTTGCTAAAAGACTTGCGTTTTTCAAAGTATTTTGATTAGAGAGCATCCCTAGTAATTTTCGCTTGTTATAAATCGTTTTAGTGTCCGCCAAACATTTTTCTGGCTACGGCCAACCACTACCTAACCGATTTTTCTAGGAGGGTTAATTACCTGTTTACTACTTATAATTAGAATTTTGGACTTGGAGATATTCCATGGTCTTTCCATGCTGACGGGTGGGACATTCTTACACATTTTTTGACAAACTTACAAATAGTTTAAGGTGTAAATAAAGCTCATAATGCATACTTTAATTATAATAGAATTTCTATATATTGTTTTACGATGTCGTGAGTAAAAATCATGAGTACATATCTGCCAGTTGTCCTAGAGTGAAAAACCAATAAAAATATTTTTAAGAAGCTTAACATATTGGGACGGATGGGACAGGGATTCATGACGGATGGTACGAGTAAACAATTGCATAACAAATATGCGGATTTAAGCATGTTTTTGTTTTTTGTATTATATTAAAATGGTACTTATTATATGTTATTGTGTCATGGGTGGGGCACAACAAACATATTGTTTTCAAATAGTCTTCAATTTAAAAGTATTTTGTCTTTTCTTGAATATGTTTACAATTACAATTCTTGAATATGTTTACAATTACAAGATAACTAAATGCGGTAACCTCAAACTATAAATAAAACAAACTTCAACCATTTTCAATAATGGTTTTAGTGAAAAATTAATATTTAACTGAGATAATGCAAAAAATAAGGGTGATATTTATTAATATTCGTCTATTTTGGACTACAATGGTGCCTCAATAATATTTTAATCCTAAAAGTTAAGTGATTTCTATATATAATTTGTATTTTATTGGTCAGTATCCAATGGGATGACCCATGGGGGAATTTTGCTTCAGGTTTTAAAACTTAAAATTTATTTTTTCCAACATCGTTATGAATTAAGTGCAATATAATGCTGTTTTTTATAAATTTAAGATCAAAACATTTATAATGATAATTTATATCTTTATTTAAATCTATCAAAATTTACTATATATTACATGCATATACAATATCATCCTATTGCTCTACATTGTATATATTTTTAATATAGAAAAATATTTTTTTATTATCGGTTTAGGCGAACACACAATTAGGAATTACCCTGCTACAGTTCATGGAGCATTCTTGAGTGGATTACGAGAAGCTGGACGGATTGCGGACTATTTTCTTGGCTTTCCAGAAACATTTGATGCTCCAATGAAGCGTGAATAGCGTGTTCAATTTACTTAACGCACAACATTTTAAGGATACTACCATCCATAATATTTTTAGAAACTTTCAATGCATTTCTGATTACTTTATCACCTCTTATGCACAATAAAAATTTAATTATTTAAAAATTAATTTCATATTTTCAAAATTTGTTTGGACTAATTCAACAAATATTGCCCGTCGTTTTTTCGAAGAAGTTAAAAGGCAATGTAATTAAAATGCTAAAAACGGGGTTATTAATACTATAGATCTCCTAAAGATTTCAAATTAATTGAAGGGGTAATACTACCTTATGTACACGAAATCAAGGACAATTCTCTGAAATTTATTTAAGAAAAATGAATCAATATTTTTTAATTCTGTTTTTCGTTAGTGGGTCACCTGCTTCAAAAAATATAGTTTTGAGAAAAACGAATTCAAAGTTCAAGTATTAAAATGTGAAGAAAATTTATTGTTTTACCTTCAAGGTGTAATGTCTGGGCCATTAAAGTGGCCTCTTCTGTTCCTGATCCTTTTTTGATGAAATTGATGTTTTACGAGCTTCTATTACCCCTTTAGTGAGGGAGCGGTCAGATTTCATTTCGGAGCAAAATTTATAACAATTAAGTCGAATTGCTATACAAAGTAATATAATTACGTGTTTTAATTTTTGCTAAAATATATCTGCCGCGAGAGAATTAGGAATAAGAAATTAGAAAATTTGTATTTAAACCATTTATGCAAAATGGTGACATAAATCATTGCCAAAAAGATGTTAAAATAGGCAATTGGAGGCCTCCATAATTTGCGTCCTGTAGTTTAGCAAATTGAATATTAAATATTTTACATTTTGAACAAAAATAAATTCATTTGAGAGGCTAAATGAGATTTAAGGGATTTACGTTTTTTTTTTCAACTCTATTATGTGTATAAAATGAAAGCCGATTAAATGTGCTCCTGGTGGGTTGAAGCAAACTGAGCTAAACGATTTATTTTAAGCTAGTCGAATTATTCAAGAAAGTATAAGGATATATTTGCAGGTTATTTATGTGAAATATTCTAATTATAAGAAATACTTGTTTGCTAATTAAAAACATGATAAAATCATTATTTTATAACCTATATTTCAACATATTATTAAAAGAGCTTAACGCCGGTCCTTGGGCCTGGCACCAAATTTTCCGTTTAGGCGGCGCTGGTCCCTGTGGAGCGGCGATATAAAATTTAAAAAATATGTTGTATAACATTAAAAACATTTTTCACTAATTTATTGAAACGTTTGAAAGATAATTTCTGTGTATACTATCGCCTAAATGGACCTTACAGTAAAATTAGTGTTTCGTTTAACGCGTTAATAAGTAACTTAAGGATTAAAAAACCTGCTTAAATTTATTTAGTTTTGTTACATGAGAAGTTGAATATTGAAGGCCTACCTAAAAATATCGTAAGCAATTTAATGTCGATGGACTTTTTAGGTACGGAGGTGAGTTCATTTATTGATTTGAAATGTGCCGCGTTTGTGCAACTGAAACGCCTACATTTATGCAATTTTATTAATTTTTTGAACAGATTTTATATTTGCTAATCGTAAACGGTAGTTTTCTTTAATTTACTTGTTTATTTTCCAGAAGTTAAAATATAAAAATTTGCATTCTAATTTTTTTTCAAAATAATTAAAAAGCCAAAAGCCTATTTTCATACACTATTTATTCTAGTTTGGGTTCAGTTGTTTGTTAAAGTATTTATTCGGATCTCTTAGGTTTAAGTCTATGCATAAAGTTGTTATACCACATAAACATTTAGGTTTGAGACTACGCTAAGTCTGCATAGAAATATAAAGGTTCCGAACACATTCACATATTAAGTAAAATATTTCGAGAATTTAAATAGTAACTAAATTTTTTATTAATATCAATACCAAATGTGATTAGTCGTTGTGTAATGTAAAAAGAATTGTACAGATGTATCTTTAATTCAGATTACTGAATCTAGAAAATTGCAATTAGAGTACTGGGCATTTAGTCTGGGTTGTGCTTTTAGACTGGTGGATATTCATCATTTGGTTCTGTTAGTAAACATGCGACCACCACCTTTTAATCAGACTTTCCTTCAGTACATGTTTACTGACATGTCAAACAAACAAATTATCATTCTTGTTAATATTTAACTTCATCCGAGTAATGGGCTGAAAAAAAGCTATAGGTATTTTTACATAAACTAGTTTGCAGAAGTATTTCAAATTAGCATTCTATTGCTAAGCTCTCTTGTATTCCTAAACTTTTGGAGAGTCTCATCTACGACTCTATGTCCTTCCACTGTAAATCCGTTCTTTCAGTGGGCAGTGGCCCAGTACGGTTTCCTCAAAGGTGATCTACCTACTACCACTAATCTGTCAGTCTTCGTATCACGTACTCTCCAGGCAATGAAGAACGGTGATAAAGCCGACGTAATTACTACAGACTTCTGTAAAGCTTTGACAAAACCTCCCACCAAATCATTGTTCTTAAACTTACTATCCTCGGCTTCCAATCTCTTTTTCATTCTCGTTCTTGTCGTATTTCCTATTCCTTGTGTTAGGCTTAGTTATAGTCTTTAGTCTTAGTTTTAGTTTACATTTGTTAATTTAATTTAAGCTTGTTTTTTTTTTATTCTTGTAGCTTGTATTAATATCATTTATTCATTTCGCTTAATGCAAGCTACAAAATAATTAATAGAATACTTAAATTAAATTAGACTAAGATAATAAATTGAGATTAATAGGGGACAGAGACTAATTATATAGGGTTAGTAAAAGCAATAAGACGGAGGACAAAAGAAGCTTAGGAGAGAAGATGGAGGGCATTCCTTAGATGATTTGGAGAGGTAAAAGCCAAAGGAAAGAGTGGTGTTCACTTTCTTAAATATTCGGGTTCCATAAGGGTTGTAAATCAATCAGCAATAGGCGGTTATAGTGGAGGAAGATTCAGACGATCAGACCAGGGAAGCTGACGTAAAGCAAAGTGGAGGTACCTACGTTGGGCTGCATCAATTCGATTGACGCTAGTGGTTTGAGAGGGAAAGCATACTTGGCTATCATATTCAAGGAGAGGCCTAACGAAGGCGACATAGAGGGCAACGTAGGGATTAAGCAACTCCTTAGACCAACGCTACGCAAAGCCAAGTGCGGAGTTAGTCTTAGTTACCACGCTGACAATGTGGTCATAAAAATTAAGTTCACTATCAGAGATGACACCAAGATCAGGTATTTGGAAGCATTGAGCTCTAGGGAGTTTTTTTCGCACCAGGTACTAAAATTATCTAGGTCCTCTTGTAGCAGTCGGGAATCACAGGCGAAAGATATTAGTTTAGAGATTTTCATGTCATCAGCATAGATAGTAAGATTAGTGTGTTTAATAATATACTCAACACCAAGAAGGAGAATATACATGGTCTCTCCGTGGTTGGTAGGTAACACATTGGACAAGGCAAGTGAAAAGCGGGATATAGAAAATGTCAAGGGCTTCCGCGACAAAGATCTGTGGGGTGAGAGCGAATGAAGGGACGATTGGGCAAGTAGATGATTCAATTTTCCGAAATCGCCTGCTCGAAAGTTGAAGTAGAAGGATATTTCTGAATTATTATGGAGAAGGGGAGATTCAATAGAAACAGTAAGGAAGAGTGGAGGGTGAAATTGGTTGACAGAAGCTGAGAGCTCCTAGTGACTAGTTAACGGAATCCGAAAATGAAGTCTAGTTGTCTGCCAAGGTTGTTGCTAATGTCACTGATTTGGTGGGGACGATCGATGAGTAAAGTCTTTTTAACGGAGAGGGCGTTGGAAGAAACAAAATGGAGTTTGTTATAAGACCAAGTACATTGAAGGCGAGGAAGATTAAACGATTAACGATAATTTCATCATTAAATCTAAGTCTAATTAAAAAGAGAATCGATCGCATCGGTGGTTAGTAGGCATCAAGCGGTTGGGTGGGACGAATATAGATCCATAGTATGCAAAGTAATTTACAGGATAGGCAAATTTATATGCAGACAAAAAGTGAAGATTGTGTTTACAAAATTATAACACTAAACCGTACTTTACCTTTAGGGGTAACCCATCTTACCGCTTGGCTAGGGGAAGATCGGTTGATGTATCAGGTTCAATATTTTAGTTATTTATTCTCAAACTAAAAATATGTATGTTCCTATAATCGCAATTAATAAAAAGACTGATAATCAATGGTTTGATCAATAATGCATTAGTCTTCTATAAACTTCACAACGAAATTCCTTTAACCATGAAACATTAAATTTATTCGGCGCTTTTCTGAATAATGTTCTGCCATGGTGTCTGAGATATTTTGAGTAGAAATTACAGTAAAAAAATCAGTAAATATTGTTATGGCTAATATCTTGAACAATTTTTGATTGATCTTTTTAAAAAATTTACGAAATGGCACCAAAAGTTCGTCGTTGTTTTCATCAATAACGCCTGTCAAAAGAAATTACTCGTAGTTTAAGAAAAACGTCTTCAAAGTTTTGGAATCCCTCTACACCGCCTATATTTAAAAGATCAAATTTCATAAACTATGGAACATTTCGCAATAATAATTTTATCCATATACACAAAGTATAATTTTTACATATGTAAAATAAAGCGAATATTTGATTCACCGAAACTGAAGTGCTTTTATTTTAACAAGAATGATTAGCAGTTTTAACAAAACTTTGAATTGAATTTAAACAACAAATTATATAAAGAACGTTCGTAGAGTAATTTTTGTTGCACATAATATAAAATCAAGCTTAAGGGCGGAGCATCCTATGCAAATGAATATAATATATCAAGTTTATTCAAATATATGTATTAGGGTATATATTTTAATGAAAGCGAAAATGCCTAGAAGAAAAGGTACACAGTCCACACATTTTAATGATACCGTGTCAGAACCAGATGTTGGCATCGTTTTGAGAGTAAGAGAAAACCCATCTGGACCTGGTGGGCCGAGTATAAGTCATAAAGTCATCTATCATATTCAAATCGGCGAGTTCATGAAAAATAAAAACTAAAATCATTCGATCTGGCGCGTTTTAAACCGAATAATTGATTGAAAATGGGAAATGACAGCCATAAAGTCGTTCTACTGCAGAAGTTTAGTCTCTAATCACTGGGGCCTAAATATAGCTATAAATTCGTATCGTCTATATACATATATTATATGTACATTGCAACATTTTAAATAGAATAAAAAGTTAGAACAAAATTTACTATTCTTTTGCTACGAGTATGCTGGATCCAATTTATCAGCTAAAGTAATTCATCCCGACCAGATGATATCTGTTCTGTAAAATTATAAAAGGCAAACACCTCACAAAAATTAATCATGAACCAGCCCAAATCAGAACATTTAAAATTTAGTGGTTGTGCAAATGTGTTGATATAAAGAAGAATCTTTATCACATTACCTATGCTAACTACAAGTTATGTGATTACTCCACCGTCCCTTTGTCGTGTTTAAAAGAGTCCTGCTGATAAATTGAACTTGGTAGATTATGGGAATTTTGGTCTTATAATCAATGAGCACTCATTACGCGTAAGCCTTAAATTAATGTTCTTATGGAAAGCCAAAAGGATATTTTTAACATGAAACTGACCAAGCTTAAAACAAGTGCTCTATAGGTTTGTGTGCTTCATAAGTACATTTTTTTTATTCAAAAAATTTGTAGGAAATTGTACTTTTGTGCAAAGTAATTGGTGTGAATTGTAATGTTGATTCTATGTACAACTGTTGTATTTTTGTATTTAATGGAAAGTTCCCATCTATATTGGGAAATATTAAGACGTTTTTGGGGATCAGTCGGTGGGAGCTACAGTGTAATGCAAATTGTAAATTCGCATAAACTAACTTATTAAAGGTTGGCTGTTTCGCATTTACTATGGTGGACTCAGGTATAACATTTCGAAAGCCATAACTTTGGTAATTATGGGAATATTTACTTATTACTGTAAACATATAATTGAGTTAAACAAAATATATCTTTTAAAATCTAGACCGGAAGTTCCCCTTAAAGTTAAAAAAATATTTCTTTCATTGTTTATTTTATGTAGTATACATTAAGAGGAAAAAAAAAATGTATTTAAGATACATTTAATTTCAACATATTTTTTTATTTTTCAAAGCTGTGTAAAAACAAATCAATACACAAAAAAGATTTGTATATTTAGTCATTTGTTGGTACTTCTTTTGATAAAGTGACTATAAGATGTTGAAGATGACCAATAAGTTTTTCGACAAAACTGCCTAATTCCATTATTTCGGAATTGAAATTACAAACCAGGATAAAATTTGAGTATTCGCATTTTGAGTCCAAATTTTATTCTAATAACTGGTTTCAGTAGAGTAGATGCTGCCAAAATGTAAAAAAGAGCTAATTTTATTGGTATTCAACGGAATTAGGTAAGAAATAGGACTTGAAAGAAACATAATTAAAAAACTCGAGTACTGAGTATTCAGTTAAGGAGTTATTTATTTATTTATAGCTAATAGGGCACAACATAAATTCCTGCGCTACCTTAACCCAAGCCCATATGGCGTAACTTAATTTAATTTTTAATTTTAAGGTGGATTTTAAATTTTAGTTTATTTTCATCATCATTTTCATTTTAGTTTTAATTTAATTCCTAATTTTTATGCTAATTTACAATTAAAATTTAATTTTGTTATTCTCCACGTAAATTTATTTCAAAAGCAAAAATCAATCAAGGTACTCAAGTACATTAGATTTTGAGTCCTATATGGCGCGCATTGTTTATTTATAATTTCTGGAATTTTTGGACGGTTTGAATAGATTTTGATGAAATTTTACAGTATCGTACGTAAGAAATTTGGCGAATTGCTTTTTTTTAATTCATCAAAAGTGCACCCTCATAGTACCAGTAGTTGTTATATATTTCAATTTAATTATTTTAAGTAAATTTAAAAGCTGTCATTACATACCTATGTTATGTCTTTCAACTATTAGCCAAAATAATTTTTTTTATTCAGAACAAATTAAATAAAAATTATAATTATTAAAATATTTCGACTGGATCCCTCAGTACCCGGAAACATTGAGTTCTAATATGGTTAACTACATTTAATTCTACTTAACCAATAAAATTTTCTTATACGTATACAAGACATAAACATAGGTAATTATGTTCCAATTTAGAAAACATTATAATTTTGTTATTTTTCTTAAAATTTATAATATAATTTTTGTCTATAAGCCAGAATTAATATTTATAATTTTATAGTTATAAAATAAAATAATTATGAGACTAGTTGACTTATGTGAACAAAGTAGTGATAATTTACATAATTGATGATCTAAATTTATTTTCTATTTCCGTTAAATTTAACATTCATTGCCTAGAATTATACACCGGGAGAGAAACTTATATATAATTTTTTAAAAAATCTTGCACTACTTGCACTACTGCTATTTACATAGTTCATATTTCGGTCTTCCAACCTCTTAGGTGAAAACGCCCAAATAACTTAGGCAAAACCAAGAAAGACATGCTTTGGAAAATCACTTAAACACTTTGGTAAATTACCTAAAAACACTTAGGAACTTTTACACAATAAACTTAAATGAATTAACTAAAAATGGTGATGATACTATAACGACATTTTAAGTAAATTTATTAAAAATTTAGTTTTTAGGTGGGACTACAACCCCTTCTATATTCCTGCTTGCGAATATGGTTTGGGGAAGGGGGTGGTTAAATCCATTTCCCTTTGCGTACGGGTTGGGTCAGAAATCCATTTCCCATTGCGTAGGTTCGGGAGGAGGGAGGGGGGAAAGCTTCACACTTCCCCTTTGGGTGCGGATTCTGGAAAGGCTGTCTGCTGCCTATTTCCTCTTGCCTGTACGGGCCAAATATGTGATTAACGTACGAATTAGTTTATAAAATTGCTTATGAACTGAATCTGGCAACATGTAAATTAAATTAAGCGAATTTATTTTCTGTCTGAGCGTATAATAATACCTATTATTATTATTATTATTGGAGTGGGCGAGACGTGTAGCCTCGAGCGCTCAGACATTTTTGTCCATTGCACTCATTGACCCATTGTGTTCGTAGAGTAGAATACCATGGTTATCGTGGGATTCGAACCCACAGCCAGCGCGTTAACAACTGATCTACCGTAATAATACCTAAGTGCTAAAGTCGTTAGAAATATCCCATAGGACAGCAAAATCATTTATTTTTACTAATGCGATTTGTCTATGAAAAAAAATGTAAACTCGAATACAAAATTAATAACGAAAGTTGTATCTAGTGTGATATATTTGTAAAAACTATACAATGGCTTAGGAAAATAATCTTAATCTTGTTTGCTAAGGTAATTTTTGCTCAAGTAAAAACTTCCATATAAATATAATAATAATGTTTTCTATGGCTGATAAAACACATTAACGGATATAAATTAATAATAAAAACCTGAGGTGGTTGCAGACATATGTAGGTATGTTAATAATTTTTATTTCGGTAGATATGGAACTTAGTTTTTTTGCGTAGTTCCGAAAATCCTTTTACTTTTCCTAAGAAATATGTGATGAAACCTTAAAATACAGCATGTAATAGGCCTACGTGTGAAATGTCTAATTAAACTATTTCATAGCAGAACGGAGAGATAACGTCAGCTATGGTTAACAAGAAAAGCATTTTCGTGTCGGTAGCCGATGATTTGATATATTTTGACGTAAATGTAACCAAGAACCCTTATTATATCAACCCTACCGACTGAATGGTCAATGTCTGGCAAAAACCATTGCTCATGATATAACGCGCTTCCTTTGATGTCGGGATAAATTGGGGTTTCTGTGAAGAATTAAGATGCAAATTAAGTTTGTCATCCAATTTTAAGGGATAAGCCACGATGTTTGGGGCATCTTGTTTGTATGTAACGTCGAACTAATACTTAAGATAAGAAGGGTGACAGTTGCGATGTTAAATGTATTAACTATGTAGTGGTTATTTCACCACTATATTTCTAAACTGAAATGCTGTAAGCTTTAATTCCGTTGAATATTTTAAGTGGGAAACGAATAAAACCATGTCTTTAAGTTTTGAAGTTCTCTGTTGCAATGCACTTTAAGTAATCTTGATTCATGCTCACTTCAGATTATGAAAAGCGTATTGGAAAAAGAGATTTGATCCTCTTTCTTTCGAAGCTTATATTTTTGAAATTAGTGTATAGAATTAAACAGTTTTACATTATTAATTTAAAGTAACATTTCATCAACCAATATATGATGCTGCCTTTTAAAGTATTCCGTACAGAGAAAAGATTTTAAAGAAAAACTGAAAACAAGGGTTCAAGTCTCCTTGTTTTTTCCAGTCTAAAGGAGACAACATCCCGGGGTCTGTACCAGCGTCAGCGGAACCCTTATAGGATTGCTCGTGCGTCCGTTCATCTGTCTGTCATATACGTTTTTCTTGAAAATGACGTAGCGCATAAATGTAATTTTAAAAATCAGAGAAAGAATAAAGTGGTTTTCGTTTCTTTCGACTTATGAAAGAGCTGAGTTCTTATTCAAAGTGCTTTGGGTGTAATAAATAATAATATCTAATTAGTTTTATTAAAACTTTCCTTTAGAAGTATAACTTCAAAGAGTCAATGCTCATTCATTATTATAATTTCTACCTAACTTTAAGAAATGCTCTTTTAAAAAATCTTGGTTTAGAGACTTGAGTACACCTCCACTGCAATGTAACTTAGAAAAAATCAACACTTGGCTATAACTTAACAGATTTAATGAAATTTTATTTTTTTTAACTTCATGTTCATAACTTCATAATTCCCAATTAGTTTGCTATTCTTTTACAACTTTCTTTGTTATAATCGCAACCGCAGGAACGCTGAATTTTCACTAATTTAATAGTACACAATTATATTTATTACTTTAAGAACATTTAAATTAAACACGGATGAATTTTAGATTTAGGTGAATATTATAAATTAATTAAAAACGGTAAGAATAGTAAAAAAAACGTAAAAATAACAATGAGCAGGGAGTAATCGAAATAATGAGAAATTTTAAGGTGCATAATTCTGAACGTAACAAAAAAGCGGGCTTTTATTTACTTTGAAAGTAAACTGTTCCATAATATAGCACTGCATTGCATTTTGTACTTTGGAGAGAAGAGCATCTTGAAAATAAACTCGTGGTCATAAAAAACATAGTTTTTCTTTAAACAACAAATTTTTATACGAGAAAATTAAAGAGAATTAAAGATTCTGGTAATGAAGCACAAGCACAAGTAATTTGTGCGTCGGTAGGAATGCCTAGGAAGGCTTTTTAAAGTGTTAAGTCGAATATCAGGGTAAATCGTTAGCTTTTCTAGAGGTCCGCACCTCAATCAAGTGTTGAATTTTGTTGCCTGGTTCAATAGTCTTTGACTAAGATTTTGTCAAGCTTCGGCTAAACGATAAATGTGTCCATGCAGGTTTTGACTTGAGCCAAACCTTAAAAGCTAAAAATTGGTTTTCCAATCTAGGCCCAAGCAGTAGTCGAGCTTTTAGTACGAATCTTTGGTTTTCCAGCCGTTACCCTACTATGAGCCAATCTTTTAATAATGTAAACCAAAATCTTTTTATATTAAAATTTATAATTTTATTTCCTGCGGCTAATAAAATTCTCGGTTAAATACTCATGATCTCATGATTAGAACCCTGTTTGACGGTTTTCATCCTTAAAGGTCGGTTAATTTATATAAACATAGTACCGTAAACATATAACATTCATCAATTATATAAGTGAATTGAAATATGTGGTTGATTTTTACCCTAGAACCAGACTCTAGTCTCTCAGTCTCTATTAGACTTGGATCATATTGCCGCACCAGCCCAGTTTGAACAAGTAAAGTAGACTTGGGCTAAGTTTCAGAATCAGCCCTGAGCCAATCTTCGACGCCAGCACTAATAAAAATTTATTATTCCAATATTTTCCCAGACTCCCGTATTTAAATGTCAAAGGGAAAAAACGGTTGGCGCAAGTGTTTGCCCAATCATGGGCCTTTTGTTATAACCTGCATATCAGTAAATTTTTGCATTGTATATACAGGGTGATGCGTTAAGGTCTGAGCGGGAGTGTGCCAATTGATCCCAATTTATCTCCTGAACAACGTATTGATGAATTCGATCGTAAATAAGCCCAGGCATTGCCATAACTGAGAAATCAAAATTTCTGTGTAACAAAAGACGAACCGTCAAAAAAGTGACAATAGTTATTTTCTATTTATAAAGAAAATTTAATTTTACGAAAGGAGCAATAGTGAGAGTAAAGAAAAATCTTCATTCTGTTGAATTTATTTAAAAAAAGGCAAGTTAATTTGGACATCTAGGACATAATATATAACACAGTAACAGATTTATAGAACATTTTCAACTGTCAAAGGAAGCCTTTAAAGTATCACGAACGCTTCATCAGCGGGGCCTGTTTTGCGATTATGCGGCGTTCTATAATTTGTATCTGAAGGAAGATACTAAAAAGGTGTTGAGCAGGACTTTAAAGCTGTTAACATATATTCTTTTGCCAAGTTGGGATGATGGTTGAAATTAATCGGCATTTCATAATTTTTTTATAGCATTTTTAGCCCTAGTTCGTAAAAAAAGCTACCGTAAAAAACAAAAAAAATTATAATTACTATTACTTGCAATTGCAAGTACTCGTGAGTAATGCAACGTAATGGTGAAGTGCCAGTATCATTATTGTTAATAATAAATCAATTTTTTTGAATTATCATTATTCATAATGGTGCTGGTAATTATTTTGTCGCATTAGCTGTAATGGTAAAGGTGTTATAATAGTAATGCTTTTTTTACAGATCTTGCTTAGACTCTTACGCAACACCCCATATACCATTTGCATGTACGCTCAATATGAAAATGAATTTTATGTTCCAATATGGGAGTTGTTTAACTTTAAAAACAAGAAAATATACCGGTGAGCATCCAAGTCGGCTTGATTAAACGTTTTAAACTCGATATTGACTAAACTCAAAGGGAGGAACAAGAAATATAAACTTCGTCATCCTCGCAAGCTCATATCACCAAAACAGTGCAATATCTGACACCGGAACAGGAAACAAAAAGGAAACAGAGCAAAGGAAATGACTAAATCAAAACAAGCTGGTTTGAAGCTGGGAAACAACGCAATAAATAGCAATCCGCAGTTGGTTCAACATGAGAACATATATCCTAGAGGATATAAAAATTTCTTCATTCTGCGCTTGCGGGTAATTGCATTCAATAACTTTATTTTTTTCGCGATATAAAAGGGCAATCGTGCAGAGTACAACGATATTTGTATAGATGGAGGGGGCCCTTCGCGTACTCTCAAAGATCTCTAGTATGAGTTGAGCTTTTAAAATAAGAGGCATTTTCAGTCCTGCATAGACAAAAATCGTCTCTTCTTTAAAGCGGTGGATTTAATCAGTCCTGCCTGCTGCTCATCGAAAAAAAACCAAAAGTTCCTGCAAATGACCTTTAACTTTTTCTGAAATTTTAATTTACAGAGCTTCGAACTTAACGTGTGCATGAAGCTTAAGTAAAAGTAACAATGTTCGTTATATTGGAATAAATCCGAAATTATAATATATTTTCCGATTATGGGAGAAATTAAATAAAAATACAATAAATGAAATCAAAACACTTCTCTTTTTAAATGAGGTATGCAGTAATCAAAATTTATGCAAGAATTGATTAATCCCACCGATGACTGCCATTCGAATAATCCAAAACCAATCGTTATATTTGGGTATATATTATTTTTTCCAGTGGACAGCAGACTCAACTGGAAATAAAAAGTTGATGGTATCGGCTCCCAAACCTAATTACATCCGGAAGCTTTGAAAGAAAGGCGACTGTGAACCTCTCCATCACAGCCTAATATGACTACATACACCAATACATGTATAACGTTAAATCAAATTAAAACATTTCCTCCATGAAAAATATAGGCACAGATCAGTGAAATTTGGTGGATTGCATGTTTTTTGCATATTTTGCGTCCTTTATTAAACGTCGTCCACTATATAAATATAGAGTTAAAATCGCTGGCTCGATGCCATGCGACGGCGGTGGAACAAACATTGATAGATAAAATTCTATTTGTTGTTCTACTATCTGAATTTTAAAATGGGTTCATTAATCATATGGCCATTTTACGGCTTCAAATAGTAGAAATCGGTAAGAACAATATAAAGAACAAATTTTATTTAATTTTATTTTACCATATCAATTATACATATATCACGAAAGGGTTTTGATGGTAAAGGATGCAATCCATGCCAACGAGTGTCTTTTAACAAGGCTTCGATTTTTAGCGTCCCGAAATTGCTATGAATATACGAAATTTCTTATTCCTTTAGTTATATACATATAATAACAATAAAAATAAAATAATAACAAGACATCCATTACTCAAATTTAAGCCAGCAAAGAAAAAACTATTTTTTATATTTAATTTCAGAAAAACTCATATTTGATAAAATTAAATGAACTCTCAGATTTTATGTTAATATTTAGGAAAATTGTTTTTTATTTAACGGGTAGCTAACATACATAGGCAGCATAATGTAACATTCATTTTAAGGCATTAGCTGCTATGTTAGGGCAGAGTTTTTGGAAAAATGCAATAGGTTGCTTTTATGCGGTCTTTTGCAGTTGTCTATTTACTGTAATTACTTTAAAGCACGGCATTTAACGCTGAAAAACTGACCCAAAAGCGATATTTATGAATTTTGTGTTCTTTACTTTTATTAGCTGTTAGGCTGTAAAATAGTTAAAAATCTTGCAAAAAAAAAACGATGTTGTCAAGTTTGTTTTTCATTTCAATTTAGTTTATTTAAAAGACATTATTTAACGCCAAAAAAAGAATCTCCAAATCTATATTTACGATTTTAGTTTTTTTAATTACTGATTTTTTACACTGAAAATAAATTTTAGTTTTCACAACTGAAAAATTGCTAAATTATTCAATGAAATACGGCATCAGATAAATTTAGTTTCTGTAACAAAACATAAAATTTATTTATACCTATTTCTAATGATGATGAAAAATTGTTGACGTAACTAATATTTCAACTCCTTACATATGGTTGCACGAACAAAATACTTGTAACTAGTGTATTGTTATAGACGTTAACATAGCTGTACACAACTATAGTTTATTGTTCATGTAATTAAAATACTAACTATAAATTGCACTAGCGTTTCCAAAATATTTTTTGGATTTATTACTTACCTAGGAACCTGGACTCCTGGGTTGAAAGTTGTCCTCCTCCCGTTCCCATTCGTAAAGATTGCTCGAAGGGTTGTAAGCTGTCCATTACCCTTTTTCCATTATGGCCAAAACGGGCCATATATTTTTTCGACTTAGGAATTGATTTACAACATTTCTTACTTCACGAACTTATCTTCTATCATGAATTGGTCCCGTAAACGAAAGGTCTGATTTAATATATTTGTTGCATCGACAAATGTTTTTATTTCGTAGTAGAATGATGCACTAGTTTGAGTAAACTTTAGTTTATGGCTGCAAAATTATGTGTCCAACCTTTTAAGTAGATAGTAACGATAAGTACGACGATTGCATCGTTCCACTGCTTTCTTTAGTTTGAGATGAGACATCATTTACTCAAGTGTTGATAGTAGTCAACCAAACATGCTGTGTATTTCAACCTTGTATAATTATTTAAGGGGGAACACCACAGTAACATTTCAAAAAAATTTTAATGCTTGAGAATAATATTATACATATAATTAAATATTACAGAATCCCGTAAAGGTTATTTTATTAAGCATATATACAAATCGTTTAATGCTAATTTGTAACTTAATCAGAGCTTTTCGATGAGACGATAATGCTACATCGATATTTTGGTGCAGTTAAAAAATTAAAGTTCCAACATCTATAGGAACGTAACTTTCTTTTTTGTTTTTTCTTTTAAATGGCGACGATTTAAAACATTTTAAAAACAGAATAACAGAGTTTACTGTGATTACAAAAATTATATAAAAAAATTGACTATTGGTTCATAAGTCTTCGAATATTCCCTGAGACAACTTTGAAAAAAACGCAAGAAAAACACGTGTAAAGTTTTTGTAACGTTTTTCTTGATATAAAGTTATATTTTTGCTGGAACATGTAATGCAAGTTAAAATATTTAGTCCAGGGCTAACTCTAGTGTCGTCCTTGTTTTTTTTTTGTGAATATATTCCGGTTGTATATTATTAGCAATATGTGTAGCAAGGGACTGAGGGTTCTATAATAACTGGTCGCGTTACCTACTCTCAGGAAAGCGGTAGTAACTCAATTTTCAGAATTTTAACTTAAAGTTTTACGAATATATATGGTTTTCAACAGGCATAGTTTAAAATAATGCAAAAAATAAAAATAAAATTTTTAATTGTACAATAAAAAACATCGTTTTAAAGCTGATTCTTTCTAGTTTCTAAACCTTTTATTTATATTTTGTATCACTACTTACTACCGTGAGAGATTGAAGTATTGCGAAAAAATTTCTAAAGTTCGAATCAACTTTAAAAAGAAAAATATATCTCAGTTCACATTTTGTTTTATTATAGAGCTGTTTTCATGACTCAAAATTTATTTTATTTAAAACTGGGTTATATTTCTAGTCATTTTACAAAATGTGGCTTATTAAAGTGAATGTTTTGGCTAAAGTAAGTTTAAATCTAATGGTTCGTGGCAAAATTTTAAATGAAGACATTAGAAAAGTTATTGTTAATGATTATAAAAAGGGAATATTTGCATCTCATTTATTCAAAAGATTAAGCACATCGCGGATTACTATTCAAAATTAAATAAAAGTACAGACATTTGTTAGTCATGTTTTCATTTGTAAATAAAACACACATTTTGGGATTAAAAGTCAAAAATTTATTTATATATTATATATACCTTACCTTTAAAATAATCCCACAAAAAATAATGAAGTGGTGTTAAATCGGGACTTCTTGGTGACCAAGGAATTTCAGAATTTCGTAAAATTAAGCTATTGGCAAATTTTGTTGATAATAAATGGAGTGTTGAACGATTTGTGTGGCATGTCGTTCCTTCTTATTGAAACCAAAGGTCGTTGACACTCAATTCATTCAATTTGGGTCACAAAAAACTAGTTAACATGCTGCAATAACGTTCCCCATTCACTACAAGGTCATTTTCCTGTTCGTTTTCAAAGAAAAACGGCCCAATGATGCCACTAGCCGATAAACCAAACCACACAGTGACTTTTGGAGGATGAACTCCTGCTTCTTGAATAACATGAGGATTCGACAATTTGTTTGTTAACGTACACATCAAAATGAGCTTCATCGCTAAAGATGATTTTTGATGAAAAAACTTCATTTCGTTCAATTGTTGAGTTAGTTGAATTTTATATGGATGCAAAAGGTTCTACTGAACCAGTTTTTTCAAAACGATCAATAATTTTGCCAAATGTCATGTAATTTACTAAATGTTGTTTTTTTGAACGACCATTTTCATAATACATTTGGACAATCAAAATACGCTGTTGTGTTGTTATAGACTCCATGATTATAAATGGCATATTTTTGAGAAGAAAGAATTTTTTAGAAGAAATAACACTAAGTACTAAAACTCATCAACTGAAGAAACAACGAAACGAAGAAACAGATGCCCCATCCTGTGTATAGGGGACCAAACGATATAAAAGGAAAGAAAACAACGAGACGATATCCTACAGCGGTAGTTTGTATGTTAGTGTATTAAAAAAATGTGAAGTGCAAACGTCAATAAACGGTAAAAGAAATTACCGCCACGTATAATCAATTGATTGGAAAGAATTTTCTATCAATAGCATTTAAAAAAAGAAGATAGCGTTTATACAGTATGATATTGCAGTCTAAGTATGTAAAAGATAATGTTATGAATAAACTTCTTGAAGCAAAGAAAAAGTCTTTCTTAAATGCAGGACAAAAGAATAAGCAGCTGTATTTCTTTATTTTGACGCAAAACAGCGGATGACGAGATTAATCTAAGATTTTACTCCGAAGCCGATCGATCACACGGTAAAGTCGAATCCCAGATCCCTCCGCAAGTCACCTTTCTTCGTCATCATCTTCTTCTTTTTCTCCGAGTTTAACCCTTTGCGGTCGGTGTCCCCGTAGCGGGGACATTTTTAAATCGTCTTAGAAGTCGGTGTCCCCGTAGCTGGGACATTTTTAAATCGTCTTAGAAGTCGGTGTCCCCGTAGCGGGGACATTCGAAAATCGCAAAAATGACAAAACACTATGGTCCCCTGTGCCTCGTGATTCAAATATTTTGGTTGACTCGCGAGATAACAATGTATAATTGTTCAGAGAAATTACCAGGCAGTCAGTTTCGACTGAGCTATCGAGAAACGTTGAGATTGCTAAAAAGCCAGTCATTGTGTACATCATACACCTTACTTTATAAAAGTATCAATTTTATCAAAAAGTACCGCGAACATAATAAAATTTGTGTTCAACATTTTAAAAATACAGTGTTATTTCCAAAAATGAAAGGGTTTAGAAATGATTTGCAAGATAGTGAGAATAGTGATGATGGGTTGGAACTTGAAGCATATAATGGAAATATGACTTCATATCGGTGATTGTGTCGCAAAATACCATTCTTTAGAACATTACAGAGATTAAAAGTTTTGTATTCTTAGGTATTATAAGTAGTATTAAACACAAAAAATCAGTTTCAATAAATTCTGTGTGTTTTAATATCCATATATTGACTTTAAATCCTGTACGGAAAAGTAACTGCGAAACGCTAGATTTGCTCCGACCTGCTGGTACTCCCAAAAGCGAAATCTGCCGACCGCAAAGGATTAATAATCGTAAACTAACTTAAATGTTGGAGAAATGCCCCTTCCTCACAATACTATGCTTGGTCGAATTGAACGACTCAATTTCCAATATGGCCGAACTATTTTGATTCATTTTTTAAGCGGGCGAACTACTATTTTGCTTTGTTTAAATTTTTGGTATATAACGAATTTTGTTGCATAGTAAATGATGAATTATTGTTGTTTTTTTTATTAATTATTAAAAAGTACATGTAATACGACTAAAATTAAGCATAATATTTTGTGCTTCATTATTCCAGAAAAGGCAACATGTTTTTTACAAGTACTCATTAAAAAACATTGGATGATGAAAAACAATTCGTAATGTCTAATATCGTTCTAAATATAATGTGACGGACGTCTCCAAAATGGCGGAGTATCATTTTCTGCAACATGATGGTTTGACGAGTAGGGGGTATATTAAAGAAATTCGAAGGTTGGGAAATTAACGGCCACTCTAATATGTAGGGGAGAGTCGTGTACCTTTGGATTGAATGTATCTTGAACCGATCGTTATACATATTTCATGTTAACGCACGTATCAGCTTATGAGTTGTTCTACCGTTTGTAGAGAATTCAGAGGGCTCTAACATTAGAGCTATGTTTCAGCCTCATAGTGAAAGTTGAAGAGTAAAGTTTTGCTGCTATTGCTGCAAAGTTTTATGTCACCCAAGGTTTTGAAATGTGTTATAGGTAGTAAGTCACGTTATTCGTTACTTTAATATAAACTATGGCAGGTGTGAGTTCTTATGTGAAAAAAATGTTTATTGACTTTTTAGATTTCTTACTGCTAATCGTGTACCTTGGGTCAGTTAGCTAGGCAAACCATGACTCGGTTCAGTAATTATCATATTCTGATAATGAACTTAATGTATCTAAAGCAAGTTTAATACGGCATCTGCCAGTACATACATCTTCAGGACTTGACGCTTTTAAAAACCAATATCAATAATATCGCTTGCCACCAAGTATTTATGGCAGAAGTGTGAGTGTTTTTTAAGGCGCCATCCGAGTTGATTCTTAAATAATCGGAGCCAACTAGCCTCGCGACATTAATGAGCTTTAATAAAAGCAATGCCAGTGCATTTTTTGAAAAATTTCAAAGATTACTTTATGCGTTACAACTTTGCTCCCAAGAAAATCTAGAGTTTTGATGAAATTGGCAATTTTACAGTACACGTACCCCCTAAAGTATTAGCTGAGAAGGACGAAAAGCAAATTGGAAACATGACATCTGGCGAAAAAGGGGTTAATGTAACCATGGTAGTAGCAATTAATGCTATAGGAAACTATATTCCCTAAATACTGATCTTTCCGCGGGTGTATGTTAAACCACACATGCTGAAAGGTACTTTAGACAGGATTGGAGGTGCCAACCCATCTGGAGGGGGACTAATAGTGAATGGTTTCTTCAATTTTTGGAGCATTTTATTCATCACGCTAAGCCAACTATAGATAATAAAGTTCTCCTAATTCATGATAATTATGACAGCTATATTTTAAACCGTGCAATATGTTTAGCCAGACAAAATGGGGTTGTACTTTTAACGTTGCCACTACATACTTCGCATAAGTTACAGCTTCTAGATCGAACAGTATTTGGGCCGTATAAGTGTTTTTGCAGCCAAGTTGCATGGATGATCAATAATCTAGGGAAGCCCATATCAATATATGACATATCTAAAATTGTTGAAAAAGCTTATCCAAGAGCCTTTAGTAATCAAAATAATACAAAAGGAAGGAAGTCACAGGAATTTAGCCTCTTAATTCCGAGATATTTAGAGATGAGTTTCTATCTGCTTACGTCGCGCTTGTTCAGAGTCTACTGAAAATAGTGAGACGGATAAAATTTCCGAAATACCAAATGTTGAACTTAACACAACATCAAGATCTTCTGCGGACACAAGGCTTAAGGTCTTTTTCAAAAGCATCAAGAAAAAATACTAGCCGAGGACGGAAAGCAGGTAAACCTAGAATTTGACGCTTGACACTACAAAAAGAAACGAAATCGAAATAGAACAATTAAAAAGAAAATCGTCAAAGGGAAAAAGAAAGCAGCAAATACTACAAAGTTCATCTGATCAAGAAAATGCTGCAGAGAGGATCAAAAACGTTGCGAATACTTCTTACAATAAAGGAGATGAAGCAAATGAAGATTTTAGTAGAGACAGTGGCAGTGTAGAAAAACTCGTGAGAATTGTTCGTTAAAAGTACCTAACTCTATCAATTTGTTGATTGTTTTGTAAAGTTTAAAGAACAAGTTTTTTTATGTTTGAAATTCTTTTTATTATATTTTATTGGATATATAATAAAGAAAATTGAAAATTGATTTCTTTCGTACATTTTTATATCGATAGTTCGATATTTGACGAATGTAAAGCTACCTTAACTTAAAATTAATCTTTAATGCTTTACTAAGGAATACGAATATCTTCAATATCACATTTAACCCTTTCCTTACCACAGTGTCTAATCCGCAGAAGTGACACTACTGAACGGTGCCGCTTGCCGCGAATTGTGCACATTGCATGGTAGTAAGCTGCCGTTTGGATTTTCTTATTTAAGCTTTACATATTTATTCTTAGTGGAATTAAGTCAGCGCAATATATGTAAGTCAGTGGAAGTTTGTAACAGACTGGGTCTGTTATCAAACGGTTTCACGATGCCGGCTAAATACGACGCTGGTACACACGGGGCGTTCAGCGAATGCCGCATAAATACGGCGCTAGTAATGAAAGGGCTAAACTAGTAATCGTAAAACGTATTTTTAGTGGTTTAAGGTACATTCGCTTGTGGATCTAGGTACATTACTGGAATGTTCCTTAAGCCGATTAGTGTTGAGCCAGTAAATTATTAATTAAGCATTAATCTATTTATTTATTTATTTATTTAATTCGCTTAATACAAGCTACGTAACAGAAACAAAAAAACAATTAAGGCTAGAATTAAATTAAACTTATAAGCTAGGGAAACAGGAGTAAGGGAAGGCAGGATAAAATTAAGTAAGCTAAGGAAAGGGAAAGGGGCCTAGAACAACAATTCAAGAGGAACTGTGGTGGAATTCGTTCCTAAGGGACGATTTAGAGAGATGGAAGTCGAAGGAGGGAAGGGAGTTGGCCATTCGAAGCATACGGGTGAGAGGCTCGGCAAGTCCGTAATTGGTGCGGTGGTAAGCAGGGCGAAAGAGAGGGGCCGACCTGACATAGCGGGGGTTGGTGTAGAAGGAAATCCGCTGAAGCAGAGAAGGACAATCAATCTCCCCAGAAAGCAGCTGATGGATGAATGTAATATCAGCGAGGTCGCGCCGCTTCCATAAGGGCTGCAAGTCAATAAGCATCAAGCGGTTTTCGTATGGGGGAAGATACAGACGGTCAGCCCAGGGAAGCTCACGTAAAGCAAACCGAAGGAACCTACGCTGAACAGCTTCAATCCTGTTGATGCTTGTAGATTGGTATGGAGACCAAACTTGGCAAGCGTACTCGAGAAGAGGCCTGACGAAGGAGACGTAGAGGAATTTGGCAACATAGGGATCAAGGAACTCCTTAGACCAGCGCTTAACAAAGCCAAGTGCAGAGTTGGCTCTAGCAACTACACTGTCAATGTGATCACGAAAATTAAGTTCGCTATCACAAATGACACCAAGGTCGCGAAGAGAGGAAACATAGGGGATAGTTTCATCAGATAACTGGTAAACTCTGGGGGGAGAGGAAGGGCGTCTGCGGGAAAAAGTAATAGATTGGCATTTGGAGACATTAAGCGCAAGAGAGTTTTTGTGGCACCATATATTAAAGTTGTCAAGGTCGTCTTGAAGGAGTCGGGAGTCCGTGGGAGAAGATATCCGTTTAGTGATTTTCATGTCGTCGGCGTAGATAAAAAGATCCGAGTGCTTAATAATACACTCAACATCATTAATAGCCAGAATGAAAAGCAACGGACCTAAATGGCTTCCCTGGCGAACACCAGAATTGGCCACGAAAGGGTTAGAGGATGAGGAACAGAAGAGAACCTTGTACTGGCGTTGATAAAGGTATGACTTCAACCAGGAGAGAAAAGGCTGATTGAATCCAAGGTAGCTGAGTTTGAAGATAATTAGTTTATGTGAGATTTTGTCGAACGCCTTACTGAAGTCAGTAGCGATGACGTCGACCTCCTCACCGTTTTCCATGGCACATAGTGTTTTAGAGACGAAGTCGGTAAGGTTAGTAGTAGTTGACCTGCCTTTAAGGAAACCGTGCTGTGAAGGGGAAAATAAGGATTTACAATGAAAGAATAAACAATCGTATACAATTTTTTCGAAGAGTTTGGGTATGCAGGAGAGCTTCGCTATAGGACGGTAGTTGGAGATATCACTCTTACAGCCCTTTTTATGAATGGGGATGATAAAGGAATCTTTCCACCTAGAGGGGAAGATACCTTGGGCAATAGAAAGTTGAAAGATGTGGGTAAGAGGTTCAATCAAGTGTTGAGCACACTTTTTCAGAACGATGGCAGGGACTCCGTCAGGACCTGGGTTGTGATCATCAGCAAGAGTGTTGATGGAAGCAGCAACTACTGATGAGTCAATGATGACAGATGCTAGGGTAGTCTGTGGGCAAGAGCGCATGAAGTGGAAGTAGGTAGCATCTGGCTCGGGAGAAAGCTCACTGAAGGATTGACTGAAGTGTTTAGCGAAAAGATTAGCGATTACGCGAGGGTCGGAGGAAGAAGTGTCGTCAAGTTTAAGTGTTGAAGGATAGCCGCTAGATTTTCTTTTGACGTTAATGAATTTGTAAAAGCGTTTAGGATCTGAGCGAAGAGTTGACTGCATATGTTCCAAATATTCGAGGTAAGAGGATTGGCTGCGTTCAGAGAACAGGGAAGCCACGGAGAGGTAATTGGACAGGTCGGGATCCGATCGAGTTAAGAGATAGGCCTGCCACAGTTTGTTTCTCTTGTTTCGAAGAGAGCGAAGTTCTTTACTGTACCAAGGGGGAGATGAGGCATGATCTCTACGAGGTTGGAAGGGAATAGACTGAGCTAAACAGGTAAATAGTTCGGTGTAGAAAGAGTCTACGACATCTTCAACAGAAAGCAGTGAAACAGTTGAGAGGGAATGAAGGGACGATTGATCAAGTAGGTGATTTAATTTGCTAAAATCCCCTGCTCGGAAGTTGAGAGAGTAGGACGATTCGGAGTGAGTATGAGGAAGGGGGGGTTCAAGAGAAAAAGTGAGGAAGAGGGGGGTGATACTGGTCCAGTGTGGAGAGGAGATGAGCACTCTCGATGACAACCGAGTTGACAGGATCGGAAACAAAAATCAAATCTAACTGCCTACCCAGATTGTTGGTTACACCACTAATCTGGTAGAGACCAGAGTCAGAGACGCGGTCAATGAAGAAAGTCTCTTTATCAGATAGGGTGTTGAGAGGGACATAATGGAGTTCGTCATCAGACCGGATCCATTGAAGGCGGGGGAGATTAAAGTCGCCAAGAACGAAGACTTCATCATTTGGACCAAGACTACTGAAGAGTGAATCAATCACATCGGTGGCAATTTTATACGTCTCAAGCGGTTGGGAGGGACGAATATAGACACAGAGTATATACAAGAATTTAGAAGTTAGAGAAATTTTGATGCAGACGAAATTACAATTAGAGGTGTTAGAGGAAGTAAAAAGGCAAGCGCCGAAACGATTGCGAACAGCAAGGAGGACGCCGCGGCCAGTAGGAGCTAAGTCATTATCGCTGGTGTCAGCACGAAAAACAGTGAAGTCTGCAGAAAATAATTCATTGCTATTTACGCTAGCAATTAAGTTGGTTTCTGTGAGCGCAAAAATGTCGTAAGGGAAGAGGAAGGAATTATGGAAAACTGAGTGAGTTTTGGAGCGCAGGCCTCTAACGTTTTGGTAATATATGGAAAGACAGCTAGGGGGACGGGCTTTGGCAGAAGAGGGTGGGGAACGGGAAGAGGAATGAGTGCCGGCAGCGTTAGGAACTAAAATAATTTTTGTGATCAGCGCGGGATTTCTGAAGGTGGGAGACACGCCGAGAGCTAAGATAAGAAGCGAAGGAAGTTAAATCGGTTGATACTTTATCAGGAGTAATGCCGAATTCAGCGTGGTATTTGAAAAAGAGCTCGCGAAGGGCAGTGAGGTCAGTAGGGAGGCCCTCCTGGTGAATCGAAACCAACACACTAGTTTTAGTTTTGCCGTCAATACAGACGGAGTCTGGTTTGTCATGGAGGTAGGCAAGGAGAAGGCGAACGTTAGCGTGGATTCTATGGTCACGCAAACGTGATAACAGATAACGTCCTTCAGTTGTTCCTGCGGATTTCATGGTGAGTTTAACAATAGGGGGGAGGAGAGGGTCAATGAATGAAGGTCTGGAAGGCGGATTGGAAGGGAGGGGGTCCGGATTGGTGGGGGGAGGGGCCACGGAAGAAGAGGACGAAGAGGGAGGAAGGGCGGAGGGGGACGGAATGACTGGTTGTGAAGGAACTAAAGTATGGGATTTGACAAAATTAGGGTATTTGGGAGGGGTGGAAAAATTAAAGTTAGGGAAGAGGCTGGTCTTGTACTGCCAGTTGGGATCAGCGGTAGAAACATTGGCAAGATTGGGAGGGTAAGAACGACGTTTGGTCGGATTATTGAAGCCAATAGATTTGTGGGAGGGTAATTTAGGGCTAGTAGTGGATTTAGAAGGGACAGAGGGACCAGAGTTAGGCTTAGGTTTAGCATGAGGGCTAGGGTTGGTCTTAGCTTTGGTAATGTGATTAGCGTTAGACTTAAGTTTAGCATTAGGGCTAGGGTTAGTCTTAGCTTTAGAAATGTTACTATGACTAGGGTTAGACTTAAAGCTAACAGATTTGGAGATCCATTTCGCTATGCTAATATTACCGTAGCTAACGGGGCGGGAGAAGAGCCACTCGTATTTGCAGTGGAGAGTCACCTTAAATTTGGATGGCCCTCCAGCATGGGGCGGGTGGAGTTTCTCACAGACAATCGGTGAGATCGAGAAGTATCTTGCAAAGAAGGTGCGGATCCAGGTCACATCTGCGAGGTGGGGGGCGCCAGCCACAAGAAGCACTGAGGAAGTCTCGGAGGCAGCGACGTTGCCACGGTGGAGTTTCACCAGCCTAGAACTCCATTCCTTTTCGGTCCAGAGAGTGCCGAATTTAGACACTGGGGGGGACCAAATCACAAGCAGAGGTTTGAACAGAAACGGAAGAAGTAGATGGAGGAGGGCGAAGCACGGACTTAGTGATGTCGACGATGGTAGGGCTGGGATTCGGCGTAGCAGCAGTCTGAGTAGGCGCGGAGGTCGTGGCAGAAAGTGTGGGCACACGGTCCAGAGCAGGGGAGGGGCAGCTGATGGCGGAAACGCTTGTCGGTCCTACAGCGGACGATCGAGAGGGCGAGCGAAGATCAGCGGAGATGGAGCCAAGGAACGCAGCGTTGGCAGACACGGCCGCAGAGCAAGAGCCGAGGTCATTCCTAATTAGCTTCACTGAGCGGCGAACATCGTCGACGGCGGGCAGAACAGCCGCGGGGAGATCGGCTACAGAGAACGCCGAGTAGAGGTCGTCCAGGGTTCGCGCCGCGGTAGATATTTTAGTAAATATCGAGTGAGACTTCTCAAGAAGAGACTCGGTTTTTCTATTAATTTTATCAAGACTTGCATTTATCGACGTGAATTCGTCAGGGACGGTCTGAGAGCATGAGCAATTACCCAGCATGGACTGCACCTTAGCAGCGAGGAGAGATTGCTCGCTTAAGAGGTTATCGGAAATAGTCGCCAGTGCACGAAGAACGTGACACGGCTTGATGTCGGAGCACTCGTTACACGTAGAGAGCCCAGCAGATGAAGATGATCGCGCGCCACGCTTTAGGCAAGCAGCATGGAAAGACAGCCTGCAAACCCCGTCACATTCGATCAAATCGCCAGAGAGAGACCCATTGCATACTTTGCAGGCGCTCATCGTAAAACTCGTAGTATGCCACGAAGTGATGTCACAGTTGAAATCCGGAAGTATTCGAAGCAGCACAGCAAGCAAGGTGATTACACCGCAGGAAATGAGATCGACGAAGTCGGCAGAAATTGGTCAACAACACGAGTGATCACACCAAAGAAAAACAATTAGGTCACACCGGCCAGCTGCGAAGGGTGAAACAATCTAGGCGATTACACAACATTAAATATGTACTTTTGGGATATTAGGCTTTATGATACTACTAATAAAATCTAAATGATATTATAATTTCTATTAGTAAAAATTCGAAGTGCTGGTTCAAGGTATACGACTCTCCCCTATAAAAAACTTTTTAAGATGAAATATTTTAGGCATATGAAGTTAGAATGCGCGAGTAAAATATTTTGGTAAAAATTCATCGCTTAATGGGTTTTGGATTAGGTTCATAAGTAGACAATCAGAGTCCTGAATTTTGTTAAGGACAGGCAGAGTTTTCATAAATACAAATTGTTTCACTGCATACGGCGGATAAACTAGTTGCGGAGGTATTCCATTAACGGAATTAAGCATTTTCTCGTATTTCACGCCCGAAGCAAGTTAAGCACACCGCAATCTATAGCACGAAAGTAAAACTCGCTATAGAAGTTAACAAAGCTTCTTCCAGAGTACTAAATTGAAACGGAATCGAAAATTAGCATCCTAATAATCTTAGCAATTTGTTTCAAAAAGTCATTAGCACAGCAGAGCGGTACACAGTCAGACCCTCTTATTTGGAAGCATTTCGCACACCGCCTTCATTTGTCGAATTGAAGTATTTACATTTAGAACAAGTCATTTGTCTACATTTGCAATTATTTGCTCCGTCGAATCACATCTAACAAAGAGAAAAATTCCCCTGAGATAGCCCGCAACCGACTTTGCACTACCTTTAACCTAACAGATTCAGAGAATTTTCCGCTTTAAACAGAGAAATTGAGGGGAGAATTGCCATGAAATAGTTGTTTTAATGGAAAGTTCTTCCATCCACGGAGTTATGATATCCGACCGAGCGAAATGAAAATGTAGCAGGGTTCGTTCCCAGCTGGCAAACACCATCAGGCAGCTTATGACCTCGCACTTTTGTTTCATATAAGCTTTGCAATTTGCGACTTTTAATAAAAACTAAAAATAACCGTACACATTTCGGGAAGTTTATTAAACAGAAAGCCCAACAATTTCATTTGCTCCTAACCACCATGTTGCCCCTGCAGTACGCTTTCGCTGCAAAAGTAATCTTCGACCATTTTAATATTCAGGGAGCTTCTAATTACGTTTAACATTGGAGTTTACTCAGAACTATACCGTTGACTTCCTATTAGGAAAAACACTTATAAAATAATAACCATTTTTTTAAGGGCTATATCCGTTTGAAATGTTCAAGAAATCTAAATTGCTTTTTTTTGCATAATCATAGAGAATAATGTTTTAAAAATATTTTATACCACTAATGCGAAAGCTGCTCCATGTGGTAAGGGCAAATAAAGCATATAGTGTTGACTAGTTGAGTTGGGGTTAGTTCGGTTACCAGACAATTCCCTCCTAAGTCATCTCTTCGTATGGCGTATAACTAAACAAACTTAAAAAAGAGCACCTGAATTTTTAAAATTAGTGGCATGAAATTTCTCTATATTTATTTTAATATGCTCCCGTTTTGTCGCCAACATCAAACAAACAACAATGTTGCTTTGAAATTACTTCCTGCGCCAAATCTTGATATTGCGTGCAACTAAAAACTAACCTTTGAATTGAAACTCTGTAACAAATTTTATTAATTTTCCACGAAAATCAATTCAGCTACCTTTGACTTCAATTAATTTTATTGATATTATAACGCCTTAACCAACATGGTTTTGTAAGTTTTAAATATACTATTACAAAGTTAGTTTATAATTTACTAATACTTATTACTGTTAGCACAGCTGTTGGCACATTCGAATCTGGTTCCTAAATTAATGACTTCAATACTGATTTAAGTAAGGCCTCCTTAACAAAGAAAAATAATTTTCTTTAAAAATTGTTACTATTGCGATAGTTGATTGACGAAAACAGACTTTTTACTATAATATATGAAATTATTATAAAATACATAATACTTATTTATTTATTTATTTATTTCGCTTAATACAAGCTACAATATAACATAAAATTAACACTAAAATAAAACTATAAACTAGATACAATAGGGAGAAACAGGACTGTGTAAATAAAAATTAAAGGAAGGGGCAGAAGGGACGGGCTAGTGAAGGGTGGAGAATAAAGAAAATAGAGGAAAAGGCAGATTAGGGGAGACTATTTAGGTGGTGCCTGAGAGAATTTTTACTCGGGTGAAAGTCGAAGGAAGGGAAGGAGTTGGCTCTTCGAAGCATTCTAGTGAGGGTCTCAGAAAGACCGTAGTTGGTGAGATGGTAGGGAGGGCGAAAGAGAGGGGCCGAGCGGAGGTTATGGGGATTGGTGTAGATAGGGATCCGTTGAAGTAGAGAAGGACAGTCAATCTCACCGATTAGCAGTTGATGAATGAATGTGATATCGGCAAAGTCACGCCGCTTCCATAGAGGCTGCAAGTTAATAAGCCGAAGGCGGTTAACATAGGGCGGAAGGTTTTCAGGGTCAGACCAGGGGAGCTCACGTAGAGCAAAACGAAGGAACCTGCGCTGTACAGACTCAATCCTGTTGATGCTAGTAGATTGGTAAGGAGATCAAACTTGGCTAGCGTATTCCAGGAGAGGCCTAACGAAGGTAACAAAGAGGGATTTGGCGACGTACGGGTTAAGGAACTCCTTAGACCACCGCTTAACGAAGCCTAGCGCAGAGTTGGCTCTGGCAATCACACTGTCAATGTGTTCGCGAAAGTTAAGTTCATTATCGCAGATGACACCTAGATCGCGAAGAGAGGAAACGGAAGGGATAGGTTCGCCAGACAAGCGATAGACTCTAGGAGGGGAAGAGGGGCGTCTACGGGAGTAGGTGATGGATTGGCATTTGGAGGTGTTGACCTCAAGAGAGTTTTTTGTGCACCAGATGCCAAAATTATCGAGATTTTCTTGGAGCAGGCGGGGGTCCGAGGAGGAGGATATCCGTTTTCTATGCCGTCGGCGTAGATGGACAGGTCAGAGTGCTTGATAACACATTCGACGTCATTAATGGCCAGAATGAAAAGCAACGGACCTAAGTGGCTGCCCTGAGGGACCCCCGAGTTGGCCACGAAAGAGTTGGAAGAGGAGGAGCAGAAAAGGACACAGTACTGGCGGTGTTCAAGGTAGGACTTAATCCAGGAAGAAAAGAGCCGATTGAAGCCAAGGGAGTGAAGTTTGAAGAGAATTAATTTGTGTGAGATTTTGTCAAACGCCTTGCTGAAGTCAGTAGCGATAACGTCAACCTCGTCGCCTGTTTCAAGGGCACACAGAGTTTTGGAGATGAAGTCGGTGAGGTTAGTGGTAGAATACATAATAGTTCCTAATAGCAAAATAGTCAAAAGCAATCATCCAAGCCCAGTTTTGTTTTGAATTGAACAGTATCAATCCCCAACATTTTGCGAACTCATTTTTCAAAATTACTTTTGAAAAGACAATAGCAGAGCTAGAAAGACTGATGATTTATTAGTACCTCGTTATTTTGTAATTTACTAAAAAATTGGTTAATTTTCATCACAAATTAACCAAGAAATATCGATATTCGATCATTTTTAATATTTTAAATATAATATAAATGAGTCACAAATCAATATATTCTTCGTAACGTTAACTGCTTCATCATTATTTTTTTACGACGAATTGAGAAGTACCACCTTTTAATTACAATTGACTATATTTTAGTTCGTCAAATTGTTGGCATTAACTAGTTTTTGTATTTAAATTTAATTAATTTCTTCGTATTCTCATATTCTACCACCACTAAAATATTGGGTTAGCAACTAAGTCATTGCCGATTTCAAATAAGAAGGAAAATTCAGAAGTTTTGTTTAAAAATATAACTTTATTCAATTAGATATTGCCCTTTCTTGTCGATGACCTTTTTCCATCGTTCTGGCAGTGTAAAAATTCCCCGTTCGTAAAATGTCTGGTCTTTGCTATTAAAAAACTGAATTAGGTGTGATCTGACATCATCCGCGTTATTAAAAATTTTACCATTTAAAGAGTTTTGCATGGAACGAAACAAATGGTAATCCGAAGGCGCAAGATCAGGGCTATATGGTGGGTGTGACAAAACATCCCAACCCAGTTCCAATAATTTTTGCCGAGTGACCAACGATGTGTGGGGCCTTGCGTTATCATGATGGAAAACAACACCCTTCCGATTTGACAATACCGGCCGCTTTTCTTCAATTGCATTCAGTTTGTCGAGTTGTTCAACATACACATTTGAATTGATCGTTTGGTTCTGTGGCATGAGTTCAAAATACAAAATTCCTTTGTAATCCCACCAGACTGACAGCATAATCTTTTTTTGGTGAATCTCTGCTTTTGATGTTGTTTGGGCTGGTTGACCTTGCTTCACCCACGATCTCTTGCGAGTAACATTGTTTTAAACTATCCACTTTTCGTCGCCAGATCTAGGTTTATCAGAAACGGATCATTTTCATTGCGCTTCAGAAGCGAATCACAGATGCTAATCCGTTGCGTCAAATGAATTTCCTTTAGCTGGTGAGGGATCCATAAATCAAGTTTCTTGACATAACCAAGGGTTTTTAATTTTTTTTCAATGCATGTATGCGATACATTGAGCTTCTCTGCAATGTCTCGTGTTGTGCTGTGACGATATGAATCGATAATGGCCTTGATATGGGTTTCATCCACTTCGACTGGGCGGCCAGATCGTTGTGCATTTTTCAGTGAAAAATCCCCAGAACGAAATCTTTCAAACCAATTTCGACACTGCCTTTCTTTTAAGGCTTCATCTCCATATACGGCACATAACTTCTGTTGTGCTTGCGATGCGTTCTTGCCTTTTCGGAAGTAATACAATAAATTGTGTCGGAAGTGCACGTCCTGGTTTTCCAATTTTAAATTGGGATAAAAACAAAACTAAAGAACTAATCGATATTATTTTTTTACTAATCCACACAGTAAAACACAATATAGGTTAGATGCTCTGACCACGTTAACAAAACAAAAGAAAGTGTAGAGTGAATCTATCGACAAAAGCGGCAATGACTATTTTTTTTTCTTGATTTTCTCATATTAATAAATGGTTTAATTTATGTAGAATATGTACCGTTTAATTTTTATTTGCTCTCCCAAGTTTTTAATGGGACCAATAGGTTTAAAATAATACTATAATTTTGATTTGGGAAGTATGCTACATAAATTTTTGTCGGCAAGGCTAAGATTTCTAACTTCCAGGTGTACAACATAGTTCTTTGATTGTAATAATTAATTTTATTTTTTGGCGATTTCTTAATCGAGCGTGTTTTTGTTTTAATTTAAAGTAATATTTGGGCTCGTTATTTGCATATTAAAAATGTATACTGTGGTGTATTTTATAAATGAGTAAAATTTTCTCATTTATATTTTACTTGGTTAGTTATCTCAGAAACCGCAACCGCAGTTAAGACGAGTTAGGGAGGAGTTCTTGAGATCGGGAAGCTTTGCAATCTTCCTATGCAGCTGGACTTACTTCAAGTTATGCAAAGCACCCGGAGGGTGGATTGATAACTTTTAGCATTCTCATAGGAGAGTGGATAAGAAACTTTTGCATTTTATGTAAATTAAAGCCATGTCTTATTTTTCCCATAACTCGGTGGCTGGAAGCTATTTTGAAAAGTACATAATAAACCAATTTCCCCCGAGACCTAGCAGCCGGATGCTGTTGTATACAGTTTTCGAGAACTTAGCGCGCCTTCTGCATATGAGAGCATATGCCGAGGATTTCCACAAGGCGCGCCGGAAAGACGAACGATATGCGTCTAGCTGCGCCTCCTAATTCCTCTGGAAACCAAACTGAGGTAAAATTACTCCTAAAAGTGTATTTATTCCTTAAAAGTGTTTACACTTATTAAAATTTACTTCCTCTGTGGAACTAAACCGCGACTTAGTATAACAATTATTTAAAGTTTGGCCATTAAAAAGGAAATTAGTATCAGGTATAAATACTTTTGGGAATTATAGTGCAACGCAATATTAAAAATATTTATTTTCATTAGACAAAACTCGCCAATCTGTGTGAGTAATAGAACTTTCGCCATTTAGTTATGGGAAAAGTTTTTTATTTAAATATGCAAAGCTAACTTAACACCAACCCAAGAAATCTATTGTCCCCTTACAGTTTTGTTTAATTTAATCAAATAAAAACATTGATTTGAAATAAGTAGGCGTAAGCCTTGAGGTTCAAGCAATAAACTACATAGTATAGTAAAATATAATAATACAACATTTCATAACGATATTCTGAGCTTAATATTTTGGTGTTCAATAGCGTGTTTTAATAATAATAAATAATATCCGCATTTCTGTGCGATTTTTAATATTACGATCAATCGTAATATCCAATATGTAAAAAAAAAACGAAATTCGTAAATAGCGCCCCAGAGGAGATAGTAAATATTATTTTAGCATATGGTTTAAGATAATAATGAATTAGGTGCTTTAATTACAGTAAATAAATCGATAATTCCAAAAATCCGACAAAAATAATATTTCTAGGTAGGTTAAAAATTAGAAATACAATGTACCTAGTCGTGCCATAAATTCTGTCACAACTTTAAAGAAGCATAAAATCTAAACAATAAAAGATAATATGTTTATTCCAACGAAATTTATTTTAATAAGATATTGTTAATTAATTAATAAAAGCTTTACTCGAAATGACCTCCTTTAGCTTTTATACAAGCTTTTAAACGTTGTGGCCACTGGTCTATAGCGGCACGCACGGTATTCAACGACATTTCATTTGCTGCTTTCACCAACGATTTTTTCAGACTCTCCAAATTGCGGTGGGGAGTTCTATAGGCCTTGTTCTCTAACTTTGTCCATAATGCATAATCCAGCGGATTTAAATCTGGGCTCCCGGATGGCCAATCTTATTGTGCAATAAAAGCAGGAATGTTGTTGCGAAGCCACTCCTGTGTGCTTTTTGCTTTGTGAGCAGGAGCAGAGTTTTGCTGGAAGACCCAATGTTGTCCACCGAAGAGAGTTTGCGATAAAGGTTTCACAACACCTTCCAGCACGTTGGTTTGATAAACCGCCGCACCGGTTTTGACATCTTTTTCGCAAAAATGGAGTGTTGTGACACCTTTATGGGATACACCCCACCAAACCATGACAGAAGCTGGATGATGGCCTCGTTGCACCCTGGGAACCGTTTTTTTAGCTTCTTCTGATGATGTTGCATAAACCTTATCATTTTGTTTATTAAAAACTTGCTCCACAGTAAAAATTTTTTCGTCGGTAAAGAGGATGTTCTCATGACCATTGGTTGCGTGGCAAAGCAAGAGACTCTTGCATCTTTCTAATCTTATTTCCTTTAACCGTGGAGTCAACATGTGGGCTGTTGACCGACGATAAGCCTTCATATGAAGATCATCTCGAATGAGTCTACTCATCGATCTTGTGGAGATTTCCAACTCCCTCGACAAAATTTTTTGTTTGCGCAGTGTATTTCTACGGATGCGGTCTCGGACAGTTTTGATGGCACTGACTGTTCTAACGATACGTAGACGACCGGTCCTTGCTCTATCATCTATGCCTAAGGTTTCATTAAATCGTTCTATGGCATTGTTTGTTATTTTTAGCGGTTTCAACAAATTCAAAATTTCAGAAGCATTTTTCCACACTTATGGAGTGCTATTACAGCGATACGATTTTCTTTTACTCCCCACTCCATGATTACGAGTCAAAGACTGTCACCAAACTGATCGGAATATTACGCCGTACAGTTGATTTGTTACAAAGCGCAACATAACGGTACAATTCCAGGCTAATTTCTGAGAAAGGGCGCATTAGAAATTGTGTGACAGAATTTATGGCAAGACTAGGTAAATATCGCGTTCAAGGCTAATTTTTTTGCGTTAAACGTTGTGTTTTAATTACAGTCTTTTTTACAATTAGTCTCTTTGTTTATATAAAGAATAGTTATTATTATATTATTAATAATCAACATTTTTAAATTATATGTATGTATATTATATGCTTACACGACGGAGGTGGAGATTTTGTTGTTTTTTGAAAACTTTATTTATTTTTTTTATGTATCATGCCTAATTGGTCTCTAGCATAAGTTACATCGATTCTTACAACTAATTCAAAATTATCTTCCCTGCCATTCCAGTGTGTTAGGCTGCGTGGTTATTTCTAGATAAATTTGTAAAATTCAATTATAAAGTAGTACTGTAATTAATACCTTGTTTGTTTGTTAGCGCTTGTGTTTTAAGTATATGATCTCTTCAATTAAAGAAAACTATTAAAACAATAATACGTTTCTTAATTTTTTTGTATTAATTTTACATTATTTTCATATAAGTTTAAATTTTACTCATAACTATAGTTATTTATTTAAATTAATTGAATTAAAATTTATTACTAATGAAATAAATCCTCTTGTAATGAGTAAAATTGAATCTATGTATTTGAAATTAATATTAAAATAATTTGGACAGTCATAATTCAATTGGAAGGATTTTTCGAACTTTAAATTAAACTTATTAATAGTTCTATGTTTATGAAAAGCCGAACGGATAAATTTTTTAGTATTTAAAATATACACATTTTTCGATTTATTTTCGGGAACATAAAGGGTTTCTTAATAAGGACACAACAATTTTGTATTTAAATAAAACACAGAATAACAATAAAATGCAGAATAGTGGGCTGAAATTTATTCATGTGAACTACGTGCTACGTTTAACTATGGAATTCGATCTCGTTCATTCTTTGAAGACAATTTTCCACCACTCTATCACACATATCGGCCGGAACATTACAATTCCAAATGTTGTTGGCTTGCTGACATAAACCAACGACTTAACATAACTTCATAAAAAGAATTCTAACGGCGTTAAATCTCATGAGCGAGGTGGCCATTCGACCGGACAATTTTTCGAGATTACACGGTTACCGAACTTCCCCTCCAATAGATCAATTGTTTAACCAATTGTGTCGTATGTGGCACTATCTTGTTGGAACAACATATCACTGATGTCAAGTCTATGCAATTCTGCCCAAAAATTGTCTTCCAAAATGTCACAATAGAAAATTCCATTGACCATAACATGGCCATCATTTTTATCGACGGAAAAATATGGTCCAATCACACCTCCAGTATAAAATCCATATACGGTCACTTTTTGTGGTTGTAATTGAGCCTCTTGAAGCACATGTGGGTCTGTTGCTGTCCGATAACGCGTAGTGAAGAGAAGTTTTTGTATGTAACTATTTTCTGGTAGGATTTTATTTAAAAATAACTACAAAATAGTTAAATCGATTATTGTAAAAAAAAAAAACACTGTATTTTAGTAAAGGTGTTTAGATAACTATTATACTATTATATTATATTACTACTATATCGTAACTATTTCGTTTTTTTTATCATTATTTGAAGTTACTATTAAAAATAGTGGATTGTACTAAGAAAGAAATATTTTCAATATATAAAAATGTTTCTATTCAGCTTATTTGTGGGGGTCTTAAAATATTGACTAAATCTTCTTATTTCAAAATTACAGTAAAATGTTAAAATGTGAAAACGTGATTTAAGCAAACATAATTTTAGTATGCGTTCAACAATGCTGGACTGGTAAAAACGATCGGCCTGGAATTTCAGGACGTGGACCGGCTCCTTATATTTATGTTAAATCAGTCAAATGTAGAAGAATGCTGTGCAATACGCGAACAATTGCAATATATGTCTATATCTAAAGAATATTGTATAGTATAAAATATTTAATTAAATTTAAATTAAATTTAATTGTATAGTATTTAAGATTTAATTTATCGTATCCTGAGGGGACTAATATAAAAACAATAATACTATGAGACAGTATTGTTTTCTTTTTGACTCGGGTGAAAAATTAGGCGGAAAATATAGTGAAAGTTGAACTGTAAATGTAAAATCAGTTGGAAATTAATATTTACATTGTACACTGACGGAAAATATACTGAAAGCATATTGCATCAATAAAGTTAAGTTACGAAAATGAGTCGGAAATATGTATTTTACAGTTGGAAAAGAAACTGAAAACAAAGCGAATTTTTGCTACTTCTGAACCTAGAATTGTTCACGCTATAGCAGTGACTTTGCAAGAAACTGCAAAGAGACGGAAATCAGACCGAAAACAGGCGGTTTGCATGCATGAGCGTAAAATATATTTCTATTTGATTTCAGTTTCTTTTCCGTCTTATTTCCGTTTCTTATTTACTGATTCAAGCTACTTTTTGATCATTTTCTGACTGCCCCTTCAATTTTATTTTCTTTTACAGGGGGAGCATAAACAAATTCATCAACAATTCATCAAATCCAACATCAAAAATTGCTTTCGTTCGTTTGTTTTCCACTCCCACTCTGTTTATTATAATCGAATAAATGTGAAAAAAAACGTGAATTTTAGGAAAATGAAAATCATTTTTTCTAATTTCAAAAACAAGAGAAATACATTTAAAAAAATTTTTTAAAAAAATTCTTTTATTTTATTGTTATAAATGATTTATAAGTTAAAATTGAAAAAGTTAGACAAGTACAATGATTTTAGTGATTCGTGGGTGGAAATAAGGGATGCGGGGGTGGATTCGCTCGGGAAACACCACTAACTTGTATTGTCACCGAAGTTATACATGTTCGCCAAATTTCATTGAGTTTGGTAAAGTCTAAGTATAAAAATTTTGCATTGCAAGATTTGACGACACGTAGTGTAAGTTAAATAAAAGAATTTAATGAGTGTCAATATAATGTTGACCTACTACCTGTGGTGGTGGGTGGTTGGTCAACATTATTGACATTTTTGGAAAGAGAATTCGAATCACTCCAAAACGGTTAAGATGCCCAGCCCCTCCCCTGTCATATAAATTTTTGTTTGTTTGGTCAGATCTTTAATTCCACTTATTTTGGCATACGATATATGAAACACCCTGTTATTGCTCGCACCAATGTCAATAATGATATTTTGTGGATAGTTATTATTTTTATAATATCATCTTTTATTTAAACCTTTTGCATCACCGCTCGAAATGCGCGATGTACTCAAAAGTCCGACGCGCGCCTGTCTATAATACCTTGCGTCGGCAAGACTTTTACTGTTTGTTCTAATGGAAAAGAATATTAGAGGATTACCAAAATTATTTACTTTCCTCAATCTGTTCGCGCGGACTATTCCGCTCTTAGTGATAAGAGAGAGTTTTTGTTCACGGATTATTCCGTCGAATGATGCAAAAGGGTTAAAAGCAATATTTTGTTTAGATATTCCAGATCGTCCCACGTTCAGCACCGTTCCACTGGGCATACGCTCAATATGTCCACATCATAAATGTTCTATTCAGTAGTAATGTTTAAGTATGGAAAAGATTTCATTTTTAATCTTTTTCAGTGAGTTATATGACGTTATCAGTCTCTCTTGAAGACAGTGACAAGTTTATGCAGATGTCAGTCACCGTCAGAAATGTTTCGTTCGATGCAATGTGCTTCTTTGAAGCGGGATTATTTTAGACACTGAATTCTTTATTAGACACCTCATGTTTACTCCAGTCACATCGGAGAGCTCAAGTAAAAACTGCATGCTCCGGGCGAATGCAGATCTTACCTTCCTATAAATTTTGGATGTGGGACGTGCATCAACATGGTTGTCTCGCAGTAAGAAATCCCTATATATACGACGGCGGAAAAGATACTAAAAAATAGAATTAGAAATCATGGAATCCTTAAATTTATGCTTATTGATTTGGCTACTATCAACAATTCATGGTTTGAGTGCTTTTTTTGTACCTCGTCATAGCGCCGCCTCATTATTTTTATATAAACTTTGAGATACGAGTAATATGTTGAAAAAAATCTCTTCTTTGGAACAAATCTGATTTAAATATTATCTGTGTCGATTTTCATTTTGACGAAAATGATTGGTGTTGAAATCCTGTTCTATTCTCTTTTATCTTGATACAGTATGTTTAATATTTCATGATATTTTTTTCTCAAGAGGAGCAAGTTAAAAATTCATATTGTTCGATGAAAAACACCGGCAAACCCCACGGTGCACTTAGACGCACTTAAAGCGATCGATGAGAATTTTGACAAGATGATGAGAATTTTTTATAGTAATGGTAATTCTTGTTCAATTGTAATTAATTTAAGGGAAGCTTTTATTACCGTTACACATTGCAATTGAATTGCAATAAAGGAATTGTAATTGGACAATAATATTTAAGTTTCTTTTGTCCCCTGAGGGACATACATATGTACACATATGCTTATGTATTTTTTTATATTAAAATTATAATTTATACATGATTTGCATTTTTAGCGGAAAGTAGATTTTGAATCAGTGGAGAGTAGTACAAATATTTTGAAGATTTTGTTTTATGCTTGTCAGAAGAAACGTTTGAAAAGTTGAACGTTTTCGAATGCAATGCCAATATTGGAATTAAATACGTAAGGACATTTAATCCTGTTTTTATTCAAAGTTTTTTAATTGTGCGATTACAATTACAATTTCAATTGTAATGTATAACTACTACTACTAATTAATTGCAATGAAGTAATCCAACCAGGACTTACCATTGCCACCATAATTGCCATTACAGTAATGTGATGCTAATTTAGAAAAAAAATATTACTGGTAATGGTTAGATTAAACATTGCAAATATAATCCTCTATTCTACAAGTCTTCAATCTAGTTAACATCTGCCATAGTTAATTTTGGTCAGAATTCTCACATTTCATTAATTACTTTGATGAATTTTTGAAATTTAGTTCGTGATACTTTATTAATTCATAATATCTGAATAATATTTGCGTGATTTATTTGAAAAAAAATATGTTTGAACCAAATCCATTTCTTCTACATTCACAAAAGAAAAGGTCTGCGTAACTCCACATTCGCTAGCTTTGACGCCAAGTGAACCATCAGTTCCATCGCATTTTAATGAATCCCGACATCGAACATAATGAACTGATACGCAGCTTTCTGGCTTGTTAACTCCTGGATAGACTTGTGAGTTTTTTTCGGTTATTGTTATAGAAATTTCCTTATCATTTTCCTGACAACTGGAGACGAAGTGGGATCCATAGAAGAGATTTCCAGTTTGCATCCAATTCGTTTTCCTATTCATCAATATTTGCAAGTCATCTGACCTGATTATATTCTCTTCCGGTAGCCCCTTCCATTTGAAATTGAATTTCGCAGATTCGTCAGAGCATGAATCTAAGGGGGTGAATAACTGCCTACTTTCAGAGAGTCATGTTACGCTTCCTGCATTGAAAGATTTGGGAATTTAGCTCCTTTGAGGATTTCGACCAAAAAAATCACAGACAATTTTGCAAACTTTTCCAATATAAATATACTTTCTCATGTAATACATTTTTTGGATTTTGGGTGTTTATTTATGCGAAATTCTACGTGAACTTTCTTGAAGTTTTTTATGTAAAATATCTCATCAACTAAATTGTACAATTTTAAGAAATGGGTCGACAAATTACTTTGCATTTTTGCCTTTCTTGTAGTAAATCTTGCATCTCCGCCCTTAGGAAGCCGACCAACCCAAATCAAAGTTCTTAGTGCAAATGTATGTTAAGATGATTAATACGGAGGAGTTACATTTCCATAGTAGTAAGCCTTACATTTTTTAACAATAAACATACCTATGAAGTGAAGGTGATACTTTTATCTTTTGAGGCTCCAAATATTCTCCAAACACTCCTGCAATATTTTCTCAACTCGAATTTCAAATGTGGTGTCAGACAGATTCAAATTATTTTTATTTGATTATAAATTGTTTCAATGTTCGATACCTCATATTAAAAATCAGATATTGTAAAAGGCTTTTCAAACTTACGAATCAATCACTTAAAGTTCATATAAAAACTAAGCTGATTGTACCTTCGGTTTTAAAATGTGGCATACAAATTGTTTCCTTAGATTTTGATTTAAAGAGAAGTATATCTTCTAATTCTACTTTTTCCATTCTTTATGCTTTATAGTACTGCATCGCTATTACGTAAATATGTATACATACTTAAGATAAGAGAAAAATTGACTTTTTTATCTGTAACATGTATTGAAATGTTGGTCATTTAATTTTGCTGTTAAGTAAATATGCTTTAAATAAATGTAAAACTTTAAACATTTTAAAAATGAATAGTGGCCCACTAAAAATTCAATATTGTAATATTATTTGCAATTATAGTGATTTTCAATTAGATCTTTTATCAATGCTATTCCACTTAAAGAGTTTGATTTTGTTCAACAATTTTCAACTTTAATCTGAATATCTGGTATTTTTGGGACATAATTTAGGAAATTGTTAAAAGATTAACTTCTTAACTTTACTTATTTATATTTTTTTATTTTTACTCTTTTAAAAAAATTAAAATTAAAAATCATGCCATAATATTTTTCAATAACTCCTATATACCTTTAGAATTTGGATCATTATTGAAAAAGTTATTTCATCCTTTTATAAATGAGTCCCTGCTCCATGTCTTGGGATGTCTTTAAAAGGATTTATAAGAACTTAAGTAAGTACACCTCCTAAAAAATGTTGAGTTCCATTTTGAGGGGAAAGTCATGACCCAAATATTTGTCAGAATTCTCCAAGGAATCGGTTGGTATAGCGTACTTAGGAACGTAGAATCCGAACTCTCTGTATATACATATGCACATACATAAAATTTAAGACCTATTGCTTTTAAGCAGAGTTTTTTCTAAAGAAATTTACAAAATCAAGCTGTCTTGAAGAAATTTCCTTAAGGTATTGTTCACTCAAGGGAATTGAACAAAAGATTCATTGCTTGGACTTGAGCTTATAATTGGCGAAATACTAGTTGTACACCGGTGGCTAAGATCAGCTGTCGTGGGGTGACAAAAGAAAACTCTTGTTGCTCTAATAAAGTCGGTGTAGTCCGTTTATCTTAAACCTGAAGGCACTAAAAATGTCACAATCCCATTAATTCAGCTCAGAGTTAATTAAAAAATGTGCTTCGCAATGTGTTTAACGTTGCCGTTTATTTATTATTACACCAAACCTAGCTCCTTTCTCAGCGAAAGACATTAAAGTCGGAGCCATAGGCAAAAAATTGGTTTGTTGGTTTTACTCTGAGTGGGGGAGCGATAAATTAATTAGATACAGACTAAACAACAATCCATTTTGTATTCTTGATTCCTTTACGGTCCACTGAAACGACGATTTTATGTTACTATGCTCACGCTAAAAGACAGTAGATATGGTGCTGCTTACATTCGTTAACATGGAATTGCTATTGTGATCCCAACACCCCCCATTTTGAGAAAATTTTTCAACCAGAAACTTTTACCATAGAATTTTAACTAGTATAATTGAAAAAAATCTCTCCAATATTTTATAACAGGATTTTAAAAGCATAATTTGCATAAATAAATAAAAAAATTTATTATCAAACTAAACAATTGTAGTCTACAAAAGTAGACAACCTTGCTAACGTAACGTTATTTATAAGTAGACAACCTTGCTAACGTAAATTTTATTTTACGCACTGAAAAGCCGTTCCACTATCTTTTTTCGACAGATTCTAAAATTCTTAAAAGTTTTTATTAAAATTTAATGTTTGGTTTATTTTAAAAATGAATTTGCGTATATTTTAGTTCGTCTCCCTCTGCATATATTGTCAAAAATCGTTGGTGAAATGAATATTAGTTTTTATTTTTAGGGAAAACGTGTGACCCCATATTTAAAAATGAAAAATAATTACTAATTACTTTTCGTTTTCAACCACCGGTCTTGCTAATAAGTAGGCCAAAATATTAACAAACACAATCACAGAATACACGGAAATAACGGCGTCTGTTAATATTTCTGAATTTGATGTTGGGAAACAAACGAAACTACAAATGACTGGCCGGACTGCTGGACATATGATAAAAAAAATGGTTTTTGCTTGAAAAATGTGTGACTCTGTGTTTGCAAAATGAAACTTGGCTTTATGCCTCGTAGAAAAGTTACAACTCTTGGAGTTGAAGCGGAAATGGGAATGAATGTTAGAAAGGAATGGGCCAATAATGAGATAATATATTTTAGCAAAGATAGAAACCAACAGTTGGCGTCACTTCGAAAAATAATTTTTAAACACAAAAATTTATTTCACATAAAGCAGCATAAAAAATACTTGCTTAAAGCAAACAAATGTCGATTGAGGATGTTTTTAAAATCATTATCTCATAAAAAAGCAATAACTAAACAAATTTTTCGAACTGCATATGAAGTAGTAGTAAAATCAATCATTCCATCATTTGGAAACTTAAATTAATATGCATGAAATTAACGGAGTTGAAAAGGAAGAATACGACCTTTATTCCACAAACGCCTGCATTAACATTGTTAGTCATATAAGTAAACAAATGTATATAATAATAATAAGCAATAAAACTACCTTTATAGTATATGTCCGATGTTGTATCGAAGGTGTTGGAATGAATTTACCGTTAAATTTGGAGTAAAAAAATTGCTATCAGAACGCTTTCCTTCTATTATAGTTTGGAATTGCGTTAATCAGAGACTAGAATTATCAGTAAGTGATGCTGTCAAGGAATAAATTGATTCAAATCATTTCTTGATAATTTTTACGTCATACATATATATGTATATATGTTTCGAAAAAGAATAGTATAGAATTGCATTCATATGCAAAATTACTGGGGAATGAGCTGCTGAAAATTAGAAGAATTTTAAGTACCCGATGGGTGTCATCTAGTTTGCGTACAGCTTTGGAATTGTGTGGAATAATTTAGAATCCTTTGTGTATTATTTTGAAGAGGCAATACATGATCCTATAAGAGAAAAAAGTGATAAGTACACAAGTGATGGCATCAAAACGAAAATTACGTCTATACAGTTTTTATTGGACCTAGGATTGATGTGTGACAGTCTCCAAGAATTATCAGAATTAAGTATGGACCGCAATATGGACCTATACGAGTACAAGACAAATAAAAAAATAAAAATTTCGGTAAAAGTTTTTTAAGAAAGAAGACAGTACTTTGGGCCTTATTATGAATGCGCTGTTGCTGCCAAATTGCCACCTCAACAAGAGCTTCCTTGAAGACTAAGACAATTTCAGCTCCTTTGTTCATCAAGCTTGTCGGACTGTCTATGACCGTCTTTTCGATCCTTCCAAATATGTTAATTTTTAGTTACTCAGAGGTCGTCATTCGGCCACGGATAATATAATTGGACCAAACTTTGGAATATACTGTGAACATTTGCTTTAAATACAATAAAAGTAATTCATACATATAATATATATATATATTTTTAGTAATGAGATGAGAGTTGACCTTTATTCCAAAAAAACCACTGCATATATGTATGTATGTGGGTCTTTTTATTCCCTAGTTGAATTTAGTGTTTATTAAACGAGTGTTCCAAAGAGTGAGATGTATGATTTAATATATGAATGTTCACATTACAACTTGCGTTGGAGAATGGAAAGAACATATCGTCGTTGACATGCCACAACGTACACAAAAAAAGGTACGCTTAGGGGGTTAAATTGAGTTTGAGGTCTCCTCCTCCGGAAATCGTTAACTTTTTGTGGCGACTTCTCTTTCACCTTAAAAGTGACGAAAATGTGAGTATTTCTTTTTCATTTATTCACAAGCATATTTCACTTTATTTCTGGTTGTTTCTAGTTCAAATTAAGCACATTGGTAATCATAAAAATACACTAAATTAAAATAAAAGTTTTTGCATCTGTTTTTCTTTAATTTCGTTGAGCAAAGGCAGCGTTCACTATTTCTAAAAGGATGAATTGGAAAACACCATAAATTAATTAAATATCTTGTGATTTGAAGATGTGCTTCAATTTTTGGATTTATATTAATAGGAAGCAATACAAGGTGTTTTTTAATGGGTATGCCAAAATGAGTGGGATGAAACACCTGACAAAAAACCGCAAAAACAAAAAATTGTGTGGGGGGAGAATCTCAACCGTTTGGGAGTTACAGGGTGATGGGAGTTACAGGGTAATTCGTAATAAAATGACGTCAACATCACCACTACCCACTGCAGGTACACTCACTTCCGAAAGTGAAAAATGTTTTTAATTTTCCTTAAATTCTCGTTTTCTTCGTATTCTCTCCGATATTCACGTAATTAATGTACCTATTTATTATTTTAATCAAATTGCTCATGTTATTACTTTTTAAAAAGGTACCACATGTTCAATAGAGGTAGACAAATCTGATCCTTAGATAATCTTGACTGGTATTTTATTGTTTCATTGCCCTGTAATTGCAAATGAACAAAATGTCCTCCAAAATTATCGGGAATTACTGTAGAAGTAGTACTGTACTGAAGATTATAGTTTTACTCTTCGCTTCTGGAATGCGACATAGAGAATAAGGCGTTTCTATACCCAAATCTGTGGACAGATGAATCGATCACTAAGGATGGTATCACAAAATTCTATAACCTTTATACTTGTTCGGATATTAACCCACAGGGGACAACGTCGACATCATTTCAGTATAAATTTAATCTCAATGTTTGGGCTGATAATATCGGTAATAATTTAATGAGATCATTCATTTTGCCGCAAGTGCTTAATAGCCAAATTTATGCGGATTTTTGGAAGAATGCACTGCTACTTGAACACTTCATTTTTGATAATACAAGGGCAATGCTTTACTAACACGATGGAGCACCAGCTCACACTGCTAACATTGTAAAGGTAAAATTTAATAAACAATCCACTGAACGCTGGATTGAACGAAGTAGTGCGATCCTATAGCTTGCTAAATATCCAGACCTTACTGCATTGGACTTTTTTATTCAAGTCTTGTTAACACCATAGAGGAATTAATTAGCAGATTCGGGCCTACAGCGACGGAAATACATATGAGAGAGTTTGGTTGCAATACACTTTAGACAGGCAGTTAGAAGGAGGTTATTGGCATGCATCGCAAGTGGCGGAGAACATTTTGAGTACTTTTTGTGATATATGTATTACCATTAACTTAAATCGGTTTTTAATTAAACAAAAAGCATTTTTGGATTAATTTTAATTTAGTTTTTTTCAAATTCCATATCCGAATAAATTTTCATATTTTTTCTCTATTTGGACATGTTGCACCTTGTTAGAAAGGTGAGCAATTCGATAAAAATTATAAATAGGTATATTAATTACATGAATTTCGAAGAAAATGTGAGGAAACGCGGAATTTTAGGAAAATGAGAAATATATTTTTCATTTTCGGAAGTGAGTGTACCTCGGGATGGTGATAGGTCAACATTGTTAACATCTTTTGAAAGACCATTAGGTTAGTATATTTTTGGCGGAAGTTCGATGTCTTTGCATTTAAGAGATCAACAAATGGAAATAAGATAGTGAAATGCATACCATGGAAAATTTGAATTTACGAAACACTACTGCTACTTTCAAACGATTGAGAGGGCCTTCCTCCTTCCATTCACCATTCAGTTTTTTGTTGGTTTAGATGAGATCTTTTATACCCCTAATTTTGGCATACCCACGAAAACCACCGTGTATATTTGCTGAGCCTTATAATATAATAATAGAAATAATAATATAATACGTTCTGTAGAAAAGTGGCTATAAAAATATCGAATTCAGAAATACTCTACTTACATTTAAAAAATATGAATACGATATTTTACAAAAATTGCATAAAATGTTGATCACACAGATTTGTACACATTTTTGCAAGGCATTCAACAAAGTCTCATAGAATACATATATCTAAACTGTGCTCTTTGGACTTTCTCCATGTATTATTCTGTGGTAAGAATCGTATCTTACTAATTGGTCTGAAGAACTGCTTTTTGGAACTAAGTTACCGTAGGTCATTCGTGTTACATTTATTCATTAATGACATCACAGACGTTATTCAACGCTCCGGGCCTTTTATTTTAGTTGGCGATATAAAAATAAAATTTAAAGGTTAATTTAAAAAAATTAGAGAAGTTTTTTTGTACTGATGATTGTTCTTTATTGGAGGAAAATTTCTGAAATGGTGTAGCCATAATCGTTTTTTTTAACGTTCAAAAATGTCCTATTATTTATTTTATTTATTTCAAAGTTCATCAAAAGTTGCCTACTTAAAAAATAAGACAAAGATAATAGAAAATAAAATAACATAAGAGAGGATGTAAATAGAAAATTATAAGCTAAATGAAGTCAAGGTTTGAGTAGTTTTCGTTAAATAATCGTGACATTGATGAAATAAGTTCAAAAAATCTATAGTTAGTACGGTGGAAGATTGAAAAAGTGGTAGACGTGCAAAGAGCGATAATTGGAAACAAGACAAAATCTCAGGCACCAGTTAGGAAAGGCGTCTAAGTCAGAATTAAGAAGAGCATAATCAGACTCTTCGGAGATTTTGCGAAAAATTTTCACGTCGACAGCATAACAGAAAATATTTGAGTTATTAAGAAACAGGATAACATCATTAATATAAATTATGAAAAGCAAAGGTCCAAGATGGCTACCCTAGGGTATTCCTGAAGTGTTGTGTTGTTGTGTTGTAGATAGAATCGGATAAAGCAAGGTATCAAGTAAGATTCAAGCCAAACAACAAATGAAGGAGGGAATCTTAGAACGTCTAGTTTATGAATGAGAATCTCGTTATTATTATTTCTTTTACAATTTAGAATTTAATTCTCAAGTTGCTTTCACGAAAGTGCATTCGGGAACTAAGCCTACATGGTAGTTTTTGATGCTATTTTTATTATAACCAGAGTTTTCATATGGGAATCGAACCCACAACCTCGGAATTGCACATTTAGTACATCACAGCCAAACCAAACCGCTCAGCCAGCTATGCCCCTTCAGGCCTCCGAGAATCTCGTGGTTGATTCTATCAAAGGCCTTGATGAAGTTGGTGAAGATACAGTCAACTTGATTACTAGCTTCAATGACTGAAGTGTAGTGTGAGAAAAATTCCAATAGATTTGTGGATGTAGACTTGCCCTTCAGGAAGCTGTGCTGCAAAGTACCCAAGTAGGGTTTACAGTGGAAATTGAGAGCGTCACAAACTAAAGCCTAGAATATTTTAGCGATGCAGCATAAGTTAGCAATAGGTCTGCAATTATTAATGTCGCATTTGTCGTTATTCTTATGAAGGGTGATGATTGTCGAGATTTTCGACACATTAGGGAAACACCGGAGACAATAGGGGAATTAAATAAATAACAGAGAAAAAAAAAACGAAGGACATGCCACAGTTCTTCATAAAACAAGACCACAAGAAAAACCGTGAGTGAGCTTCGATAATCTATCTACGAACATAGCCGCGTTAATTACAAGGTCTTTGAGACCAAGAGAAGTCGGCGGGAGCATCGTCAAGTGAATAAAATCATTAATACTATGTAACATCGCAGTTATTATCCAATAACGCAGTCTTGAAGAATTCACTAAAGAAGTAATGGTCCGAGAATTGGAGCTTTCACTACTTCCAAACGTAAGAGCAGAAGGGTAGTCATCCGACTTGCGCTTAGAACTCACGAATCTCCAGAACTGTTTCGGCTCGTCATGCTGTACGGGAAATATAATTATTATAGGAAAAGTCGACTTTTTTTAAAAATTCTTCACGCAAAAGACAATAGGCCCGAAAGTCAGCATCCCTCTTTGAGGAACAAAACTTCTTCCAAGCTTTATTTTTTATGTCCTTTAGATGTTAATAATAATGCTGATGATGATGATAATGATCCGAAGAGAAGATAAGATCCAGATTTTTATCGTTGTCATTTAAAATGTTATTGCACTGTGAAAGTTCAGAATACTAAACGCTGTCAAGAAGAGAAATAGCGTGTGAGAAAACGGTGGTGCAAAATGGTGATAGTCTATCAGAGTTGTCAGAGTTTACCCAGTTGACACCAGGCAGATTGAAGTCATCAAACCAAATCAGTTCATCTGATGGAAGCAAATCGTCCATGAAGCTATCAATGCAGGATGTTAGTTAAGATTTTTGTTGGCCAGATGTAGTCTTTCGCAAAGAAGTTTGAGGTTGTCAGAGTTTGGGATAAGAGAGCAGGGTAGGTTAGATCACACAACGCAAAGAACTCCTTCCTCCATAGGAGCAGACGAAGTCGATAGATGACGATCACAGCGAAAGACAGAGTATTGAAGCACATAACCATAGCTCAGTCAAGCAAATCAAATAGAAACAACAGTTGGTGAGTTAAAAAAGAAGCGCCTATTCTTAGTCCGAATTTCCGTTATGTTCAAGTAGTAGAGGAAGAGGTTCGGGAAGGGTTTTCTGGTTGTCCGTTAAAGTTGGCCTGTTTGGGGATGAATTCTCGAACGATCGAGTTGTTAGGCCAAAATTCTGGGGACAACACCGTTTGAACAGCGTATCCGGCACGAGTAACTTGAAGGATGTCGAGAACGAACGGTCGGCCTTTCCGTGGAGTGAATCAATCCTTTTTCATGCGAACGTGTTCGCATATCATTTACCCGCAATTCTAATCATTTTAATTATTCTTATTACTTATATGATTCAATTTTATCCTATTCTGATTGTATCTCTGACTGGAGAGTTCTGTGTATGTACTTGACAACAGACTTGATTTCAAGCTGCATACATATTGCCTCTTTTGTTGCCAAAAGTAGTTCTCTTCTGGGCTTTATTAGATTGTTAGGTATAGAGAAATTGCTGACTGTGGTGTTTTGAAATCTTTATATGTATGTAAGACTTGTTCTGCCCACCGGAAAATGCTAGTTGGATGTTTTCATTATTCCTTCGAAATGTCTAGGATTCAGATTATTAGGTGTTTTATAATCAACATTTTTTTTTTGGTGAAGTCATGGTAAAATAAATAGGTAAATAAGTAATATGAAACAACGAGTTAAATTCAATCTTGCTTAATAAATTTCTTTGATAGTCTGAAAGAAATTCATATACTATGAAAACCTAAATTCATATGAAAGCTTAAATTTGAACTCATATTCAAGTATAATTAATTTTAATCCTTCACTGATTAAAACTAAAATTGATTCAACGCTTGAAAAATACAGTTCATATTCATACAAGCATCTGAAAATATACTGCTTAAAATTTTTACTTTACGATAAAAAATTTAAATTTGAGGTTTACCGAATTTATTTATTGAGTATATGATTATAAAAAAAAATCGGTTGTCTGTAAAGTCGGTTTACTGACGATAGTTGAACGTGACAACGTCATAAGAAAATACTGATGGAATGGTTGCATTTTTCAAAAGAAAATTATAATTTTATTTGTTTGATAGATATTTTGTATGGATATAGAGAAGGAGGTAAATGGAAATCACAATTGAATTGATCAAGTTACATTTATTTGTATGCATAAATACAATTATGTCAATTTTTGTTTTTTAACAATGTACATAGTTTTTACAAGTATGAATGTGCTTTGAGCAATTGTTTTACAACTTTTAAACATGTGTGATAATGCTACAGCATCTTGAACCTCCATGGGTTCACTCATCGAAGGTAGTGGCTCATTCGTGAAATGCTCTGGTTCGTCAGGTTGTTTTTCCATGGTGCGATTGTAAGCGGTTCTGCAAAATGAATCGTCGTTCGAAACAATTTAGAAAAATTTCTCATAAAATTCTTTGTTCAGAAAATCATTTTAAATTTACAAAATACTTAAATAAAATTTATTGTTTAAATTTCTACTCGACTGTTAAAATTTAATTTTTGATTTTATTATTTTATAATAATAAATTTTGTATTGATATTATTTCTTTCAGCAAGTAAACTGAATAAAAGTTGTTGTTCAATTAGTTACTTAATTATTTTTGCAAATTTAATTGTAATTTGTTGTAAAAAAGTAATAATTTTGAATAATTTATTATAAGAATATACTGTGATTAAATTATTGTTCATAAATCTTAAATTTAAAATTTAAAATTTGGAAACATCATTAAAATTTTTGTAACTCTAGCTTTTAAAAAGCCCGCCTCAATGTGTTTGATATAGGAGAAAATTGTTCCCTTTGACGGCTGGCTGGTCCAACCTGTCATTTCAGACACATTGTTATGATATGTGATATGTTTTAATTTTTTGAAATCATAGCTACGCTCCATAATTATTTCCATCGAATAGTAAAGCAATTGATTTTTTACTCATCGTGAAATAGTTCTGTTAACTTATTGTTATAGTTTTGTCAATTATAGCATAACCTACAATCGCTGCACTAGCGGACCGATGCTATTTATTTTAATGATGAAAGCACGAATACTCAACAATATATCACTGAACATATATTTAATATCGAAAGAATCATTACCTTTATCGCCGCAATTATCGTTGCTATAAACAATTGACACCACATTCACTTTTCACTGCACTTCATACTTGACGAAAACATGTAAATGTATTATTGTATAGCAGCTGTCCACGCGGACGCATCGCTCACTCAAGTAGGAGAAAGACAGATGTCGAACGCTGCCGAACGCGGAGGCCGATTGTGCCTCTTTGTCGCTCGTTCCGCGCTCTCGCTTGCACTTCAAGCCTTAAATGGAACGCCTCAGAGCGAGGTAACGCCGCATGAGTCATGCTTTTCGTGCGTGCAGCCAGCTTCATCGAATTATAAGACGTTGTCACTTCAAAAGGAACCCGTGGAAAAAAAGGTTTTTGTTTTTTTTTTATAACTCGAAGACAAGAGTGGAAATAAAAGTCCAAGAGTGCACTTTTCAAAAAAAAAGAAATATTAAAACTTGCTGTTTTGAAAATAAAGCCTTAAACAACTAATTTTGAAATAAAAGCTATTATGATATTTAAAAAATAAATTTTAATTAAAATATTGAATTATTTATTATTTGCAGCCAGCACACATTGAATTTTTAAATATAACCATCAATGTATGCTATTTTTTTCCGACACTGTAGTTTTATATATTTAATATTATTTTTCCGCGTTAACTTTTGAAAATGTCTTGCTCATTCTGTTTTTTTTCTGGAAATGTAATCAAAATTAAACTTTGCGATGATGATTTTACTTATTTTTATGAAGTTCACCATATCAAATTCATTTACTGGAAAATATGCCTGATTTTAAATGTACACGTAGTATACTAGAATGCATATTACTTAATAATTAATAAGTATATTATATGTACACCTACATATTTGACCTTCAAACCTAGTTACCTTAGTTTCTTTGCCTATTATTTTACTCAAAAATAAATCAATTTATCATGACAGTGCCGTGCGGTGCCGCACACTGGTTTTAGTCTTCATTGTCTGGAAAAATGTGCAGAGCAGCGGCTAAAATTAATACACCAAATAAGACTGTAGAGAACCCACTGGGCAAACTAATCTTTCTACTCTGGTAGATTCTAGTCCTTTTAAGATGATTTATTGAGCAAAAATTTGTCACATTCCCACGGTGATGAACCAAAACCATCAATCATCCAAATATAAATTTGGACCCTTTTGAAGTTGCCTTCGATTACGGAAAATATACCGAGCTCGCCCGGCTATGCAAAATCTAAATGTCCTTTAAATAAAGCAAGCGATACTCATGAACGGAAACAGGAGCAACAAACAATGGCGGTTAACGTACTGGTCATGTCGTAAATTGCTTGCGATGCAGTCAGCATTGGCTTCTGCAAATTTATTGTCCATTGCCCGGGCCTGATGGGGTGAACGATTTATTGTCATCCCAACTATGAATATTATGAAATATGCACTACAGAGGCCGGCTAGAGCTCGTTGACTGAACACATTTCATGGGTGTCGTCCTTGTGATAAAGGTAAACAGACTCTGATCATTGTATGGGCTTCATTAGTAAATAAATATGTACCAAGATAAACAAAAGACTGTGTTTACGGACGTGCCTTGTTTTAAAAGGGACAGATTCCGGTCTAGTTCCCCTGAAATGAAACTGCAAATTAATTGGAGTAGCTAATGCCGCACATTCTAATAAGAGTATTTACGTTTTCATTCCTCATATAGACGAGTGCTCGCATTATAATGATGAGAAAATTCATAAAAAGACGTTTAACTTCAATTTATTTCATTAATTCCTTTGCGTGAAGCGCTTCGGCTATCGAAATGAAATGGTTTAATTCATAAGAAAATTAGTTTACTATTTAATCGATAGTACGTGCCAGAAACCGAAATGCTCTCCAATTTTACTTTATTGTTGTAAGACACTATTTGAGGTACTTGATCATAAAGTGCTAAAGATGAATTCGTGCCCGTGCCAAATCTATTGTACATGCAGTACATAATACATATTTCTTTCATAATTGAAAAGTAAACAATAGATGAGTATGATATGAAATAAATTTTTGAGTATGCGTGTGTATACTCAAAATGGCCGGACCTAATATAGCAAACAGCAGTTATAATTTAAAGGAGTTCCATGAAAGTACAGGACTTCACTACATATTTGCAAAAGAAAAAAAGAACCGCCTTCAAAAACTCTCAAGCACTAAACAAATAATAAAAATAAATAATAAATAATTTCACTTAAAAATCCTCTGGTACTATTTTCTGGTATTAATATCTAAATAATCATAAATAAATTCAGTCAAGTTTTCAAGCCGATCTTAAACATCTAGTAAAATCTTAGGTTTCGAGGTTGAAAGTAGTACCAGAGATTTTTAAGTGAAATTGTTCAATAAATTTATAGTGCTTTTAAAAACTTTTATATCAGTCTTTCTAGTGTCACTTCTCTAATTTCTACGATATTTTAATAAAATTTATCATTACTATATCAACATTTTAAATTTGCCGCTCTGTTTTTAAAATTCCGGACTAAATTTGAAATTAAGGATTCCGTCATATATGCATAACTGCATTTGAATACAATTTTAAGCATATTGAGATAGCCATTTTAGCTCTTTCATTTTGCATTTTCGAAATAGAGTGCCAAATTTCATTTTAGCCTTCTCAAGATTAACACATTCATATACCTGAATACATGGATGGTTAATGAAAGTGTTAATGTAAAACTCTTTATACCTTTTAAATAGGAATAGAATAATTAAAATTGTTTCACAAACGGCGGAAATATGATGTAACATTAATAATAACTTTGTATATAAGAATTATATTGAAATGAATAAAAGACTTTTAAATAATAATAGAATAATTAAAATTGGTTCACAAGCGGCGGAAATATCACGTAACATTAATAATAACTTTGTATAGAAAACTTATATTGAAATGAATAAAAATCCTGAACGTCTGAACCAAAAGAAAACTAAAGAAAACTATAGTTAAGGGGGGTCCTATCGCCCAAAAACTTTAGGTTTTAAGATATTTTTTCAAGGTTAAAATAACAAACAATGATATTGAAATTTTTTAAGTATATTGTAACACCCATTTTGAATACAATAACATTTTTTTTAAATTAAAAAGTGGCGTCCAATAAGACCCCCTCAAAAAAATGTACTTGGACTGTGTGGTCGATTTTCACTTTTCTATTCATCTGAGAAAATAAAAATCAAAAAATTATCAATCAGTATGAATGCAATTATGACTGGAAAAAAAGAAAAGTTAAAAATTAATGGAATTATGCGGTTTTGAAATTGAAACACTACATTGCTTTCTTATTGATTTTTAAATGTAAAAAATACGACGTTTTTTAAATAAAAGTTTGATTCTAGTTCCGGCATAGCCACTCGTGTTCTTAATAAACTATCAAAATTTTAGATGATTCGGCTGAATAGTTTTTTTTACAACACCATTCAAAAAAAAGTAGTTTCGAGATAAATGAGTTTTAAGTTTTAAGTATCATCTCTTCTCTCTTTTCCGAACGGTGCGAATCCCTCAACAATGACTACCTATCCTCCATGCAATCCAAACTTATTTTCGAGCCTAAACAGTTCTACAAGTTCATTAATGCAAAAAGAAAATTCAACTGTTACCCCACCGTCCGACTCATCCTCATCTAACTCTTCTGAAATTGCCAACCTTTTTGCTGAATTTTTTAGTCAATCCTTTAACAACCTCGATTCCATTCCTGATCCTAACTACTTTTCCTACATGCTAAATTGTGCATAAACCTAACTTCTATCGACATCGAGTCTTTTTTAGTCGCCGCTAAAATTAGTGTACTGGTCGATGATTTCGACCACGGTCCTGATGGTATACCCGCCCTTGTTCTAAAGAAATGCGCCGCCCATCTACTTCAGCCCCTAACCAACCTCTTCCTACTTTCTCTTTCTGAGGGGATTTTTTCTAATGCTTGGAAAGATTCGTATATCACTCCTATTCACAAGAAAGACTGTAAAAGCGATATTTCAAATTACCGTCCCATTGCCAAATTATCTTGCATCCCGAAACTCTTCGAAAGACTATGACTCTATGACTCCATGTTATTTCATTGCAAATCCATTTTATCCCCTATTCAACATGGCTTCCTCAAAGGCAAATGTACCACCACCAAATAATTAACCTTTGTGTGACGCATCCTTCTTACTATGGAAAACGGTGCAGAGGTTGACGTTATAGCTACCAACCTATAGCAAAGCCTTCCATAAAATCTCGCACAAAATTATCATTCTAAAGCTTAGTTATCTAGGTTTTCCTCTCCGACTCATTTCATGGATTTGTTCCTACCTCGATAACTGTCATTTCAAAGTTCGTTTTGACTCCTCGATTTCCATTCTGGTGTCCCTATAAGGTAGCTTTGGTCTTTTAATTTTCATATTGTCCATCAATGATGTTAAGAACATAATTAATCACTCTGAAATTCTAATTTATGCCGAAGATATAAAAATTTTTAAACAAATCTCCAAGGCATTTGACTCGTCTCTCTTTCAATACGAAACAAAAAAACTAAAAACTTTTACACCTGGTGCACTAAAAACTTTCTTGGTCTCAGTGTTTCTAAATGGCAAACGATCACCTTTTCCCGCAAGCCCACCTCCTCTTCCCCTAGAACCTATGTCCTCTGGCGAACCCATTCCTTCTGCCACTTCCCTTTGCGATCACAGTGTCACATGCGATAGTGAGCTCAACTTCCGTTCCCAAATAGATCATTCAATTAGTAAGGTCAATTGGATTGACAGACCTCCTTAATCTCCCCCCTTATAAAAACTACCTAAACTAATCAACCTCCAGTCTCTTGCTCTACGTCGAGATGTCGCCGATATTGTTTTCGTTCACTAGATCCTAGCTGATTCCATTGATTGCGCTGACCTCCTTCGCAGCATGTCCTTTAACACTAATCTCCGTAGCGTCAGATCTTTTCCTACCTTTCGCCTTCAAATTCATCGTACTAATTACGGTCACTTCGAACTTTTACCAATATAGTTTATATTAAGCGAAATAAATAAATGAATAATTTTAAAGGCTTCGTTCGCTTCATTCGCTACCTGCTAATAAGGCTGTGGAACCTGAAATACTGTCAATACCCTTACAAAAGTTTAGTATATTTTTGGAAGACTACGCTTTCGAAATATTAAAAGAAATCGGTTTTTTAAAAATTCTAGACTACCGAGTCCCGTTAATTTTACTATAAATGATTGCCAAATTAACTATGTATTTATCAATCATGTTTAATTATTTTAGCTAATTCAAAAACGTGGTATATATTGCTTGAAATAATGAAGTCCACTGTTACCATTAGTTACATTTAAAATTGTTGAATGAGTTGATTATTTATGGCAGTATTGTAAACTTTACTGATACGTTAAACAACTAATTAAAATGTATGAATTTACTTATTATGTAATCCTGCTATTCAAAAAATATGCAGGAAATGAATGCTGGTATATTTAGCTAAAATTTTAATTTAATATACGAGTACATTATACTAAAATGTTAGCCAAACCATGGTGAGTCCTTTAAAGAGGAAAATATTTTGAAATATATGTGTATTATTTATTCAAGTAATATATAGGTTTTCCTACTATTTCAAAACTATTAAAAGTGAATAAAAAGTCTATCAATCTCTTATTATTTTTTTTCCTAGACCATTATTTCATATCATAAAAAACAGTACAGAATTAACAGGTTTGTTGCCTTCAAGGACTTCTTTCACAATAATTCTTTCTAAAATTAAGTCAAAGTATATAAATGCGATCAAAATTAAATACGCGACATTATCGTAAAAATTATCGCATAGAAATGAATTTTACTATTTAAATATTGGACTTATTAGTTTACGAAGTTTGCCTACTCACAAATACACCGGCCCGCGATGCCAAAATCGTTCTAATCCTGTCCTCTACATCACACAAGCCCATTTAACCAATTTTACATTTTAAAATTTATTATTTTAGAATAGTTGACTCAATAATTTTAGAAGTAATAAGTTTTAATAATTTCAATTTATATTCAACTAAATCTTAAATTCATTTTACTATTTATCAAGGTTTTTAGTAACTAGCAATTATAACTATAAAAAAAGCTGAAGTTACTAAAGTTTTTTTCTCAGTGTGTCTTTCGATCTTGTTTTTATTTACTGTACAGATTTTGTTCTTCTTTTCACGATTAGGTAGACTGATTCAAAATATACAACATAAGATTGAAATTTTGTTTGTTTGTTTATTGCTCAATCACGCCTAATCGCTTGGTTCGATAATTTTCATTTTTTGAAGTACTACTACTTCATATTGCAATTTAACATTTGGGCTACTACTTTTTATTCTATGCACTGATAAATGGTTTAACTCTAAGCTGTTTGTGACAAGGAGCTTAATGAGATTAATTAAATTAAAAATAATTTAATGAGATTAATTAAATTAAAAATAAATTTGGAATAGAGATACGTTCCAAGTGTGCAATATGTTTTTGAGCTTCAAATCGTTGATAACCATGGCACCGAATTATTTAAATAGGCACCTCTGTACTAAAAAATATTGCTTCTCGCACTTCATGAACGTATTACTTTTAGAATATATGCACATTTTTCAATTGGACTGGACTATATTAACTGAAACTGCTCTTTTATTGTGTTGGTTGTATTTTGCGCAACTGATTTCGAATTGCACATACATTAATTTTTGATTGATAAGTAAATTAAATAATACTTGGCTCGGAAACTTGGTATCCCTCAGTTAGTTAACTGTAAATTTCTGCAAGTCAATCAATTCCATGGTTTTATTACAACAGAGGCATTTAAATTGACATTAATAGACTAATGCTATACGTTAACCTCTCGACACCATTTATACTAACGATCGACGTAAAGTCCTCTAAAAAGTGAACTTAAAATAAGGAAATATAAACGAGAAATTAATGACAGAGGAAGGAATTAATGCGTTTTAAGTATTCTAAATCGATATAGGGAATGCAAAACAATTGAAAAAGATTGATGAAGAAAATAAAATTTGAAAAAAAGGTAATCAACTAACCGTAGGAGGCATTAATAACAATTTCAATCGAAAAATGAAATTGCGAACAGTAAAATATCTAGAAAGCAGAAATTTCTTTTTAAATTGTATGCATCATTTTCTATGTAATCTTCCTTGCAATTTAGGTTACTCACAAGTAAACCGTTTATAATTTTATTAGATTGTAGTTTGTAATTAGTAGGCATACAGTCAGCTAACAAATTTGGCGTAAAATCAATCAAATTTGCTTTTGGTTTTGCGTCAATCAACTTTTATTCATTTAATGCTTATTTTCTAAAGTCAAGAAATCCGAAAATAAAGATTGTGATTGATTTGATTTGTGCATTACACGAAAAAGCAACGATTTTGATCAGGGGACAGGGCTGCGAAACAGTGCCAGTGGCCCTTGCCGCCGATACCATCTGGAGCAATTTTTGTTCTGAATCAGCTGACCAATGCCACATAAATTTTTACTAAAATTAAATAAAACTTTAATATGATATATTAATATTAGGAAAATATGTCCGCAATCAAGTCTGTTTTTTTTATTAAAATCAGAAAAATATTTATAGGTGCTATTCACGTTGAATCTGTCACGTTATGTGCTCAAGGAATATGTGATATCACATAAATCGGAAACAAAAGAAGTCACCCAGAATTGATTCAATTAAAATTTTCTAGGTTTTGTAAAAAATGATATGCTTAATTTTTACAAACTGACTCGGAGAAGATGTGGAATTAGTAAATTGGTATAAATTTTAGATTTTAGCAATTCATTTCTTTCCGTATAAGTTTCCGAAAATCCTTAGGATCTTTAAAATTGTGTTTAAATAATAGTTAAAAATTAACTAATAATTAATTAAATAAATTATTTCGTTCTTGAATATTCTAGATAAAACTGTTTGTAGAAATGTACAGAAAAATTTTATGATTTTTTAACATGTTTGCATACCTCATATCATGTTTTTACTCTGAATTAACAAGTAGGTTTCGATAGTATCCTGTTCTACTTGACCTCACTTTTATTTTTGGAAAAATCAAAATTTATACACATAGTAAATTAAAATATTTTCTTTATGGAACCTCCTAAAATTATATTATATTATAATATAATATTTAGTACAAAAATATTTATTGAAAGAACATAGACCCTCTATCTAGTACTCAAACAAACATTTTGCCAATAAAGAAAAACTGCTGTAAGGAGTGTCACGTAGAAGCCAAAGAATTAACTCGCTTTAATTTAAATAAAAAAACGTTTTATCTTAGAGCGATTTCAGTTTTGGCAGGGCGGTGTAAACCGTGAACCAATTGAGGCGTCCAGCTTCAAATCTTTCTTGTTAGTGTTATTGCCGAACATAAAAACAGCAATTTGAAGCCAGCTGCTCAACGGAGCGTTTGTCAAGCTATTTACAAATTCTATTTGCATTTCGATTTACGCGTAGAAATTGCGCGTAGTCTGTGCATAGAATCTTGAAAGAGTGTTTACCTGTCCGCCCTGCTCCGATCCTCCACTTTTTCTGCTCATTGAAAATTTAAATTAAACTCTCACCTGAATTTTTCCCTAACAGGGAAGACAGAGATGCTCGACAAAATCAATATTAATGTGTTGCTTTTAATTAAAACCTGTTAAAAATTGCTGGGTTCTCGCACGGCCATAACGTTGTGATTAATAATAAATTCCAATTGAAAAGGGTTTTGTCACCAATGCTGAGAGGCAACCCATCAAGCCTAACAGTACTTTGACGAGAACTGGCTTTGATTTACCTCGAAAGTATTTAATTATGTGCAGATTGAAACAGTGCAATTAAAAATTAGAAAATCCTTTCCTAGATTTTACTTACAAACAAATTACACAATCATGAATATGACTGCAAAATTGAGAGTCACATCAAATCAAATGTTGACTGTTTTTCAGATTTTTCTCAAACTATATACAGTCATTATGAATTAATTGTTTATACATATGTAGTTGTACATACCCAGATAAAAAAAAGCCGTGGTTTGGTATGATATAAATATTAGCAATAATAATAGCACGTAATTTAATAACCAAATTCGTAAAGATCACTTTTAGGGATAGTATTTTGGTATTAAACGACGCCATTTAATTACAACCTTGAACTTGTTTGAAAACTTAACTTCCCTTCTCCACGAAATTCACTACCTTTTAGCGTTAGTACAGGCTTTAATCTTTAAAAACTCAATTTTGATTTACAAATAATAAATTTGAACAACCATGGCAAGCAGGGTTTCAAATTGAATTAAATTTTTGAGTTGTTTATTTGAGTACATAACAATAACTTTTCATTAAACAACGTTAACTAACTTTTCCTTTGAGGATCGTTAATTTCTAACGTTTTTGGAGGCTCTAAATTAACTTTAATAGATTTTTTATTTTGATCGCAATTCCAGGATAGATAACACAGAAATGAAAATAATAGAAAGTTTTGTTCCCGTGTAAAAGCATGACACTTAGGTCTTGTATTATAATTAACCTGATTTATCTCTGGTATAGACACTTTTTTGATTTAAGGAGTTGTATTCAATTTAAATCTTAAAAAGGGATGATATTGTATTTAAACAAATTTTTGTGAACAAATTACTTAACAAAAACTATTAATTAATTTTTGATTATTTATTTAAAAAATATTTTTTTTATAAATAATTTACAAGGTCGCGAAAATCGTCTGGAAAATTAGCAGTTGCACGATGCGCGTTATGTAAATATTAAGTATACCTTATTTTAAATTAAACGACAATCTTTTTATTAATTTGTAATGGCAAATGTTATCTATGTATGTGTAATTTAGAAACAAAATCAAGGACCTTGACCAGGGGACTGAGTTCGAACTAATGCCCTTCGAATTGGTGCTTCGCTGTTCTAACCAACTGACCTACCATGGCCCTTTCCTCTCTAGAAAATTTTGTACTGATGATACTGATACTACATGGATATAAGATTTTTTTATAATGCGTTTTGGCCATTTTTGTGAATTTATTAAAAAATAAGAGGATATCGTTATGAAAAGCTTATTCCATTAGCCAATTTTAATAATGTGTGTTACTGATTTTATATGGAGAGTTAAGAATCTAATCTTTATTTGAGTTAAAGTCTCCTCTCAGCACACCGGCTCGTGCCATGACCGTAACCGGCTGATGAATTAAAAAAGGATTGCTTAATCGAATCACAGGGCACATTTTAAACGATAATTGCATGAGAATTTTACGCTTGCACTGTCGCTGTGCACTCTAAAAGACTTGTGAAATTATCATGTTAATTACAATTCTCATTACCATTACGAGTAATTGAAATTGGTGGTTGTAGTGGTAGTAATTCTAATTCAATTACTTCATTGTAATTATTTAGTGGTGAACCTCTAACTACCGTTATATGTTGCAATTGAAATTATAATGAAGTTTTTGTACTTTCGCAATGATACTTCTACACTGTGTACTGATCTACACAATTCCACTTACGCAAATATTTCATTATCACAAAATAATCTGAAAATTAAATATTTAAATCTTTCCTGTAAAAATGATACTTCTTTAGTGTACAGGGTGTTGTTTAGTGGGTATGACAAATTGAGTGGGATCAAAGATCTGACCTAAACAAGCAAACAACAATTTTGACCTACCACCCACTTCAGGTACACTCATTATCGAAATAGGAAAATATGTTTTTCATTTTTCTAAAATTCAGCTTTTCCCCGTATTTTCTTCGAAATTCATGTAACTAATATACCTATTTATTATTTTTATCAAATTGCTCATCTTATTACTTTTGTAACAAGTTCCAGGTCCTGGTTAAATAGAGGTAAAAAACGTTAGAAAACATAACTGGTATCTTATAGTTTTCTTCCCTGTAATTGCAAAAGTCGTAAAATGAACAAAATGACTCCAAAAATTATCGAAAATGTTTGTTTAGCATACACAGGTAATTACTTTTAATTATTGCTGCTGAACAGTCATAAATAGGTTAATGAATTTTGTTTATTGCCGTAATTAGCTTTTCATAGTCTGGCATACTTGGGACTCTCCCGACGCTCTGTTACTAATACCTGACGTAAATTTTGCTAAAAAAAAAAGGGACAGTCAGAAAGAACATCGATCATAGACGGAAAAGACAGACAGACACCCATCAAGTAGACGGAAAAGACAGAGAGAGTCTGAAAATTCCAAAGGTGATTCCCAAATCTATGGGTATTTTCGAGGACTTTCCAGAGGTTAAGAAAACCGGAAGTGTAACTACAAGTAGGACGGAACATTGCAAGACTCTGCCGACGTCGAACATGAAATAATCAGTATCGTCAGGCAAAACCCTGAAACGACCACGAGCACGAGACGAGTCGCAAATGTCTTCATATACAGTTTGGAAGGTTCTTTATCGAGAAAGGTCGCATCTATGTATATCTTCATATGCCAGTACAAAGACTCCTGGAAGGAGATTCCGAGAGAAGATTGGAGTTTTGCACTTGACTTTTGGAATACGACATAGGGAACAGGGCGTTTCCAGACCGAATTCTGTGGACGGATGAATCGTAAATCATTCAGGATGGTATAACAAACTTCCAGAACCTTCATATTTTTTAATACTAACCCATATAGGAGTAGGGCAACAGCATTTAAGCACAAATTCAGTATCAACATTTGCGCTGGTATCATCGGATATTATTTAATTTATTTTGCCACAAGTACTTAATAGCCAAATTTATGCGGACTTGTTGGAGAATACACTGCTAGAACTACTTGAAGACATCTCTTTGGATAATACAAGGTCAATGTTTTGCTAACACGATGGAGTACCAGCGCATACTGGTATTGTGAAGGTAAAATTAAATGAACAATTTCCTTAGCGCTGATTTGGACGAGGTGGACCGATTCCTTAGTCTGCTAGATTTTTCCTACTCGATTGGACTTTTTCTTATGGAGAACGATGAAGGATGAAATTTACTCTAGCTCTGTTAACTGCAGTGACGAAAATATGGGAGTGGTTGGCTACAATACACTTTAAACAGGCAGTTAGAAGGAGGTTGTTGGCATGCATCGCAAGTGGCGGAGAACATTTTGAGCACGTTTCGCGAGATATTAGCATTAACCTAAATCGGTTTTAATTAAACAAAAAACTTGTTGGGATTAAATTTAGTTTAATTTATTTAAAATTCTGCTTTTTAATTTGCCAATTTTCTACGAATCATTTTCCATATTTTTGGACATGTTGTACCTTGTTTCCAAAAAGTGAGCAATTCAACAAAAATAAGAAATAGTTCCAATTTCGGAAGTGAATGTACTTGTAGTGGGTGGTGGTAGGTCAACATTTTTGATATCGTTGGAAAGGACATTGAGATTGAGTAGATTTTGATGTCGTTGCGTTGAGTTGATCAAAAGACAAAAATAAAATAGTGATGTGCATATCACGGAAAATTGAAATTTACGAACCATGTAACTCCCAAACATTTGAAATACCCCCACCTGCCATACAATTTTTGTTTGTCTACGTCAGATCTTTCATCCCCTCATTTTGGCATGCCCTCTATAAAACACCCTGTATATAACTTAACTAGAACCAATTTAATGTTATTGAGAAAAGTATTAGAAATTAACTCAAATATTAAACTGTTTAAACAGTTATAATATCTATAGCGGAAACGCACATAAACCGTTTTGATTTGAATATTCTCAAGGAGATTGCTGGCCCGGTTTCCTTATGAAATGGTTCAGTGGGCGATGTCCCATATAAATCAAGAAAGAAAAATATATTTTGGCATTTGTCGGTACGAATACTGTCCTCGCAAAGTCCGAATTTGAAGTTTGATGAGCTATTAAGTTTTAACAAGTTTTCAAAAATGGTCAGTGTTTCTCAAAAACTAAATGTGATGGAAAATTTTTATTTTTGATTCCATAATCTTCAGAATAAACTGAATTATTAATTATTATTAATTAAATTTATATGTTCGACGCAAATCTTTTCCAAACCAGTATACAGTAAACAAATTATTTTTCTAGTACAAGTCGTAATTAATTAGAAGTACCTATTTAATTTGACCTTAACTGGTAGATACAGACAAAAGTTGCGCCGAGAGCCAATTAACCAACATCGAACTTTAAAGTTACAACAAACGTTTTACGTAGCCCCAATTAAAATTGTTTTCAAACTTGTGTGAAGTAGGCAACCACTGAAGAGGTTCTTCATTTCGCTTTATCGCCAAATTTGCAGGTGCAATTAACTCTCTGCAATCATTGATCGGTTGAAGTTAATTTCCCGTGACATCGACTTATGGAGTGAATCCCAACAAAAGAACTGCTACGATGGCTTATTTGAAATTTGCCGCTCTAAATCTTCCGCAGTATTAAAATCTGCAAATCATGCAGTCGAGTAGAATCTTATTAGGGCGATAAAATTTTCCCCGGCCTGCGCTATTTGCAAAAAGGCTTCTCTAGTCTAACGTATGCCGCGCGAGCAGCTCATGAATGAAAGCCGAAATTGCTTTAAAACGGTGTTAACGAAGCGAATAATTTTATGGACGAGAGTGTTTTTCTAGCTCATTACAGAACCTCCGCTGTGAGTGTCGCGGCTTGAGGAGCGTCCAATATCATCAGTGTACGTAAAGTTTCTAGTCAAAGGACGAAGGAGTACTTGAACCAGGACCCGGCACAAGGAAATATTTTTCCCCGGCGCTGGCCTTCGCGCTATCTGCCAATAATTCCTTCAAGTAGGTACTTCAACTTTAATCAAGGAAAATCAAGGAAAGGAAGACAAGCTATGTTCATTTAAATATTTTCCCGACTCGAATGCACGTCCCATTAGAGCTGGAACGTTCGCCTGATGAACAACGACACACACCACTTCGGTCTTCTTTGAATAATGTATTTGGCACTTTCAATTATTGACAAGACTTAATTTCAAATGCGGCCAGTTGAGAGATATCTGCTCAATCACTCGTAAAATTGCCTTCACTTACAGCTTTATGCGTAAAATACAGCTTCCTTACGAAATATTCATTTATACATAGGCCTTTGCTTTCGTTTGCCATTTTTAATGTAGCGATCTTTAAAACCGAAAAGTTCACATTAGATTTATATCCTTTAATTTAGTTTGATAGCTCTCTTATTAAACTCATAATACTAATCCTACACTTAGAAAAACCACGGGTCAAAATAACCAAAAACAAAATGTACACTTACCAAATGCTTGGCAAGATTTCATTCTACCGTGTTATGAATTTAAATACAAGTACAATTTTATTAATTTAATTAAACAAAGTGCAAGTGTAAACTCGTATTATTGTATAATATAACAAAGTTTTAAATAAGTTTTTGGGAATTTTATAAAACGGTTCTTGATCTAATTAAAAAAATTAATGTATTTTGGCAAGTGATACTTATTTGACTTATTGATTTTTGTATGTGCCTAACATATAATAAAAATAGTAAAAAATCCACACTTAACAAATAGCCTCTAACTTATTGTTAATAAATAATTTTAAAACGATAACTATTATTTATCTTAATAAATTAGTAATTAAATAATGCAACAGCATAAATATTATCGTTAGTTACTACTTATCTTTCAACATTCTGAATATACTACTTTGGTAACGTGGCTCTTATTCTAAAAGGCGGATGCTACTTAATAATTTTAACGATGTAACTAGATGTACTACTTTAGTGCTTACTCGGATCAAAGTAGAAAAACGTCATGGTGCTACGATTAGGGTGATTATACTTTTCGTACTTTTAATCAGACAAATTCTAATCAAGTTGTATTGCTTGATTTTTCTAGAGTTTTTGATTCAGATAGTCACGATATCTTATTCCATGCCGCCTTGGTTTTCCTCTCACCTCTTTATGTACTTGTAGTTTTTGTTGTAATGTAATGTCATTACATTAGTGATTTAAATCAATAATATTTTTATTTTTCTACTAATTGCGATTTTTCTAAATTTTGAAGTACGTTTAAGGCCTGCTATTGTATTGTACTATGGTTTTTTTCAATAAAGCAAATTAAATCAAATCGTTAGCAAACCTGAAAATGACGTACAAGACTAAAATTTTAACTGAAGTTACAGTTGACATGATGTAAAACCTTAAGCTAATACAGAATAAAAAACAAAAATAGGGACGAAGAGAAAGACAATACCTTAAAATCAGCTAGGTAATATTGATTGTTTATTTTTTCTAAGCTCCTTGTACCGTCTGATGAAATTGGCCTTTAGTTCTTGAGAATTTACGCTTAATTGAGAGGCCGTTCCAAAGTTTAGGTGAGCAAACAAAGTTATTGAATATGAATATAGGTGATAGAAAAATAATTCAGTCGAAGAAGCATTTAATTAATACAAAGTTAAAAATTAAGTTATGTGCAAGAAGTTGATAAATAGATAGATTGTAAAATTGTTTGGCGGGGGGCAAAGTCAATCGTTTGGGAGTTAGAGAGTGATTTGTAAATTCCAATTGATCTTTGATCAACTCAACGCAATGACATCCAACTCACGCCATAAATCTACTATTTTAATATCCTTTCTAAAAATGCCAACAATGCTGACCCACCACTATGCATATGTTTCTCATTTTACTACAATTAAGCTTTTCCTCACATTTTCTTTTTTATATAATTAATATACTTATTTATTATCTTTATCAAATTGTCGATCATATTACCTTTCCAATATGATACAACATGTCCAAATAGAGAAAAAAATATGGAATTTATTTGTAGGAAACTTTTTCTGGTAACAATCGAATTTTAAAGAAATTAAACTAAAATTAACCCCAAAATAGTTTTTTTGTTTAAATGAAAACCGATTTAAGTTAATGCTTATAGCTTATAAAAACTTTTCAAAATGTCTTCCGCCAGTTGCGATGCATGCCAATAACTTTCTTCTAATTCTCTATTTAAGGTGTATTGTAACCAGCCTCTCCCTATTTTCGTCGTTGCAGTCCCAATTTTGCTAAATAATTCCTTTCTGGTGTTGACAGGACTTCAGTAAGCTTCATTCTTCATTGTTCCACATAAGAAAAAGTCTAATGGAGTAAGGTCTGGAGATCTAACATTTTCATTTAATTTTACCTTCTCAATATTACCAGTATGCGCTGGTGTTCCATCGCGTTGGTAAAACATCGACCTTGTATTATCCAGAGAAATGTCTTCAAGTAGTTCATGCAGTTTATTCTCCGAAAAGTCTATATAAATTAAGCACTAAAAGTCTAAGCCATTAAGCACTTGCTGCAAAATGAACGGTGCTATTAAGTTGTTATACATGATACCAGTCCAAACATTGATACTAAATTTATGTTGAAATGATGCCGATATTGTATGTGTATGTATGTGTGTGTTAGTATCCTAAAGTATGAAGGTTGTGGATGCTTGTGATACTATTCTTAGTGACATGATTCATCCGTCTATAAAATTTGGTCTAGAAACGCCCTGTTCTCTACGTCGCATTCCGGAAGCCAAGTGTAAAACTACGGTCTTCTCCCAGAATCTTTTTCCTAGAGTCCTTGTACTGGCATATGATCACATAGGTGCAACCTTTCTCGATGAAGAGCCTTCCAAATTGTGTATGAAGGCACCCCCAATCATCTTGCCACTTGTGTCGTGCTGCTTTCAGGGGTTTGTGATGATGCTAATTATTTGTTGTTCGATGTCAGCAGAATCTTGGGATGATCCTGATCGCGAATCCGTCCTATATGAAGTTACACTTCCGGTTTCTCTCAACTTCTGGAAAGTCTTTCGTTTTCGTCTACTACACCGTAATTGTAAATTATATCAGCATATTCCTCAAAAATGAATTCGGCCATTTTTTAAATAATTCAGCTTTTAGAACACCCGTAGTTATTGCTTTGTTTTTCAACGAAGATCGATGTTCTTTCTGACTGACATGTTTTTATAGCACAATTCCTGTCAGGTATTAGCAACAGAGCGTCGGGATTGTCCCAAGTATGGCTGACTAAGTCAAGCTAATTACGGCAATAAAATAAATTCCATTAACCTTGTTATGACTTTTCTGCAGAAATTGTTAAAAGTAATTACCTGTGAATGCTAAACAAACATTTCCGATAATTTTTAGACACATTTTGTTCGTTTACGACTTTTTTAATTATTGGGAAAAAAAAACAGTAAGGTAGCAGTTAAGGTTTTTTTCTACATTTAACCTTTACATGGACTTTGTTATAAAGGTAATAAGATGGATAATTCGAAAAAAATAATAAATAGGCATATTAATTACATGAATTTCGGAGAAAACGCGAGGAAGAGCCGAATTTGAAAATGAGAAAAATATTTTCCAATTTCCGAAGTGAGTGTACTTGCAGTGGGTGGTGGTAGGACAACGTTGTTGCCATCTTTGGAAAGGATATTTCTATATAGATTATATAGATATTAGATTTTTGGTATGAGTTGGATGTCGCTGCGTTGAGTTGATCAAAAGGTAAAAATGAGATAGTAATGTGCATACTAAGGAAAGAAAACAAATCACCCTGTAACTCCCAAACGGTGGAAATTGTCTTCCCCCTGTCATACAATTTTTTGTTTGGTTATGTCATATCTTTCACCCCACTCATTTTGACATGCCCACTAAAATACCCTGTATAAATAAAAGTTTTTATGAGGGTATATATTTTTTCTATTTTTCTCAAATTACTTCGTGTTTTTTAGAGCTTTTAATTTGATAAACGTAATATGTTTGCCTATCCCAAAGTATAATGGGCTTTAAATCTACCAAAATCGTTTTCAATTTTGTTAAAAGAAAAGTTTTGGAAAAATCTATCGAGAAGATTAATTCTTCCGGTATGCACCAACATTAATGGGGTAAAAAGCTCGATTAAGGACTGTACGGGATGTTGGGGGTTCAACCCTCTTTGGCAGTTAGAGGAATGCAATATAATTTAAAAACTTTTTAATCTATCAATTGCTACAACCAGTATCCAACTGAGAAACTACTTTCAGATATTGGAAAAATAAAGAGACACATGTACGTATATTTGACGACCGGTCTTTCCCATTTTGCCAAGAGTTTCTGACTGGGGCAACCCGAAAAAAGCTTTAGAAATCAATATTGCAAAATGTTCTGTTACATATCTTTAATAGTTCTTTTGTCGGGAAATTCGTAACGTGACTGGCTTGTAACTTTTATATTTGCTCCATTAGTTCTTTCTCGTATCTAATCTTTAAAATTTAAACATGTGGAAGAATAAAGGCTCTAATTAAGTTTCCTTGAGTTTCAATCTCATATTGATATTTGCGTTGATTAAACGAGTTTAGAAAACTTTTATACATTCTAGCGGTAGAAAATGAAATGTTAAGTAAATAATATTTTCTCTTTATAATTCGTATATCTAAGATTTTAATTTAATATTTTGGCTTTATAATGATAGAAGAATTATAGTACGCTGAATTAAATCAGCATTAGTCGTAGACTTACAGTAGTAATAAACATATAATATCTAGTAGCTATGTACCATATATTAACTAAATTATACTATTATATAAGAGATACTCTGCGAACAAATAAAATTATGGGGTTTAATATTTTAGTTTAAGCATATAATTTTCAAAGTAACGAAAAATAGGAAGTATTTAGATATAAATGATAACTTCATATCACACACTATCTTGGAAATATGAACGTTAATTAATTACAATTCGTGGTCCCGTAGACTGGATAGCCATTAATTTATTGCCAGCTTTAGAAACTAACACAGTTTTAATAAATTTATTTATATTTAAACTTTAATTTCAATTGCTTACTTTTCAATTTTATTACTTTATTTAGTGTTACGTATTTTATGGAATAGGTACATATATATATTGAGTATACAGTCTATTTACTGTATTTGATCACATGTTGTAAAAATATTAATTTGGGGCTTTTGATGTATACATTAGGTAGTATATACTCTGAAGTTTTGAAAAAATACTAGTAGATATTTTCAGCGCAATATTTAGCATATTTCTAATCAAACCCATAATCTCAAAGTGTTTCTTTTTATTTCCTTTTCAACTTATCGACAGTGACGTGTAATTCGACGATAATTCGAAGCAATTGAAAGATATTCTTTGGTGTTTTTAAATTTTCACGAATTAGTCAATATTTTTTTTGTCTTAAAACGACAAATATATTCCTTAAGTATTGACTGAGGCTTTTTCTTAATTTTTTCAGAACATTATGATAATACACAGAGAATTGGGACAGAAAAACACAACTTTTCGAAAGGTTTCTTTTTTATACTTCCCGAGATAATTAACGAGAACTACATATGACCGACAAGGTTGTTTCTTTAGCATACTATATTCTTCATTCTTTACATTTCTACAATATTTCTTTAAAATCCGTACACTCATAACATAAAAAATAATAATGGTGCATCAATATGTTAATTATAATTAATACTTTATTATTCCTAGATTACTTTTGATTAACAAAACAGACATTACTTTATTAACATACTTAATTTAATTTTAATAGATATATCAACTGAATTCATTTTATACCTAATAAAATGATTTATGTATTATAATTTTGATTGATTTCAAATTGTCGTTTAGTATAACGATGATTGGCCTTTGTCAGCAGAGTTTAAAAAAAAATAAATTTTAATTTAATTTATCGCTCTACTCAAACAGTGCGTCTACTCAATAATTGAAATATTATTATAACCTTTAACGCCCGAAAGGTCTCACTACGGGGGCATAGCACTTATACCGTAGAAAACGAAGGCCTAATACGAAGACATGAAAAGAATGGCTTGAAAAATATCATTATTAGTTAGAAAGAAAGGGGGAAGCGTCAGCCTCGAGCGCTCAGACCACGGTCCATTATCCAAAAATATCATACTTTCAAAAATTATAAAAATTAATTTCATTTATAAAATAATATAATAACTAAACTAAATTAATTAAATTTATATCTAAATAAACCAGTCTAAATGTTTAGCTTAAGTTTTCATCCTTATAAACGTTTTAGAATTTCACCTAATTTTCCGCCGTCTTACAGGCGAGTATTACAAAAAAAGGTCGTTAGAGTGGAATTTTGAATCACATGCTCCATCTAAACATTTTTAGGTATGATGTTTGTTTTGCGTTGCTACGTTTGATTGAATAATGTTGAATGAAGAAAATGTTAATAAAAAAACGAATTGAATTGCATTAAATTAATAGTAAAATCCACAAAATATGGTGATAAAATAAAATCAAAATTTATTTTAAGATAACAAATACTTTTTTATGACTATTTAGTATTTAAATGTTTCACTCCAATCATATCAGATTCTATGTACTTACAAGGAGACCCTGAAGATTGTCCTCCTGGGATTTGGATGAATGTTCAATATGTTGTAGGGTCTGGATAAGTAAACTAAGTAACCAAAAACCATGTTTTTTGGGTTCCTTATGTCCGAATGAAAAAACGGAATCGTGCGTCTGTCTATCTGTCTGTCACCGCCAATTTTCTCCGAATCTGGTCAGCCGATTAAGTTGAAATTTGGTACACATATGAATTTCTGTGACCCAAACACACACGTGTAACGTAAATATATGAATTTTGAATATGAGGGTCACTTTTGGGGGCAAATTAGAAAATTTTAAACAAAATTTTGCAAACTGTACCTTGTAACATATCAAATTAAAAAGCTTGTTGTGAGGGTCTCTAATATATTTAAAATATATGAAAATTTACCATCTCTCACACATTTTATATAAAGAGAATAAGTTAGTTATTTTAATATTAAATAATAATTATACTTTATTAGTAAAACATACTACCATGAATTTGGTAAATATTGCAGAATGGAAAAAATGGCAAGAAGAATAATAAAAAAAAAATAACTTTTCGCCTGAAAAATGTTTTTCAATTTAAGCTTGTTCCTTTTTTATATTTTCACACCTTTCTCCGTACCGCTGATAGGCAGAAATAATCTTGTTATTAATATCAAGACTTCTTTCAAAATTTGGATAATTTTGCTAAAAAATCGTCATTGTATTTTGTAAATTTACCACCCCATAAGTGAATTAGTCTGTGGCAAAATATCGTTTGACGTAAATTGAAGTCCGCGGGTATTAATTTTGGCTGGCCCTTTTCTCTTTAATTGTTATTATTACTTGTTTAAAAAGAACCGGTAACAATTTAATGTCTTATATGATATTAATAAACTATACTTAGTTGTTTTTTGTTAAATATAATTAAAACAATTAAGGAGAAAGACTAAACAAAATAATTAATAGAAAAACATTCAAAAACGATAAGAAAATTATTTAAGTATATAGCACAAAATAATATAATATATTTAAATAATAAATTTATTTTGCAATTTTATTAGGAATAACTAGAGCCAAAAAAAGTTTATGAAAGCAGACTAGGATTGGTAGCCTGAACACGTGCGCACTATAGTCAATGCGCGCAAGCGTCTTGGCCACGCTTCATTTATCCGATGCGTTGAAAACCTAAATTTTATGTTATTGTTCTACTGGCCTTCTTAAAATTCAGTGAACTGTTTTTTTATTTTTGAAATTATTATTATATGTTTATTAATTTCCTTTTGGCTATTAACTTACCTATGCATACCTTATAACATATTGTAAATTCTTCCAAGTCCCAGGCGGACAATATTTAAGGTGTTCTTGTTAATTAAAAACTTATATGAGTCCACTCAAGAAAGAAGCGCGTCCGCTTAAATAGCGAGTCTATTTAGTTATTGAGATTGTACTATACTACATTTGAACCTTGAGTGGTTGTTTATCGCTCAAATCTAGGAAAAACTCCATAATTGAGCGAACTCATTGCTTAAGTTGAGCGATGAGTTGATATTAATAAGAGTCCGTTCTTGCATGTCAGTTTTCTTTTTAAAACTAAAATAAAACAATTGGGCATTATGATTCGATATCTAATCATGCTTATTTTTGTTTATTGACGGACGTTTATAAAAATTGGTATTCGAATAAAACTAAAGTCGTCATATCGCAAGCTTATAAAGCAACGCATGCGTTCGATTTTTTTTCTTCGTCATCTAAGTAGTGTTTGTGTATTAAGATTTTAATGAAATTTTTCGATGAAGCCAGCAGAAGAAAGGCTTTTTCCTTTATTATATTTACTCTGGTATTAAGCGTTCCAATGTTTACATTTCTGCCACAAAATTTCCCATTGAAATCTGAAGAAGCAGGCGGATGGCTATTATCCGGCACAAACACTTTAAAATACAATATCCTTCCGAAAACCGATGCCGGAAATTCCATAGATTTCTGTGTGACTATTACAAACCAAGTCTCTCGGATTCTGGGATTACGATGCGATACGAGAAATAAAGCCGAAGGGTTACCGAATCCTTTTGACCTTTTTGTATTTCAAATTAACGTCATAAGTTTTTACGCCCGCATCTTAAAGCTGTCCCCGGAGTAGTTTTCGCCTCGAAGGATATTTCGGGCATGCCATAAATTACCGAGTTTGAGCAGATAAACACTTTCTTATACATGTATATGTTTCTACATCTAGTGTTGGGAATAAATCAAAATGCTCTTCTGAAATTTCCACAAGAAATCGGTTGAAATATTTCTTGGAGAGTTAAAAAATTTATTTGGCATCACCCTCATTGCCTACCTTATGTAATCCGCACGAATTTTTATTCTATTAGCACACACAACCAGAGTCCCGCACCCCCAATATTGCTCGCATCCCACAAAATGTGGTTGCGGCATTTGCTGGAACATGATTCTATACAAAAGCAATCTCAACGGCGCCCGATATTAATACGGATGTCGTCCCATATTTTTATATCTCTATATATCGCCAGCACATGATACAAAGTGTACGTCGTCTCGTCCTTAGCCTTTGGTCCCAGATCCAAGTTTGGGCATATCGCACACAAAGGGTGCTCCATATCAGAAAAATCAATTACGTTTGAGAATGGGCATAAAGGGAAAACAAATAGACGATGTAAACACTGGCGCTTGCTATTTCGGCGTGACGGAATCAATTCGGAGAAGAAAAACTCGTTCGACAGGCAGTTGGCTGGCTTACGAAGAGCAAAAGACAGATGGGAAGAAAATGAAAATTAATTCTGCGGCCGCAGCTTGCAAGTGAAATGGTTGACAAACTTGATGTCGAGTTGATTCTTGCACCATTTCTTTTCCAGAACATATATTTTGAGGAGGCATTCCCCAGGGCACAAAAAATAGGAAATATGCAATGCTCGTCTATTTAGGGATATAATGCATATATATATATGTAGGTGCAAGTAATGTCCTGGTCAAAACAGGTGCCAATGCTTGTTGACCTCACTGCAAATACAAGTGTGTTATTTTTAATCAAAATAATGCGCAAACTCAACGCAGCGACATCCAACTAACGCCAAAGTCTACTATACCATTCCAAAGATGTTAACAATGTTAAGCTAGCACTACCTACTGCATATTTTTCTCATTTTCCTAAAATTCAGCTTTTCCTCACATTTTCTCTGAAATTCGTGTAATTTATATGCCTATTTATTATATTTATCAAATTGTCCATGTTATTACCTTTCCAACAAGGTACGACATGTCCAGGTGAAATAGAGGTAGAAAAATCTGTTCTTTAGTAAACCTTAACTGGTATCTTACTGTTTTATTGCCTTGTAAATGCAAAAGTTGCAAAACGAAAAAAATGTCTTCAAAAATTATCAGGAGTGTTTGTGTAGCATACACAAGTAATTAGTTTTAATTATTGCTGCAGAAATGTCATAAAAAGGTTAATGTAATTAATTTATTGCCGTAATTAGTTTCTCTTATCCAGCCATATTCGGGACTATCGCGACGCTCTGTTAGAAATACCTGACGGACATTTTGCTATAAAAGAGCGTCAGTCAGAAAGAACACCGATCATAGTTAAAAACCAAGCTGAAATATTTAAAAAGATGACCGAATTTATTTTTGAGATATACATATGTCGATATAATTTACATTTTCGGTGTAGTACACGGACACGAAAGAGAAGCAGTCTGGAAATACCGAAGGAGATTTCCAAATTGACGAGGGATATTTTCGCGGACTTTCCAGAGCTTAAAAGAAACCGGAAGTGCAACTTCAAATAGGGCGAATCCGGGATCAGGATCATCGCAAGATTCTGCCGACGTCGAACATCAAATAATCAGCATTGTCAGACAAATCCCTGAAACGAGCAGGAGACAAGTTGCAAGGTGACTAGGACTGTCTTCATACACAATTTGGAAGGTTCTTCATCGAGAAAGGTTGCATCCATTTCATCATATGTCAGTACAAGGACATATGGAAGGAGATTCCGAGAGAAGACTGGTGTGGCTTCTGGATGCGACATAGAGAACAGGGCATTTCTGGACCGAATTCTGTGGATGGATGAATCGTAATTCACTAAGGATGGTATTATAAACTTCTACAACCTTCATACTTTCCGTTATTAACCATAGAGGATAAGGGCGATATCATTTCTACATAAATTCAGTGTTAATGTTTGGGCTGGTATCAGCGGCAATTATAGGACCATTCATTTTGCCGCAAGTGCGAGAACTACTTGAAGACAACATTGTAAACGTAAGGTAAGGTAAAATTAAATGAACAATTTCCTGAGCGCTTATTGAACGAGATGGACTTATTCCTTGGCTTGCTAGATCTTCACATCTTACTCCATTGGACTTTTTCTTATGAGGAACGATGAAGGATTCTTTTAACACCAGAGAGGAATTAATTAGCAGCAGGGGGACTGCAGCCACGAAAATAAGGGAGAGGCAGACTACACTACACATTAAACGGGCAATAAAAGGAAGTCATTGGCATGCGTCGAAAGTGGCAGAGGACATTTTGAGCAATTTTTGTGAGGTACCAACATTAACTTAAATCGGGTTTTAATTATATAAAAAATATTAATTTTAATTTCAGTTTAATTTATTTAAAATTAATTTTTTTTTAATTTACCAGAAAAAGGTTTCCACTGATAAATTTTGATATTTTTCTCTATCTGGACATACTACACCTTGTTGGAAAGGTAATAAAATGGGCATTCGATAAAAGTAATAATAATAGTAGGTATATTAATTACATGAATTTTGGAGAAAATATGAGGAAAAGCTGAATTTTAGAAAAATGAGAAAAATATTTTCCACATTCGGAAGTGAGTGTATCTGTAGTGGGTGGTGGTAGGTCAACATTGTTTACATTTTTGGAAAGGACATTTGTATAGTACATTTTTGGCGTAAGTTAGATGTCGCTGAATTGGGTTGATCAAAAGATGCAAATAAAATAGTGATTTTCATATCATAGAAAATTACAATTTACGAACCACCCTGTAACTCCTTGAGATAATCCCCTTCCTCCTGCCTTGTCCTATGGGACCAACTTAAATAAAAATAATAAATTTTGACGAATTTCCGTTAAATCTAGAAATATCATTTTTGCTGCAAGTAAAGTGTCATAGGGATCGCACAAAACGCAAAGTGACGCAAGATTGTCAGATTCTCTTATGGCATTTTACGTTTTTAGTTAGGGCAAAATGTCAGTTTTGACACCCGTAAGCACTATTTCGTTAAATGCTTATATTACGTTATTTTTCTTTAGGGTCGGCCTATATTCGTATGTTGAGAGAAATTATATATTTACAACTACAAGTTTTATTTAGAAATAAGTTGATATAATTTACATACACTCAATATAATTCATCTGTAAAATTGCAAAAGCCAGTATAAAAACAATTTTATGATATAAATAAATGCTTAACACATGTATACATACATGATGAACGCGATGAGGAATGAGAAATGAAGAATACGGAGTGCGGAATGGATATTGAAGAAATGGGGGAAGGGGGCAAACGTGAACAAATATTAAGATAGATCAAAATGTAACATTTATTTGAACGAAAGGGAAAAAAAGTGACTAAACTAAAATTATACACATATGCAAGCGAGTTGAAATAACGCAATTGGGTAATTTCAAGATCTTTACCCTGATATCCGAGTACTTGGGTAGGCGAATCACTGATTATTCGAGCATAGTCCTCCCTTTTTAACGCCATCTTTTAATCTTAGAAAGATAATCATATTCCAGATGGCATTAAAGATAATCCTACCTACCTTTCAGAGACGAATGCCATTTTATTACTTTATTAGTGTACATTATATAATAATATGAAATCAACGTACATTTTGCTATTTTTTAGGGCCTTACAGCTGTGTTGTTAATATTTGGTTTTAATTGATAGTTAAGACAGAAAACGTGCAATCCTCTTAAAAATTAATTAAAAATATTTAACCGCCACCTACGTCTAATGGACGTAGATATAATCATCCTAGTGTTAGAGAGGCACTTAAAAGCATGCGAGTGAGTGTTTAGGTGCTGGTAAACATTTCTTTGGGCTTTATATTAAAAGGCATATGTATATGGTGTACAAAGATGAAGTGCGGATTACAGACAATAGATAACACCAGTGCAGTATGAAGAAAAAAAATTAGAGGTATATATATGCCATTTAGTTGTGTCATCATCAAGGTTCAACGTACACAAGTGGTAAGTTTAAAAAGGTGTTTGCATAGTATTGTTTTGCTGCCAAATAAAGAGCATTTGCGAACAGCATTAATTTTTTATTTTCATTTGAAAAAAATTGCAGCTGAATCATGCCGATTACTTTGAGAAGGAACATGCTCCATTGCAAAATACGTCCGAACGATGGTTTCGGTGCTTCTAAAGTACATGAGCTGAAGGAGAGGCAGGTGGAAAGGCGCAAAACCACATCTGAAATTTTGCTTGAATGATACAAAAGAAAGTCATTTTTGCATAGCATCGTTACTGGGGATGAAAAGTGGGTATATTTTGAGAATTTCAAGCTCAAGAAATCATGGGTAACCATGACGAACCAACTACATCAACCACGAGACCGTATCGCTTTGGCAGGAAAACGATGCTCTGTGTTTAGTGGGTCTAGAAAGGTACGGTCTATTATGAGCCTGGTTAAACGGTTAATACCAAACGTTACCAATAACAATAGATCGATTTGAACCGTACACTAAAAAGGAAACACAAAGTGATGGTTCCTCCATGACAATGTTCCTTCACATACGGCAAAATCAGTTTGTGATACGTTGGAAACACTTATCTGGGAGTTGACCGCTACCTCATGCGGCTTAATCACCAGACTTGGCTCCTTCCGATTATTACTTGTTTGCATCGATGGCCACGCACTTAATGAGCAGGGCTTTGTTACGTTCGAAGATGTGAACAAATGGATCGATAAATGATTCGCGGAAAAGGTGGAAGATTATTACTGCCGTGGTATCCACAAATTATTCGAAAGATGGGAAGAATGTCTAACTAGCAATGGAGCATATTTCGAATAAAATATAAAACGTATTCCGATTTTGCTTCGAGGAATGAACAAAACTCCCCGACGTAATTGAAAACATTGGTTTGAAACGTCCTAAATTTTTACTGACAGACAAGTCTAAATCACCATTGCTTCGCTAACTTTTGACACAATCTTGCAAAGTCGATTTTGGTGTTCCGTAGGTATAGTCGCTTTTAAGTAATCCATAGGCCATACTTCCATCAGATGCACTCCTAATAGCGCTTTTAATTTTTTCTGGATCCCAGATCCCAATAGTTTTCTTTTTTAGTTTCGAAACATATTTGTTATTGCAATAAAATAAAAAAAGAAACAATTGATATAAAAAGGCCTCCGGATCAGAATCGTTTATGGGTCGATTTTATCCCATTCAGTTACGATCTAAGGCGCTATGAGCAAGTCATGCACAGTTATAAACGCAAATTGGATTTATCAGCATAAACAATTTAAATATGAAGTGAATGGACATACTTTTGATTTCTAACTTATCAGTAGATTAGGTAAATTTTTATTGTTTGATAAATTAGATCCGCACATCTAAAAACAAAAAACCGATATTTACTTCACCACGCCTATGTGTGCAATGACAAATTTTTGCTGCCAAATAGATATCATAAATAGAAACCTTTGAGAAGGAAACGCGAAAAATTTAAATGAATGAAAAAAATAACTATAATCATACTTTTTTACTCCAGTATACGGTTTTGGACAGGTCTTCCCTACCACACCATATTGCACAACTGAAATCTAATTTTATTATGAATATTATTATTATTCTTATTATAGTACAATTTCATTGTATATGCTGGAATAAACGCTAGAAAAACAAATTTTTCGACTTATAAATGGTGATGAGTGAGTATTACACATTTGCTTTGTGAAATGGCAAATTAAAGTAAAGAAAACGGTTATCCCACATTTTGGAGACATCCGCCACATTGGATTTATAACGATATTATCGACATTACGAATTGCTTCAAACTATAAAGAGTCAGCTTTGAAATAGTTTTTGTTGCATTGGAATCGGTTTATATTTAATTTAATTAAACTAGATATTAAAAAATTTAAACGACCACACTCTGCTAACTTTGTACGAACTTTGTACCATAAACAAATTAATTTTTTGGCGTTCCTTGTATAGTTTTTAAGGGCTTTATTACACATAGAAATAGAAAAATTAAAAAACAGCTTTATCTCTTAATCCAAGATTCGGCAAGCGTTAGTGATTGGGCTTTTGCTACAGTAAAATCGTGGTCGTGTGTGCTTGAACAAACGACCGCAGAATACTAAAATAATTAAATAAAAAGCCTCTTACAAAAAAATATATCTCTTTATGCAAAAGTCAACAGTTTTAAATATTTATTTAATTACAACCGCATTGTGAATTCTAGCTCTGCAGTGGCGTTAATGTACTTTCGGGTTTCGGGTTACCGAATGCGCTGTTCCTTAGTTATTTAAGTTCTGAATTGCCTGTTCGTATGTACGTAGGTATATGAAATTTGCTACCACTGTATTTTACTCATGCCCAGGCTTAATTAATTTAGGAAAGCACAGTTCACAGCATACAGGGAAAAATCAAGAGAGCAAATATCAATTAAATGGAATCACTTTGGCCACGCTTCCCTAGTGTTTCATTTCGTCAAGACTGGTAAATATTCGTAAACAGTCAGACACATCAAATGATAAAGCACAGTCCTCAACTGGTATTGTATTGATTTCGATGTGAGCAAATCGATTCAGAACATCAATATACTCGTACGTGTGCGATGTAAAATGGTAGTTTGGCATACGATTAATGTTTGCTGTCTGGAAGTACTCAGCCCCGACAAATGCAGTGATTGCAAAGCAAACAATGGCGACTGCAGTTTGGTTTGAATCTGCATGACCAAATTTGAAACCAAGGCCTAACAATTATCGCGAATAATCATGTTATTTAATGCACACAATAACTTTTATAATTCAACGTAAAACAGCAAGTAATTTAAAGCAATTAAAATTTTAATATAGGCTTGTTATCCTGGTCTGGCTGAATTCCTTTATTGGAAAGCGATTATCATTTTCGTATTGAGCTTACAATTTATAATATTCGTCCATAATTAAATCAGGAGTCCAATTACATCATCTTTTCATTTTAACCGACCTTAAAAACGGGAGATTATTAATTTGACCTGTATGAATTTATTTATGATTGCTTTATTTAAAATTCAGTGCTTTATTTTGAAAATTCAAAATCATGGGACGTTGATATTAAATTTTACTGCTTATTTTGCTTATAATGAAAGAAAATCTCTTTAAAAATACAGGGTGATTCGTAAAGAAGTGTTCCAACATGTGCTAAACGATTCCTTACAATGTTGTGATCAGCGTTCACAAGACCAATTTTTTCGTAAAATCCTTCCTTCACCTCTTTTTTAACGGCTAAATGACATACAATAGATATTATGAGGAAATTTGAAACTTTGTTATTTAGAGTAGTCAGACGAAAACTGGCTGAGTTCATATAACAAATTATTAATAAATTTTCAAATACAAAATCATTTGAATAAACATTTTCAGTTAGTTCTGGAACACCTTCTATATTTATTTTTGTTGTTGTAAAAATATAAAGATGAAATATTGTGAAATAAATTATGTATTAAAAGAGCTTTTCTCTACCTCAAATTGATAATTTTTTATTAAAAGCCCTACTTGTATACTAATAGCCAGTAGATTTTTTCGAATAACTATGGTATTGAGGTCTTCTAACACAAACAATTCTAAATTAGTCATTTCATCGAGTGCAGTATTGTTGAAAATAGAATTTATAATCATTATGAGTTTTCTTAAACGGTGCATCAAAATTATACCGCATTTTTAAAATATTCTACTTCAATGTGGCAATTTTCAGCCAACAAAAATGGCCAATATATCATTCTGAACGAAATTTTGGGCAAATCTGAAAAAATCATAATACGACTTACGAAAGTCAAATAGTTTACGAGATATATCCAACAAAGTATTGCTTATTTTGACTGGAAAACGGTTACGAAAAACAAGGCTGCATACTAAAGCTTTGACCTACTATAATTTTTATAGTGTTCTTATGTTATTAGTTACAAACAGGCATAGTATTATACAACTCTTCAGCTATCACCGTATTTTATGGGCTCAGTTTTAATGCTGAGCCCAATTTAAGACCCTTGTTGAATCGATTTTATAGTTTGTAGTAACACCTACGGATCCCTACACTAAGTATGACCCGACATGCTTCCGAGCGCTTTTTTTAGGCTGTTATGCTCACTGCTATAAAGACATTTTGTTTGACATTATTTCAATAAATTAAAGTAACTAATTGCTAATAATTAGTATCGCTAATTCTACATTTAAATTAATTTATATCTAATGATGAATAAACCAACAGGAAATTGAGAATAATCATTTAAATTTTTACATATATAGTAAATATAAATCTTAAAATATTGTTCTTAAAATAATTAAATTTTCTCAAGACTAGTATAAATAATATAAAATTCAAATTCAACCAAAAAAATTATTTTGTAGCAAGAAAAAATAAATATAATCTAAAAAATAATTTAGGAATTTTACCACGTTAGCACAACATTTTTCAATATTTAACATTATAAAGTTACAACGCAGTTTTATAATGATGTAGCAATGTATAAAATTGTTATCAAAAATGTAAATGTGTAAAATTATTATTATTATTATAAAAATGCAAAAAACTAACTAGGTGATTTACATTTAATACTTGTAAAAATACTACTCGATTGGGTAAGGGAGTTTGCAAAAGAGTAAATTTACCCAGCAACAGATTAAAATTACTCAGCATACGTATTGCGAAATTGATATAATGGATTTATTTTTATCTCTTTTTAGGGAACATTTATAAAAGTAGCGGTACGAAATATTTCATTCATATTGACATTAGCTTACATTTCTTCAAAGTTACACGTCTACAGCAAAACTTGACGTTAATAGTTCAGTACGCATACTCAATCTATGCATAAATCTGTCCAAATAAATAATGAGCTATATTTTCACTGATTTATGCATTACGAAATATATTTTCACTGAATAGCCTTGTATAGCTTTAATTGAGAAAATAATAATATGTAATATGAATAGCTCATTTATAGGTATATTTAATTTTCAATCACTTTATGATTTACTTCTCGAATTACGTAATAAAAGGATAACCATCACTAGTGCAATTTTACACTTAGACTTTACTATTATTATTGTTTGGTAATTTTTATACTATGAACGTTGTTAACTATATAAAACTCGAGTTACATTCGCTAATTACAAAATTCTATATTAGTAACATAAGTCAATAAATTTTTCTTTTTGTTGTAATAATATAGAAGAATACACTGAAAAGTTATAAATGGAATTATCAGCTCCAAATTTTACTTCGATTATGCAAGTAAATTTTATCATTTTGATATATTTTTACACTTTTGTTAATGTGCAAGTAAACTAATTAAAATTTACTAGTAAATTCTGAATTAGCAACTTTGTGTATTTTTATTGATTGTTTAAACGAAATTGAAAAACTTACAACATACATCATAAAAAGGGTATTAGACAGTTTTTTGAGAGTCTATAATAACTGCATATAATAAAAATAAAATATAAAATAAAATACATGATATAAAAGGAATTCTTTTGTTAATTTTTTATATTGACAGAAGGTTGCAAATAAATGAAATAGGATGATATTTCTTAATCCACCTTGTAATTTATGCATATAATCAAATGATCTATGATCTATGATTACATGATCACCCATAGAAAGGAACTGTATGTTGCGTGTTTTTAAATGTTTTACGATTTTATGAGTGTTATCGGTTCTGAAACGTCTTAACTTAACTAACTGCTAGACCAAGCCAAACAGATTTATCCTACTTTTTGTGTAAACCTTTGTTGTGTAAAACCTAAAATTGGAATTCGAGATAGTCCCGAGGTAAGTAATTCATATTGGTTAAAGGTATTTAAATTGGCTGCAGTACTATCACGAAAATTAAACTTTGGTAGATGTGTTAACGTATGTACTAGGTCCGTGCATCGTGCTGTTTGGCTTTGCCCTTAATGATTTGGAGCAAATTCTATTAATTATGCGATGGCTTTGTTCTTTTATTTAAGGGGGTACGACACCTTGAATGCGCAAGTTTTTACGTCAAATGTAAAGCCAAATATTTTTAACAAATGATAATACAAATGAATAAATCTTTTTATATGTTCAAATGTTACTATTAAACTTTAATTTTATTCAATAACAAATTCATAAATTGTTTATAAAAGTCTGTTTATTTAACAAATTAATTAAGCTCCTCGCGCACGAGATTTTTTTGCTGCCGCCAACCCCACGTAAACCCGAAACAAGATAAATACATTTTATTAAGTGGAAAATGATTGTAAATACATTGTTTATGGTGTAGCATAGCCGTTTTTTGATTTGAGCATTCTTCACAAAGTTGTAGCCAGTCAAACTTGGAAATCGTTATTTTTAGAAGAAAATTTTGACGATAACAAGCCGCCATTTTGAAAATAATCAACCAATCAAAAAACGGCTACGCTACACCATAGAGGGTGGTTTAATAAACGTCTAGTCAAAATTTCAAGTTAATAGGTGAAATGGTTTCTGAGGTAGCTTGGCGGCAAGGTCAAAAACCAAGGTTTCGAGTAAACGGCGTTTGAAGTTTGAAGCGCTCAGTATGGAATGTTTCGAACGACTCACCTACATCTCAACTTCAGTTCGCTGTTCCAGCACCATAGATTGTACCTTTCTGACGCTTAAAATTCTCGTTCTCTTTTACTCGATCCTCCTTACTTTTTTGTAATGACATTTGACCTGGACGAAACGATTTAGCCACGCCTTATTTATGACGAGTGCAGCGACGACCGATTAGACGACGGCAACATTTATTCGTAGCGCAACCACCAAAATTGTTATAATTCAAAAACGACTTTGAATTTTTAAAAATCCTTTTGGATATAAATTCTAGACATTCCAAACTATCGATTAAAGCAATAAAAAAAAATTCGATTTTTTCAAACTTTCAAGGTGTCGTACCCCCCCCCTTAAAGTAAATTTCCGGTGGCAAGAGGTTTATCATAATAACGTTTGGGACTATAGAAAGTTTATTGCATTCTCGTCATGTGAAATCACTAAAATTATTACTTTTCCATTCACATCATTATTATAATTTAATAGTAAAATTGCTAATAAGTTATTGTTGACGAGATAACTATTGATATATTTAAATCTTGTTGTAACGTTTATGCAGTGGCCGCTCTTTAAATGAATAAGTCCACTCAAAAATAAGTCAATGTTTTGGGTTTTTGTGTGAAATAAAAATGGGCACATACACATTAACCGATTTATTTAGAAAATGGAGCAGATTCGTAGCATCAGACACAAAATGAAATTTTCAGCATTTTGATTTTGGGACTCAAAACTGCAATTTGTTGAAAGCATGGTACGAGTATTTTTCAAGAAAATGAATCAATGTATCAAACGCACAGAAACGCGACACGACAATACGCCCTTTCCAGCATTAACATTTGATTCGTAAATATTTCAGAGTATAGAATAAATTTCAGATGAATGTGCTGTCAATGGTTGATAGATTAGGTTCACGAGACTTATTGTCAGAAAATAAGCTCTTTATTTGTAGGTTGTAAATTGTGTGAGTATTTGACAAAGTCTGATATCTAGTTATACTTATACAGATTAATGTTAGTAAAATTTTTTTATATATGTAAGATATTTTTATTTAACCATAGTCTGATTTTAAATAACATGCTTGTCTATCTAGATACATAATACAATTGCATGATAACGAATTAAAGGCATAAAAATTTATATACCGTGTATATATAGTATATATAGTAAGTTAATTTAAATAATTTTAACTAATTAGCATATTCTGGGATGCTTTTTGGATTATTGGAATCACATTATCACTGAGAGAAGAACTTATGTAAACTTGTTAAAAAACTGTTTCATTTCAAATTTAAGCGCTTCTTGCTAACTATGTGTAAAAGATCACCAAAGTTTTTTATCTTTGTAGTATGCTCGCCTTGTTTTGTGCGTCTCTCTCTCTCTCTCTCTCTCTCTCTCTACCTTTTTCGATAAATGCCAAACGGCTCCGACATCCTAAAAGATATATAAAGTTTTCTTTTTACTGAACTATTTCCACTGTGCTAATTTTTGTTTAATAAATTATGAATTCTGAACTGCTTCTGTTATAAGTGTTTCAAGTGTACGCACGTTTTTTTTGACTATTCTTTCGAAAAGCTAACCCAATAACCTTAAAACGCTAAAAAAGAACCATGTATGAATTGTACTACTGCTAGTTATTTTTTCGGGCTTTCAAGTTTTAAGGTGAAACTCCTTTTTAGGTAAAACTTAGGGAAAGTGTTTTGGAAAATCAATTAACAACATAGGTAAATTACCTAAAAACCTTTAGGCAATTTTATACAAGAAACTTAGGTGAATTTACTAAATAGTTCGTTGGATTACATAAACTACTACACAATATTATAAACTTAGCTTATGTAAATTATTGAAATCTGAACGGGGGATGGTTGCACCCTTTTCCTTTTTATGCGGCTTGTAGGGGGGAATGACAGCTATTCAGTCCCCACTTCCCCTTGCACACACGTAGGTTAGCAGTCGTCAAATAACCATTTCCCCTTGCGAAAAGGATGGGGACTGTCAGCTGTCCATTGCCCGTACGTGCAGGGTGTGAGAGGATCAACTGTCAAATATATACATGTAGGAAAATCATTCATTTTAAATAATGCGAAATACCTATGAGCTAGGGTAAACTCAAACGCAAAATTAATGGTAAAAGTTTTATAGGTTTATTAATCTTATGAAAACTATACAATGGCCTTAGACTTATGTCAAATTTGATAAGGCAAATTGCCAACGATTTTTTAGAAATCTAATACCCTGAAGCCTAGGTTTGGTATAAAACTACCAAACACAGGGCAAGTAAAAACTACCATACAAAATATTTTACCCAACCCTGTTTAGGTAATTTTACAATAGTTTTTCTCTGTGTTCTATATGCGTTTAAATTTATGTTTTGGAAAAAAATACTCTAACCAATATTATAATTATGATTTTGTAATTAAGTAAGTTTTGAGTTGCTCGCTTGCTTCAAACATTTTGCCAGCCAATGAATTTTGCTATATGCGAAATATATGATGGTATGGGTTCTCGCTAATTTCTAATAAGTATGGCTTGAGAAATATTCGTATGTACAAATATTTAATACGAACAAGTTTATTTTATATCTTTTAGAGTATTTTAAATGAAACTGCATTTTAGTTTTACAAGGTTGTTACAATAACATTAGGTTTAACGAATGAGATCACTAATGATTCCACATGGAACTAGGTTTGCCGTGAATTATTATTGGATTTAGCTTTTTGCAGATTTTTTTCCTACATTCGCTTATACATATATTATCCAAAAATATAATAACAGTTTATTAGGTTCATTTAAAAAAGAAAATATTTAATTTCAGTGAAATACCTAATTGGACTTCTTTTCATAATTGAAATAAATTAAAAGCATTAATATATATTCATACATCATACATCTATGTATATTTACCTTGCGTGGATTAACCGGACGGTGACTGCTCGTATCAAATTACTATACGATGAATCTCTTAATATACTGATAAATCCTTCGTAAAGCCATACTGTAAAAGTTGTGGAAAAAGTTTGGTTTCTCTGCCACATTTTTACGAATTCATCCCAAATACATATGTGCATATGTTGTATATCGAAGCAATCAAAACTTTCAAACCTGGGACTAATTTTTCATTGCTTTTCATTGCTGCTCGTTCGAAAAAGTCTACAACTTTATTAAATGTACAATACTTGTATGTAAATATTAACTTTTCTTTCCAATGCCTGCCGATAGCTTCGTTTATATATTAAAAAACGATTTGTTAACAGTGGCTGGTGCGATATTTGATTTACACTAAATATCATTAATTATTGAAGTCATTAGGGAAAGCGCACCTGCTGCGATGTTCCTTTTTGTCCTGCCTTAGAAGTTACCACAAGAAAATTGGCAAAGTTTAGCCTTCGATCAGCGTATCCTCAAAAGGATATTTGATGATACGATATGAACGAACAGCATGATGGGTAAGGACTACTAGCCGCAGTATAAGTTTCTTATTAATAAGAAAAACTTTCGACACTCGAACGTTATAATTTTTAGAGATGAGTATTTGTAAACGAGGCTCCTTCAGCTACATTGGATTTTTTTTTCCTTCTAAAGGTTAAGTGAACACTTTTATCAAACTCTATACTTTAGCGTGTGGAATGTAAATGAGCATAAAGAAAAGTTTGGTTAAATTAATAAGATTTAACGATACACTATCTCTTGACAGGCACTCTGGTGAATTTTGCTCCTCCTATTTACACTAATTAGTGTCAAGTAATTACAAACGAAACGCAAAATGCTGTAAAATTTATTGCATTAATATACGTGAAGGGTACAACTTTTAACCCCTTATTTTCACGGGATATGCACATGATAATGAGATTATAGCAATCTAAAGTCATTTAGCATACTTTACTACATAAAAATTTCATATCTCATTTTTTAAAAATAAATAAAGATCTTCATAAGGTTCATAATGCCTTTTGAAAAAATTCATAAAAATTATATAATGAAAAAGTAACATTTTTTAACCAATTCAGACACCACTAAGTTTACTTTAGGTGTTATAAAAGTAGAAACAAATCACGCTAGCAGTCAAAGTAGTTTCAGTGTTAAGATTGGATGATGTATTTTTTATTTGAAATCTTATTTGTTTTTAATAACGAATGCCTAATTGAATGATGATTGATTGATTAGAAATATTTGGGTCAATTTCTATACAAATTAAATGTTTGTTGTAAAGAAATTTGAAGTAAATTTCATCTCTCTGAGATTGTCAAAAATTGTCATAAAACTAAACATAGACAGTTCAAGTACGATGTCCTTTTCTATTTGTTGACCCATTTTAAATTAATAACAGCTTATATTACAAATAGAAGTATAGAATGAAACGGTGTTTTATTTCTTTATTTCGCTTTCGGTGACATATCGACGTAGGGCGAAGGACTGGAGATTGATTAGTTTTAGACGGGTTGCATAAAGGAAAAGATTAAGGAGATCTGCCCAAGGGAGTCCGCGCAGGGCAAAGCGGATGATGTTGATGAGTGTGGATTGCGAGGGTGGCCTGTCAGGTGTACTCAAGAAGTTGTCTGACAAAGAAGATGAAGAGTGACTTGGTGACATAAGGGTTAGAGAATTCCTTAGACCAATGTTTAACGAAGCCCAAAGCAGAATTGGGCTTGCTAATTGAATGATCTATATGGGAACGGAAGTTGAGCTCACTATCGCATATAACACCGTGATCACGAAGGGAAGTGACAGAAGGAATGGGTTCGTCAGAGAGGACATAGGATCAGGAGAAGAGGAGGTGCACTTAAGGTGATCGTTTGTCATTTATAGAAACATTGAGGTCAAGAAAGTACACCTGGTGTAAAAGTTGTTTAGGTCGTATTGAAGGAGAGATGAGTCAGAAGTCTTGGAGATTTTTGTTGAAGATTTTTATATCATCGGCATAAATTAGAATTTCAGAGTGATTAATTATGTTCTCAACATCGTTGTTAGATGATATGAAAATTAAAGGACCGAGGTGGCTGCTTTGGGGGACACCGGAATGGGATGTGAAGGGGTTAGAAATCGAGGAGTTAAAACGGACTTTGAAATGGTGGTTATCGAGGTATCAAGAAACCCATGAAATGAGTCGGGGAGGAAAGCCTAGATAGCTAAATGTAGAATGATAATTTTGTGCGAGATTTTATCGAATGCTTTGCTAAAGTCGGTGGTTGTAACGTCAACCTCTGCACTGTTTTCCATAGCAAAAAGGGTGCGTGACACAAAGGTTAACAAGTTGGTGGTGGGAGATTTGCCTTGGAGAAAGCCGTGTTGAATAGAGGGGATAAAATGGATTTGCAGTAGAACGACATGGAGTCATATATAAGACTTTCGAAGGGTTTCGGGATACAAGATAATTTGCCAATAGGACGGTAATTTGAAATATCGCTTTTAGAACTTTTTTTGTGAATAGGAGATTTGGGAAATATCCCTTCAGAAAGAGAAAATTGGAAGAGGTTGGTTAGGGGCTGACGTAGATGGGTGGCACATTTCCTTAGAACAATGGCGGGTATACCATTGGGGTCGGGGTCGAAATCATCGACCAGTGCACTAATTTTAGCGGCACTGAAGAAGACTCAATGTCGATAGAAGTTAGGGAGGTTTACGCACAGTTTAGCATGTAGGAAAAGTAGGATCAGGGGTGGTGACTGAAAAATTTAGCAAAACGGTTGACAATTTCAGAAGGGTTGATGGGGTAACCGATGGATTTTCGTTTTACGTTAATGAATTTGTAAAACTGTTTAGGCTCGGAAATAAGTTTGGATTGCATCGAGGATAGGTAGTCATTGTAGAGGGATTCGCACTGTTCGGAAAAGAGGGAAGAGATGACATCGTAAGAAGAATCGAACCCTGAGAGGAGAAAATAATGCCATAATTTGTTCCTGTTATTGCGTAGAGAACGAAGTTCTCTATCATACCAGGGCGGTGATGAGGAGCGACTCTTTAGGGATTCGAAGGGAATACATTGGGATAAGCAGCTGAAAAGTTCAGAGTAAAATAAGGTGACCCTGTTATTGTAGATTTCATCATAATTATAAAAGTTTCCGAACGCATTCGATGAATAGCTTCAAGTGTTGTACCAAATATTATTTATTTATTGAGATATTTAATTATTATCACGTAGTACCCATTTTTCCTTTATCGAATGTGTGTACTTTGTACGAATAATCTTCAGGTGGACGCTATTATTTTTTTTATTTAAGAAAACCGAGTATCTTCGAACTTTTAGGGATATGTTACAAAGAATAATAATACAATTCAACATCTTTTTTCTTTGTGGTAAAAATTCTCACTTTTCGAGCCACTTCATGATTCTTGGCACAAACTTTTACACTTAAGAAACAAAATGAAATTTAAAAGCACTTTTAAACATGAGTTATTTAGCGATAAACCACCACCACCAAAGTAGAAAGTCCCAAGTATTATAATTTAAAAAAGAAAAGGAAAAATTGTATATACAAATTATGAAAAAAGCTTTAAAGCAACTTAGCAATAAAAATAAAATTTTATGCGAAGTTGGGCAATACTCATTCTATGGATAGTCACCGCAAAGGAAAAAGGACAGCTTTGAAATTAGTCGAGACAGTGCAACATATGCTCCTTAGTAGTTCTCGCTTCATAAATATGGCTGGCACCTTCTGGTCAACCGTCGGATAAAGCAATTTTAAACTAGAAATTCCCAATTTAAGTGCAAGCAAAAACCCCACCATATGGTCTTTGCTCACTTCCCGCATACTCCGATATCAACTGTCGGAGGTTTTGCAAGGCCTTAGTGAAAAGTACCTACATTATGTAATTTTTCTCCAGCCACTTAATTTTTTCTAGCTGGTGCGCATACAATGGTAATTTTTGTACAACAGGGCAAACCCTTTGAATGGTATTATGCCAACCATTCCGCATGTGGCATATCTAGAAGGGGGACATTGACAGAGATAAATCCTTTTATGGACTTATATTTATACGTTATTTGCCTTTGTGCACCTATTTCCTTTGCCTTTTATCCTATTTACCAATCCTACCTGGACGAACGTCAGTAAAGATGAACTTGCGACTCCTTCAGCTTAATCCTCTCTGCCGTCAATCCTCTTCACATTCTAAGTAATTTTATGGATAGGTAGGTACCGGGATTTGTATGGATTACTACACAATAAGTCAAACTAGATCACTGATTATTCGGATTCATGCATTTCAGCTATACTCGTATACATGATTTAATGCACAACTTTTGTTGATAGGATTTACTCTTGATATAGTATAGGCCCAGCTTACCCAACTAGTTTATAATGCAATCATAGTCGACCAACAAACATATTAAATACAAGCTTAAGAGCAGAAAAGTTCTATCACGGAATCAATGTAAAATTTTCATTATACATCAAGAGTATACTTGAAGCTTCGAAGTAAAATTATATAGTATGACTATATATAGTGCTATAACCTTAAAAGCCATCTCGAGTTATTGTTAAACCAAAACATTCGAAAAGGAGTGAAATCAACACTAAGCAACAAACTATTAACATATAAAGTAATATTCCAAAACTAAACTTACATGTACATATGTATGTTAAATGCACATCCAATTTGATGTACAGTGGCGTGAAAAGTTTCCGGCCAAAGATAGGTTTCGATGTGGCAAAATGACAAATGAAATGATATGCTATCTGACATGTTGTGGTAATATTTGTTTCTGGAAATATTCTGTACTATATTATATTAAATTGAGCGATGAAACTTTGTTTATTCAAATCATTTCGCTCGGATTTACCATCTGCATATTAGGTCTTATTTGCATGTGTGCTTATGTAATCTAGAGAAATTCTTTGTATCCACAGGCTTCTTGCCAAGGCACTGTGTGTGTACGGAACAATTGAATCGAATTGAATTAAATTTACCTTAATCTTTTCGCGCCTAATGTGTCACATAAGTACAGTGGGTAAAAACAGTTGAAGCATGATTCTCTTGAAAAGAAGTGTCGTGTAGATTTCAGTAATATTTTTATTTAATTTAGGCAGTTTAAAAACTCTGAGATAGTTATATTTAGGTTTGTTAACATAATCTTTAACAAAACACATTCTCACCATCATATATTTTACACATCTACCATAAATGGTTTTCTTCAGTACATTTTACCCCTAAAACCGGTTTTTTTATTATGTTTCTAATTGTTTGAGTAGACAGTTTTTAAATGCACTTCCACCTCATTTCGTAAATATGGTGCATTATAATTTGGGTTTTCTCTGTTTCCGTTATAATCCATTTTCTTCTCGCGCAGTCAACGCTATTGGCCTCCGCGATCTATTTTTGTTTTAAATTAATGAATTTTTATACCATTCCTTGCAGTATAATTTGACTTGTTCATTTCCATTTTAGCATTCCCTTTTGCCAATGTTGCACTATAATTTTACGCATTTCTGCATTTAAAGATACTCTGTAAGCATTCATTATTAATTAAAGCTTTGTAAACTACTGATTATGATCCCTCTCAATTCCCAAATGATAAATATCATGTATGATATAATTTAAACAGGAATATAAAGGTATCATGCTTTAGAAACTGTAATAACTTAAAGCATGTCTTTAATTTTGTGCGTAATCTTTCATCGATTTGCCTCTTTGTTTTTATGCTTAGAAATATACATTCTAAGCATATATTGTAGAATAACTCAATTTTTCAGAATTAACAATTTTTCCTGCAGAAAGGTTCGCAAAAAAAAAACCCAATGTGCCTTTGAACTGTTCCAAAACGTGAAAACAAAAGGAAGAAAAGTATAACTGTCAGTTGTGTTTGTGATTTCACGCGAATTCACTTTTAAAATAAAATATTCTAGAAATGCTTTAAGACTGATTTATTTTAAATATCGTATATAATTTATTTCAACATTTCTCAATGATAAATGAGTAAATTCTTCATATTTTTATTTAATTCTCTTCCAAATGCCACTAGCCCTCTCATTGAATATTTGACAGCACCATTGTACAGCATAAAACTCGATATAAGTTGGTGCATCATGAGGCGTCTTGGGTAAGTTGTCAAATAGTTATCAAACACCGATCTAAAAACCCAGGACACCATGTGGCGCACCAGGTTTGTTTTGAGAATTGTGGCATCATCTAATGCTTTCAGTGCGCCCTGCGGTATGGGTTTAGAAAGGGTAAAAGCAACCAAAAGTAAAGCCGTAATAAAATGCTAATCCCCTTAATGAAAGCCTATTTTAAGGTGTGTTTGGGTTAGTTGTCCTGCTGGAAAATCCGATCAGGTGATAGTTTATCTTCGGCACAAGGAAATAAGTTATCTAAAATTTGCCTGTATGCACGACTGTGCATAATTTCCTTGACTAATGGACGTGCGCCTAATACCGAGGAATTATCCCAAACAAGAACGTTATTTCGTCGTGTTTAACTGCAGGAATATGATACTTTGGATTATTCTTAGTACTGGTTGGACGTCGAGAATATCGCCTACCATCACTTCCAAATAAATTAAATTTACTTTCGCCGGAAGGTACAACTATTTCCAGTCGTCTGCACTCCAACCCTAACGTTTGCAGCGAATTCCAAATGAAATTTTTTATTTTTCTTACTTACTAACGATATTTTAACTAACGCGTCCAACGTGACATAGTCACCTCGTAACGTTGTTGCGAATGATTTTCAGCGTTCAATTAACGAACGATCTCAGCTGCTGTTTTAATTACACCCTGTCCATTCGAATTTATGTCTTCTTTGGTGATCGTTTCCTATCCTCTAATTCAGCTAAATTTATTTCCATATGTATGTAGATCATTTACGGTGGATTTTCCAACAGAAAATAAGAATGCAATTTCCCTCTCGGCTAACTTTATTATGGATTTGTGTAATTCTATTGAAGTGTTATATTGCAATTGTAACTGTAGAGAAAAGTTCGATCTCTCCCTAGGATAGGTTTTGATACCCGCTTGCAGTTGAATTACTTTTAATTTATGTAAATAGCGCTTTCAATACATTTAAGAATATTTGTTGATAACCTGCAATGTTTGATCGGAAACTTTTGCATGCAACCGGAAATTGCGCAAAATAAACTATGCAAAATTATTCTCAATCAACCGTGGAATTTTTTAACTAGAATACTTCATATATATAGGTAAAATTAATAAAATGACCAAAAAGTTTTATATTACGGTAAATGTAAATATAATATCAACCGGAATCGGACACTTCCGTATATTATTATTATCAATAGGATAGGTTAGTTTAAAGTGGTGTAGTTAGAATGTTTAAATAATCATGATGTTTTTATTATATGTATAATTAGTATTTTTCCTAACCACCATCAAAAAATTAAGTTACTTAAAAGCTTTTGATTTGATTGAATGCATAGTATATGTCATGATATTCTAAATAAGATAATAATAACAATAAAAAAGGAGGCTCCCTCTTTGCATCTGCAGAATATGTGTACATATGTATGATAAAGATATACTTGGAACTATTGAACACTTTCCGCGGAAGACTCTCCATGAATTGAAGTTTTACATTTACTAAAAAGGGATTATCAACATGTAAGATACTGAAATTTGGAATGATTGAGCGAATTTTTGGTAATTTCACCTGGACTTTCAATATAATATTTCTTGGTTAAAATTGTTCAATTTCAAGTAGTTAATTATATAAGGACTAAATGTTTAACTTGTTGTAGGTAACAAGTATTTTGCAATTTCGTTGTAAGACGTTAAATTGTTGTATTAAAATATAAAATTATAAAATAATAGATATTAAATTATGTATTCATTTTTTTTTTTGTAATAAAATTAAATTACTTTGAAGTCATTTAGTTAATTTACTTTTTAATTTATTAATTAAAATAGAGTAAATTTGAATTTTACCAATATTAAAACCAAAAAGGACATTTCATATTTGATGCTCTATAAAGTTCATATGGAAGGGAAATAAAAACATGAAAATTTTCAGAATGTTTTGACTAAAACAGTTATGCAAAGATATTAGGAATTTTGGGGCTTATTACGAAAATCAAATTCGTTCGACTCAACTAGAGAAATTTTTTAAAGCTGAAATCCTAAATAAAATTAGTGATTTTGTGTTTGGGCAAGATTCAAGAGTTGCTAAATTTACTACTGCTTTAAACAGGATTCAAAAATATATTTAACAATTTCCTAAGAGATAAATAATTAACTAAGTTCAAATAGTTTTCGTAAATCCAAAAATTTTCCTATTTTAATAAGAAGCTCCATTATTTGGATTTCTTGAGTTAATTATGATAGTCGATGCACAATTTTGAGATTGTTACACTACAAATATAAATTATATAAGAATTTATTTATTATTTCGAATTTCCAGTCCCATGAATTTGATAATTAATATAAATTTACGTTTTTATTTTTATACTCGTATTTTCATGTTATATTAAAGTGTTACTAGCCGTAGGCTTCGGCGGGACTTCTTTAAGTTTAAAAGAGTTGCAAAGAGTGGAATCTTATTCCTATATAATATAGGTAACTAGCAGTGGTCAGCAATTTTAATATTTTGCGCTGTTGGCGAATAAGTGGCAGTTTATTTTCTATAGATTATTAATTTGTAAATAAAAATATTCAAAAATAATAAAATAATAAAAATAATGCTATACCATTCATTTTTGAAAAATAAGTAAAACATTAATGTTTATATTAGAAGTTTGTAAAATGTCTCATTTGAAATATTATTTATCTCTTTAGCCTTTTATACACATCTTCAGCGAACAAGTTTTTCTTGTTGGTATGATCTTCATTCATTATCTATTGTATGAAATAATTGGTTTGTAAAAATAAGTCAATTTCACGGAATATTTCGAAAAATTTTAAAATTTTTTTTTTAAATAGGTAAACGTTCAAGTTTATACCTGAACTTTTTCAATTCTATTTTGCTTCGAAAATAAGATTTGCTCCAAGACTTTTATTAAAAAATTCATAATTTGCGGAAAAAATCCGTTATGTATTATTATTCACTAATATTATGATTGCTTTTATAAGATAAATAAAAGTTTTATGCTTCAGGAGCAAAAAAATTCTTTGGTTTCTAAATTTTAATTTTATTTTATTTTTAGAAGTTGTTGTAAAATGGTCTAGTCAAAGTCAAAGATTAAAATCTGAAAACTTCGGAAATTGGAAAAAGTTCCGTCGATATCTACAATAATATGAATGTTGCCTAAGTTAGGGAACTTGTTAGCAGTTCTATGTTAAGCTAAGTTTGCTAATACGAGAAATTGCGTCTCTATGTTCGGACAAGAAAATCAACTAACTTTGCTTCCCCTGATATTTTGTCACAGGACACATGACTGACTGGAGGAAATCGTCAATAGCCGACCCTCGGCTGAGGTAAGAACAATAAAAGTAATAGATTTCCAGTCCTGCTCCTAAAAGTGTTAACCCTGGAATTTAATTTTCTTCGATCTTATCTGCATGGATAGGTTCTTCTTATTTCTGTTTTCCATTTCTTTCATGTAGTTTATTCGTTATCGACTTACACAATCGATTTATTTCGCCGAATTCCGTTTTCATTTTTTATCCCAGAATTTATTACCTGCCTTGTATTATTTATAACCATCAGTTTTTTTCATATTAAATCACTATGTTGGGAGAACTTTCAACCAAGCAGATTAACATTTCGGAAATTGATCCATATCAGCGAGCTGGATAATTTTCGTGATTCAGTAGCCCCTACATTGTCTCGTAGGTGAAGGGTTTCTTCCGCTTTGTACAAATTCGTTTATCAGATCCAGGATGATTATAATATTTTGGATATTGACTTCTGTAGCCAGAAACGGAGGAAAATCGTAATGCAGTGATGGTTTAAGAGCTTTTGCGTGTTCTAGTGTACGTCCAAGTGAAAACCGGGGTGATCCCTTACCTACCCTGGGACTTTGAAATATGTACCTACTTCGTACATACTATCATGAAAAATGTAAGAACTCTCCTGATTCGTGATAAGTTCAAATGATATACTTCCGCAACCGTGCTTAACATAAATATGTATAACGACATATCTCCCTCCGCAACTGGTCCTCTTTGGCTTTGGTAGAAGCGTTTGCTTACTATTCTCGACACGATTTTGATGGTCAAGAAAATCTTCTTATACCTTTTTCAAAGTCAGCACTATAAGATACTTGCTTACGGTTGTTATGTGTGGATGTTATATGAAAAGCTAAGCCACTTCCTTTCTTGCAGACCTTTGTGTTGTGGGACACATACATAGATTTGTATCTCCGGTTTTTCCACGCTTTTTGGATAACTCATACGAAACCCGAACAATTCCTTGAAGAACTAGGCAATGGTTCTATCGAGCTTATGACTTTATGTACATATATCCGCAAAGTGGTTTTTCACGCAACAAAGCAGTGGAAAAGTGGAAAACTTTACTCAGACGACGTTTAAAAAAGTATTTTTATATTAATAATAATTTTTATTGTCGTCCATTTGTTGATTAAAATACATACATAGTCCCATCTTGTCGTAATTCAAGATGAACTTCTAATTATTGTAAAGAGCATAATACTATTTATGTGTATTGAGTGGTACCATATTCTCACTTTGATGGCCGGAGTCACATTTACGTGACTTCAATTTGCTGGCGGTTATCGGCCGGAGTCATATTTATGTGACTATTGTAATCTTGTTATTAGTGTTCTTTTTCGAAAAATAAATACCCGTATTGTTATTTGTTGAACCTAGTTTCACTGTGTTTGTAAAAAATTCTCGCAGAGCATGCCGAGTATGTTCCGCTTAGAAGAAAAGAAGCTCAGCAGCAGTCATGTACTCTTCGTGCAGCGTTTCGTTGCATATTGGAAAATATTTTGAAAATTATCGTACTAAAGGAAATATTAATGTTAACAAAACCTTCTTGAATAATAAAAATGTTATGTTATAATTTTAGTAAGTACGGATTTCATTTTTAAATAATAATAATGTATAAAGGCTTTATGTTTTATTTCAAATAATAATTATAAAAAGTACCGGCGATAAGTGCAAAACTTTCTGTCAAAGATGCAACCGTCAAAGTATTAAAACTGAGTGTAAAATCACACTTTAATTAAAAGCAATTTTAAATTTTTTTCTATGGAAAAAGTATACATTTTTTTGGGTAATTCATTAAAATACTGTAAGCTTTTGGAGTAACATTTAATAAAATCTGTACATTTTTTATGATTTTACCCAAAATTCATATAGTCAGTCACATGAATACATAATCATCAGTCAAACTGATATAAATCTGCAACTTTACTCCTCTCATTTAAATCAAACTGCTTCTTGCAGTTAAGACGTGCTGCCGAAATTATTTTTTTGTAATGAATTAAGTTTTGAAAAACTGCTGGAAAAGTAGCGCCCACTCAGATTTTTGTGACATAAACTTTTGTCTTTTCCTAAAAAAAAAATATTAAATGTGCTCTATTTTTTTTAAATATTACCCTACAGTGCTATAATTTTTACTACAAATAAAATAAATAAATAGGAAGAAAATCGTATGAATATCTTTAGAAATATGGGCGCTGTCCCCTTAAATATGCATATCCCGGGAAAAAAATATGCCGAAAAATACCCTAAAATTTCATTTGAGGCCGAAAAGGCACCTTAAATTTACTGACCGCCAAGATGCCCAGAAAACGCCGATAACACACATCTACACACTAGGTAATTACAGAGTAAGAGTTCAGGATACACTAACAGGAAATTTATGTATTTGTATAAGAAAATTGACGTGATTTCGGTGTCAATACTTTTAGTAATATTCTTAAGTGAAACCTCTACGATAACTCAGAAATACTTCAATTTATGGACTTTGAAAACGTTTTAGTTTTGGACTTAGAATTATTTATTTCAGTTTAGGGACTTAGAAATTCTTTTAAAAAATGAAGCTTCTTGGTACCTGCAGCAAAGGCACCATATCAATAGTTCCAATATTAATTACCAATATTCACTCTGTCATATAAAAATCAACAGTTCCAATATAATTTACCGCTCTAAAGTCATATGGAAATTCAGCACCAACATTATTAATCACCACCATCATCAGCCAGTAACATAACAACAACAGTCAGTAACATAACAACAACAATAATACCAGAATTTTTAAAATTAATATGCTTTTTATAATCAATATTCATTTATGTTTAATTATAATGTTTAAAAAAAAACATTCAGTCGTATTTTGGGATATATCAGCGTGCATTAGGCCAGCTTTCGGTTCGTTATATTGAATTTGTTATGATTAGATATTTTATCGACTTAAATTTCCGTTTGAATTTTTTAAATCTAATATGGCAGATTTAATATAGCGGCGAATTTTTTAACTTAAGAATTAAATATGCTAAAAATGTTCATGTCATGTATCATGTCATGTGCCATGTCATGTTATGTGTCAATATTCAATTCATAAAATGCATTAATTGCGTACTTAGTTACAATAAATAGCAAAAATATTGATCGTGTTTGATACGCCTTCTATCGCAAATTTTCAAAAATTTTATTGACTTTAAACCACCTCGTACTCGAAATATACATATTGGCAAAATTTGAGCTCAATGGGTCCTAGTAGTTTCGGAGTCTATACAATTCAGACAAGCAACAATTGCTTTATATATATAGATATAAGTATAAATAGCATCTAAGTTTTTTTTTTTTAGCCTTTTATTTTCACCCGGGTACGCAATGTATCAGGTCGTCAAGTATGAAATTTGTAGAAAAATAGGCAAAGTTTGCTGCCCAAATTGTCAATACATTGTTGCCATTTAATCGGCAGGTTGTTCAGCCCGGTGGTATAAAAACCTGGTGAACGAGAGTCTATGAATTCCTGGAAAGCCAATTTTACTGCATTATCGGAATTGAAATTTTTTCCTATCAAGAAGTTGTCCAAATTACGAAAGAAGTGGTAGTCTGTGGGAGCTAGATCTGGTGAGTATGGAGGATGATGAAGAAGTTCCAACTCCAATTCCTGCAGTTTTGTCACGGTCATTTGCGCAGTGTGTGGTTTGGCGTTATCTTGCAGTAAGATAGGAGTCGATCTGTTGACCAATCTAGGCTTTTTTTTTAAGTTCTAGCATCATTTTGTCTAGTTGCTTACAGTATATTTCTGCTGTGATCAATGAGCCTGGTTTAATGAACTCGTAATGAATCACACCTGCACTAGTCCACCAAACACTGACCATCAACTTCTTCTGATGAATACTACGCTTTGGAGTATGTTTCAGAGATTCGTTCTTGTCTAACCACTGTGCTGAACGCTTGCGATTATCATATTGAATTCATTTCTCATCACAAGTGATTATTTGATTCAAAAATGGATCAGATTTGTGGCGAGAAAGCAACATCAAACAAGCTTCCAAACGCTTTTGTTTCTGGTTTTCGTTCAGTTCATGAGGAACCCATTTATCTAACTTTTTCACTTTCCCGATTTGAGCTAAATGAGTTAATATTGTTTGTTTGCTTACACCGAACTTTAATGATAATTCATAAGCACTTTGAGATGGATCAGACTCAACGGTGACCTTTAGTACGTCATTATTGACCTTTGATTCTGGGCGACCGCGTGGATCATTTGTGAGGTCAAAGTTACGACTCCAAAATTTTGCAAACCACTTTGATACTGTTTGCTGCGTAGTTACACTAGAACCAAATACACCATTTATGTTTCGCGCGGTCTGCGATGCCGTAATTCCACGTAAGAACTCATACTTCATTACAGTACGAATTTCCGACCGATCCATTAACAAAAACAACAGCTTTTTAAAAAAGTTAATAATATTTTTTAGAGTTTAGGATAATTTCCTTTTACCGGCAATATGTGTAGCTTCTTAACAAAAAAAAAACAGCATAGAAAAATATTAAGGCACTGTCAAATACCAAGCTGTCAAAGTTGGCAAAACTGTAAACTACAAGTTTCATTCTTGACGACCTAAAAAAAACACTATAAAAGGAATTATGTCTAAAAATTTGCATCTACTATACTTAAGTTTATTCACTTTGCATCTATTATACATACATTTATTTTGTTATCACGGTATCTTTTATATTTAATTTTCCGCCATCTCTGTAATAAGTAGATTAACACAAGAAAAACGGCTTTTTACACAGAAAGTTATGTAATTATTTTACTAAAATACCATTATGGAAAGTATCCAATTTCCTTCCAAAAAGAGGGTAAAATGACACAAAAATTGTTTAGAGTGGAGTTAATCTTTGAATGAGTTTAAAGCATTTTTCTAATAGTATGGTATGGTTTAATCATACTCTTATAGGGGAAATTTTTGCACCTAGATCAATTTGTTAAGTCTGGTAAGTCAGGTGCCATAATGATTGCTAACACCATAAAGAGATGTAGTACATTTATTTGGTTGAATGGAAATTATTTTAAGTGGTATTATATAAAGTAAAAAACAATTATAAATATTGTCGAGTTTTGACTAACGTTACGTCGCGTTAGGTTTCACTATGCGTCTCATTTACTTCAGGTTTTACACCATCCGCAAGTAATAGTGAAACACAAAAAACACAAAATCCATTAAATTAAGAAAATCGCTTTCATTACATTATACAGAAAATTGGAAATGTTGAAGAAACTGAAAGAAGAAATCGACCAAGGATTATTACTAAATGACTTTTGAGTTAATGCCGGGCCAGTCAAGCCTATGCCATTTGCTATCAGTATTATTATTTGTTTGTGAGCATAGATTATTGAAAAAAGCGCTGGAGTTTTTCAAAAATTTCAATTGATCATATTACAACTGTATGTTTAAGTTTAAGATACTTCAGGTACCCCTATTGTAAATGAAATAGTTTATGATATAGTTAGACTGCTATTGGCAATAATTTCTGATTATTAGATTTAGTTTTCTTATTACTTTTAATTGTTCGAACTATTGCAATATTTGCTTTGCGTTTCTGCATTGCTGCACTGAATTGCAATAAATTATACGAGTATACAATTTTCCGTAAATGTCAGTAACATTTTCTTTTGAATATTATATAAAGCAGTCAATTTTATCATCGCAAAAAACACTACTAAAATGTTTGGCTTGATGTGTCACCACGTAAAAATTATAAGATACATTATATTTTTACTTTTCCTCAATTTTGTCTGACCCATAATTATTCAAATTGATTCAATTTTATCAGTCATCAGATTTTAAAAATAAAATTTTAAACATTATTTATTTGTTTTTGCCTAAAAACATAACCAGCCAGAAAATAATCTTTTACATCTAATTTGCATTGACAAAGTCCTAATCGTTACGAATATTAATTTTAATTTAAATTGATTAACCCATTAGGGACCAAAAGAACATATTTTTCGATGATCTTTGAGCTCCAAACTCATTAAGAATAATGGAGTTACTATAGCCAAAAATCATATACTTTACTATTTTCCGGTATGCTCTATCGATTTTCGGAGTCAAAATTTCATTTTATGACTGAAAAAAATATGACGGAGAAAAATATAAAAAATGAGGGATTTTTTCACTATTTTTTGTTGAGTCAAAAGAGCCTCAGAATTAAATTTAAATTATAATCAACGGTGATCGGAAGTGTCATAGTTAGGAAATATTTTGTTGTAAGCATTTATCAACCTATCTTTCTTGTGGGGCAAGTTGAATCATGGAATTACTTTTCCTAAAATGTACTTCTTTCCAGAACTCCGAAAGAAGGAAGAAAGAACGACATAAACCTTTCAAAAAATAAAGTAAAACAAAAGCTCCCGAAAAGTAAACAATTATGCAAACGAGAGAAGTGATTTTTATGTCTCTGTATATTTCATGGAAATATTTTCTGAGATCAAGGTAGGCTGTCAGCCCGAAATAAAATTCTGAGCACACAAGGGGATTTCCATTAATAAAGTCGTGTTTTCTTAATATTCTCAAAAAATTCATCCTTATTAATGCACACCCATTCCATGAAAATCGTAATTTTCGACATTGGGTATTTTTCTCCTTGTCCTATATAAAGCTTAAAATCAAGCTCTGTTGTAGGTCCCGTAAAAGTTGACTCGTAGTATTCTTATTTGTTAAAATTTCTCCATCAAAAATCACCTCTGGTGCCGAAAAGTGAGGCACCCGAGCAGCATTTCAACTACCCTTACCATGCTGCGGTTCGCATCCCTGGAAACAAAAGATGCTCCCTTCCCGCGGGAGTACTCCTATGCCTGTTACTGATGGTAATGTGACCATTTCATTTCTCCGGAGTCCTTTATCAACCAGAAAGTAATTTTATGCCAATAAAACACATTAAGCAAACAGAAGATACGATCTGGATGGGAGCACATGCGCGAAATATCAGTGGCGTTTACAGACAAAGCCAATTTCATAGCTATAGCCGCGTCGTGAGTTTCAATGCAGATTCACCATCACTGGGGATAGGACCTGGTACTGGGGTTGTCAAGCCATTGTTATTCTTTCAAGGGAGTTTTTCGGCAGAAAGCGAAATATATGTCCTAGTTAACTAGATGTGATGGGGAGCAGTGTTGCTCGGAATTAATGGAACCAGCATGGTATTATTCCTGAGAGGGATGAAGAATGGCACAGCAGAAAACGCAATTTTGACTTAAGAACCAAAGCTTGTTAAAGTCGCATTAAAAACAGACTTACAGATTTGCGGTGACGACCATTCATAAATAACCCTGTTTCAGATAATAAACGAAAATTAATGCTAATAAATATGAATACCATTTAGACGTAAACTTGACACTTATTTTAAATTCCGGATGGCATTTCGCATATTAATTTAAAAACTAGAATACAAATGCCTACAACAATATACTGGTTCATCTAGCTTAGGGAAATTGTCTTCACTTTGTCTTAACATTATAAATTCGCTCAAAGTAGAGACATTTTAAAACTATTTCTGAAAGGAATAGAGAAGAACTTGAAGAGTTTTCTCCTAGAAAAATTTTAGAAATAAGGTACTGTGAATTAAATTAAAAATTGCCATGATCTTTAGAGCTATTAACGTATTGAAGTGATTTCTTTGCATGGTTAGAAAATTTTCTCTATAGCTGTATACCCGAGAAAACTGCTTTCAAAACCTTATATATGCTTGGATTTGAATATTGGATCAACGGATAACGGATAACGGATCAGAGCATATTCAAAGATATCTCTGGCTATACAGTCATGTGCATTATCATATCATATCAGCATAACAGTGCCAGAATCACTTTTTAAAAACGTGAATTTTAATTATATCTCCCTTAGTGATTGGGTGGACATCTCTTGTAATTAATCTTTTTACTGTTTTAAACCAATTTGTGGTGGTAACACTTCGAGTAAGAATGCTTTTAGGGAATTTCCCGTCATATTAACCAAAAACTGCAAAATTTGATGGCAAAACGTACAAATTTATACAAGAAAATTTGTACAAGAAAGAAGAGTTCAGCCAAAATGATTAGTACTGCGAAAAACTAGGAAATTGTGACTGAAAAGCGGGGTGGAAAAAGGAAAACTACATCTCAAGAAGACAGGCATATTAGAAATTTTTCAAAAAAAGACTTCGACGTAAATTAAACGGGATCTGAATCTTTCAATCAGTACTTCATCAATAAGAAGATGCCTCATAAAAGTTAATTTAAGATCTAGAAGTCCTAGAAATGTGCCACTATTAAATTCGGGACAAATAAAATATCGTCTATAATTTGCTAGAGAGCACAAAATGTGGCCATCTTCTAGTGGATGCCAGAAGTATGTTTGGAGACCGACCTGTACAGAATTTAATCTAAAGTACAAAAGAAATACAGTAAAATATGGCGGTTGCAGTATTATGGTCTGGGACGTTTTTTCTTCTTTCTTCGGGGTTTGTCCGATCCATTGCATTAAGAGAAAAATGGATGCAGATATTTTTGTAAAATGTAATGCTTCCGTTTGCTGATGAAGAAATTCCTTTACGGTAGATTTACATGCATGATAACGATCCCAAATACAGTTTCCGAAATGCTAAAAAGTGGTTGAAGAAAAAACAAAATTAGCATTATGGTCTGGACTTCACAATCGCCAAACCCTATAGAGCACCTATGAATAGATGTTAAAAAGGCAGTTTCTGTAGCAAACCCGAAAAATTTTCAGCAATTATGGGAAATAATTCAGTCATCGTGGAAGTCTATCCAAATAAGCCGATGCTGTCAATTAGTGGAATCCATGCTTCGTAGATGTACAGCCGTTATTCAAAATAATGGTTACGGGACAACAAACTAGCGTATTATGAAATAATCATATTGAAATTCCTTATTTGTTCCTCTTTTTTTCATTATTTTGTTGTTAATAAAAAAGCGCTGCTATTTCAATGAACACTTTTAGAAGCATATATAATATATGAAGAATTACTAATTCAAATTATCATTAGAGAATCTTATGTTTTTTAATTCTAATAGATGAAATATATAATGCAGATTAATTTCATAACATAATAATGTTTTGCACATCACTTTTATTGAACATATTGTCTTATTTGTGTAAATATTCCAATTGGTCGTAAAACATTGATAATACAAGTTTAAAAACTTAACTTTTTTTTATTTTTTGTATGAGATGTAGTTTTTTAATTTATTTAATATTAACTAATCACTAAAGTGATATTCGTGATATTCTTTTGTTTCTATGACGCCACGCTTTTGGAAAAAATAAGACGAAAATTTAAAAATATTGTACTTTAAGCATTTTTAAAATTAAAAACAAAAACAACGGAATGTTAAAGGCGGTCATAACATGGCTCAAATGAAAGCCTAAATTCTTATTTAGATTTATTAAATACCACCATTCCATAGCCCTTACTAAGCACATTGGTTAACTAGTTTTTTAGGAGTGTGCGCAACTTAAAACTTTCATTTACTATCAATAATATATATATTATATAATCGGTTAATGAAAAAAAATTATATTTATACAATATTTCGAAAACGGTTAAAGTCTTTAGTAATATAATATAATAGCTAAAAGTTCAAATTTTTATTTGAGTAAAATTACAAATTCCTATAAGAATCTATTACTTTGTAACAAAAATTTAAACAATTTCAAATTATATCTGGTACTTTTCAAGCCTAGTTTTCTCAACTACATGGCGTTATAGGAAATTTTCGTTTACGAATTCGTAACCTACCGAAAAATTGTATAGAAATAATATTTCAGTTGTTTGAGAGCAAAATTAGTGTAAGCTAGTGAAATTAATCGAGAGTAAATTTCCCAACCATCGCTGTATCTATTTCTCCATGGTTATATATGGTAAGATAAAATGATATACAGGGTGTTTTTTAGTGGGCGTGAATGGGTTGAAAGATCTGACTTGGGCAAACAAAATACTGTATGGCAAAGGAAAGGCAATCGAAACCGTTTAGCAGTTTCAGCGTGATTCGTAAATTCCAATCTTCCATGCTATGCACATCACTATTTTATTTTTATCTTTTGATCAACTCAACACAGCGACATCCAACTTATGCCAAAAATCTACTATCCCAATGTAGTCCAAGTAGTTTTGGCAGTGTATTCTCCAAAAAGTCCGCTTAAATTTGGCTATTAGGAACTTGCGGCAAAATGAATGGCCCTATGAAATGATTGCCGCTGAGACCAGCCCAAACATTCACACTGAATTTATGCAGAATCTTGCGTGCTCCTGATCGCGGATCCGTCCTATTTGAAGATACACTTCCATTTTCTCTTAGAATACCCGCAGTGGTAAGGGTTGTCAACTATAATCGATGGTATTGCTGACCATCTTGCTGAGTGCAAAATGTCCGTCAGGTATTAGTAACAGAGCGTCGGGATATTCTCAAGTATGACTGGCTAAGACAAGCTAATTACAGCAATAAAATAAATTCCATTAACCTTTTCATGAGTCTTCTGCAGCAATAATTAAAAGTAAGTACCTGTGTATGCTAGAAACATTTCCGATAATTTTTGGAGACATTTTGTTCGTTTTACTTTTGTAATTACAGAGTAATGAAACAGTAAGATACCAGTTAAGGTTTTCTAAGCAATAGATTTTTCTACCTTTAATTAACTTAAACATGTTGCACCTTGTTGGAAAGGTAATAAAATGAGCAATTCGATAAAAATAATAAATAGGTATATTAATTACATGAATTTCGAAGAAAATGTGAGGAAAAGCTGAGTTTTAGAAAAATGAGCAAAATATTTTCCACATTTGGAAGTGTACTTGCAGTGGCTGGTGGTATGTCAACATTGTTGATATCTTTGGAAAGGATATTGATATAGTAGATTTTTGGCCTGAGTTCGCTTTCACTGCTTTGAGTTAATCAAAAGACAAAAAATAAAATAGTGATATGTATATTATGTAAAATTGGAATTTATGAACCACCCTGTAACTTCCAAACTATTAATATTGCCTCCCCCCTGCATCCTCCCCTGCCATGCAATTTTTTGTTTGCCTAGGTCAGATGTTTTATCCCACTCATTTTGGCATGCTCACTAAAAAACACCCCCTATATAATTACATATGTATGTGCAGATCTAAAGTTTAATTCGATGTTTTATCAAGACAGTTAAGGTATTATAATATAATTATATATATAAAATAATATAATATAATAAAATATAATATGTACCACGAATGGATACAGAATTTCGATGCAATCAGGTATACGAAAATTTCTTATTGTAGGTATAATCTTTTTCTGATTATAGGTATAACCTTTTTTCTTGGGTAATAACAAAAGCGAGTGCAATATCCTCTTAACAGGTGTAGAATTTGCCCGTTATCGTTAAATTATCGTCACATCCCGATCATGCTTCATGTTCACAATGATTACATTTGATTCAACTAAGTAAAAATAAACGACTTGGTCGCTTTTCTTTAAATACAACTGGGCCACTTTATCTTAAACACAACAATAGTGAAATAGGTCGACAGTTAACTTTATGATAACTTTTATACCATGAAAAAATACGAAAATGATACTCCAATAATAAAATGGTATAATCGGAGTATCATTTGCCCGGTCAACGCAATCGATCAAAAAACTTTATTACACCGCAAACGGGGAGTTAATATAGATCATACAAAATTACCTTTTATATGTACTGATAATAAACATTATTTTTTAAATAAAATAGCAACACACAGGTTTGCAGTAAAGACAACATATGAATCATTGTTGTTTACTTTTTGCACATATGTAATTTAAATTAATACTTTTAGCACGTTCCGTGCCACATGTACCGAAAATGGTACCTAAACAAAAGCTTTCTCTTACTTCATTGAAAATTCTGGCAGAGAACGTGTTAACAATTGCTAGGGAGAAGGCTTAACTGAGTTTGAAAAAGGGAACGTTCGAAATCGAAAATTGTTGTGGTGTGGAAAAATTGCCATACTCATGGTTTAGTATCAACATTTTTTTGTAATTTTACAAGTAAGTAAGTATTTTAGTAGTACAAAAACTAATAAATAAAAAATAATCTCAGTAAAATAATGCCGGTACAACGGTACAAAAGTAATACAGGTTTGCAAGTAATTATTATATGAACTTTCTCAACGATAGGTCCTTAAAAAGTAAAACTAAAGAACTTAAGTAAGCTTAACAGTGTTGCTTCGCTCGTTTCAATCTTTTGATGATTGATTTAAAAGTTTTGATTTCTTGGGGTTGTAGGGAATGAGCATTCCCATGGGAATGAGAAAATATCTGTTACTCAGACTTTATAGTGAATAAAAAATTACTTATAGTCACATGCCTTTACAGGTGCTGAGTTCGCAATGATTCGTACAACCACTGGAATTTAATCCGATTAAGGAATTGTGAGCGATTTCAAAACAACCAATTAGCCAACCCATGTGGAAATAGGTTCTTTAAACATAATGAATAATACATACTAAATAAAATTTATATGTACTTATTGCATGTTTGTCTATGTTGGAAATGGAAAATTCTTTCCTAAGCGAAATTGGAATCTATCTCTATTTCATCTACCTTTTTTAAAATTCTTCAATATTTCCTACAACATTGTCAGTCTTGAATTTATCTGCTTTGTTTCAAAAATTGCCCACCTCCTCCGCCAACTTCGCAACTTTTCGACATTTGTCTTTTTAACTGAGGAAAATAGAATCTTTCATATAATTATCCCTTACGGCCATTTCTATCGTCGTTAACATAGTTAACTGGGAGGGGAATAATGTGGTGGGCAGTTGGCTGTGTATTTACTTTAATACAATCATTTTATACCAAAATAATTCATTATTATAAATACATATATGTATGTGGGTCGATCGATCGCAAAAATATAATCATAAATTATAACAAAAAATTGTTCCAGAAGGCATCAGCAGCAATTAGCTAGAGGCAGCTTAATTGGTCAGAGCAGCGGGGCGTCAATTCGAAGATGACAGGTTCGAGCCCTGTCGTCTGGTCAAAGCCGTTGCTTTTACGGGTAATTCCTACATACTCGTAGATTATAATATTTAAATAATATAACGGATGAAAAACATTGAGGAATCAAAGAAATTATCGGAATAAAACTTTTTGTATTTTTATCTTTTTCACACTTTGATTGTTTTACAGGTTTAAAATGGAGCCAATCCTTTACGAAAAACATATATATAATGAATTTAGCGCTTAAAAGATTATTTTTTAACCAATTCCTATTTTCTGTATCTAACTACTAAAATAAAGCACATAAATGGTTTGTACTCCATTTTCTCAACACGGATGGAGGTCGACTTCAGCACCCGAAGACCCCGAAACTAAATTTAAAATTTAGCCAGCTATCGCATCGGCTATTTATTGAAATATTATAATTTATAATTAAAAAAAATATTTTCTGACTTAAAATTAAGCTGAATAATTTTCAAATTATACTTTTACGTTTCGAAAATATTTCTTAGTGGTCATCTGCGAAAGTTTTATAGGTTTTATTGGTTGGAAAGGAGCTACTGATTCTGTGTTTTTCTTGTTTTAAGTTTCTTATAATACCATATTATTTTTTTATTTTTTAAAAATGGTCAATATATTCCATTGGACATACACGCTAAATATTTTCTCATTACAATTTAGTAAATCTGAACTAGAGTAGGTTTTCTGGATGTGCAATTTAAAATCTGAAAATGGTATCAGGAGCGAAAAGCGAACTTATCATCAGACTTTTTAAAGAAAAAGTAAATAAAGTTTTACTAAAAAATACTTATTATTACCCTTAAAATCTTAATTAGTTTACCCATTACAATTTGAACCTTCGAAGTGTTACACGTACAAAGTTGTTGCTAAAGTGTGTTGTATACTGAATTGAAATGGTGAGAGCAAAAAGAATAAAATATCATAATCTTTAAGGATTTAAAGTGGTCCAATAGAGTAATTGCCAAAGAAGTAGCATTTAGAGAAAGCGCTGAGAAGAAATTTTTGAAAAATTATCGTGAAAGTGGTAGTTTATTGAGAAGCAGGGTTTCAGAAAAAAAAGACTACAACTCGACAACACAATTTTTTGAAGCATCTTACTTTAAAAAATTGATTTGCTTCTTCTGGAAATTTAAGGGCATAGCTAGAGCAAGTTACAGAAGTCCAAATATCGGATCGGCTTGTTTGGTAATGGGGCTTACATCCCGTCAATCGGCAAAAAAAACCATTGTTAACTGCAAGAATGAAGCGCAAGCGCTACGAACGGGAACAAGGGAAAAGAAATTGGACCAATTCCAATTGGGAAAATGTTGTATTTTCTGACGAATCAAAATTTAATTTACTAGGGCCAGATGGAATTACTAGAGTTTGCCGTCGCAGAGGAGATGGAACGGTGAATGCAGAAAAATATAAAAAAATATTACAAAATGTAAAGTAAATATTAAAAAGTATAGTATAATATGTTAATTATACGTTCGCGGACTTTCGAAGTGCACATATGAGCACTCTGCGTACTGGAAGCTTTTCACCGGGTATTTAATAAAAAAACACATAATTTTTAAGAAAATGGAAAAAGTTATTTATTTAAAGTATTGGCCATTTGATTCTACACACTTCTTCGAAATTTGCAAAGTGTTGCTCAGTCAGCGTCTCATATCATAGGACCCTTTATTTTGACACAATGGCTTAATAGCCAAATTTATGTGGACTTTTTGGAGAATACACTGCCACAACTAATTCAAAACATCTCTCTGGGTAATATAAGGTCAATGTTTTACCTGTAAGTATCTAAGCATACTTGTGATATTGTGAAGGTAAAACTGAAAGAATAATTTCCTGGCCGTTGGATTGGATGAGGTGGACCGATTCTTTAACCTACTAGATCTCCACACCTTATTCAATTGGATTTTTTCTTGTGGGGAATGATTATAATTTACGATTATATATATTATAAATAAAATAATTACTGAAAAAACTACTTTCCATAAGTCATAGGAGGAACCCGCCTAAGTTAAACGTAATGCTCAGTTAAATTGGATTAATATGGGTATCAGCCAGATTTTTGCGCTCACTTAAGAAATCTAGTACCTTTTTTAATTTAGTAAATAGTAAATAGTATTTAAAAGTTAAATTATTTAATACTTTTTAGTTTTTGTTATATTTTGGAAGAGGTTCTATTTTTTTAGAAAAGTTGTTTATTCCAGTCAGTAATTTATAACATTTCAATGAAATTTAGCGTCAATATGACATTGTTTTAAATTTGTCACCATACCATTAACACTATTTTATGAGACTATCCAAAAAGTATGTCTTTTTAAATAAAAATAAACACTAATTGAAATCGGTTCACAATATACCGTAGCATGTATTTTTGTGATTAAAGCCCAATATAAGATTTTGTTATTGTGTACCTACTATTTTTATTTTTTTAATAAGAGGTTAAGCTCATGTTGTAAGTTTGATAACTAAAATAATAAGTATTACTCCATTCAAATAATATATTAAATACTGGCTTAAGGCTACTTTTCCTGGAGTCCCGGACGAAAACTTGTATTCGTAGAAATATGATAAATATATATAAATATATTTTGCAATGTATGTAATCTGGATCTTACAATTGTATCTATGAATTATATTAAGTGGAACTTTAAGGATTATTATGTATATTATGTTATCAAAAGTATAAAATTGACAAGTATAATTCACAGAAGATTATACCGAAGTGTATCCTAATTATACACCAAATATATAATATATACAAGGTAGCGCAAAATTCATCGGAAGATGCTATAATTTTTGCAAATGGCGGCAAATGTATGTTCTGTTTTTGTTTAAAATACACGTCAATAAGTCATGAGTCGCTATTCTTCTCAAGAACGCGGAATAATTGTTTCGATTTTTTTGCGGACTAAATCGTCTATGGTGTTGGCGCAGCATTAATTTAGGCGCAAATTTCCGGTCGGCCGACACCAATTGGGAAAACACTACGGCGTTTAGCCGCTCCCGGCCGGTCCCGGAGCAGCCATTCTGCTGAGAATATTACGGCTATGGCTGAAGATGTCGCAGAGGACTCTGCAGTATCGATCTAGCAATTTATGAATGCCATCCCAAAAATAACGGTTTGTTCTTTGAGCCAAACCTCGAGCTTTTTTTCAACTTCTTCGAAATTTGCAAAGTGCTCTTCAGTCAGCGTCTGTGCCATTAATGCGAGAAGGTGATAATCGGACTGGGCGAGGTCTAGAGACGGGTGCGATAATATGTGTGTGATGGTGCATTGTCATGCAACAAAATCATTTTACCGTGTCTTCGGATCCATTCGCCATTTGCCGGTCATTCAGTTCATGTGGCACCCATTTTCCCAGTTTTTGGAACTTTCCTATTGCTTGTAAGCGGTCGCCAATTTTTTCTTGTGCCATATTTAACGTTTCTGCCAATATTTTTTGAGTTCGGGTTGGGTCTTCGTCCAATAACTCCTGCAATTCCGCATCCACAAATGTTTTTGGTCTACCCGAACGTTTACTGTCTTTCAAATTAAAATCACCACTTTTAAATTTTCGAAACCACGTTTTACATGTTTTTACGCTTGAAGCATGCTTTCTGTAAGTTTCTACCAGCAAACGATAACTTTCAGCGGCTTTTTTCTTTTGATAAAATAAGAAAAGGAATGCATGGCGCAATTGCTTTTCTGCAGGCACGATATTCGGCATATTCACAGAGCCATAACACTATGACGCTATTATTTAGGCGGAATGAAACTTTTGTTGTTTTTGAAGCTTAGTGACAGTAGAATAAAATGACATATATGTCAAATCATTTTATTCTATACTTACGGCTAGCGACAGCTATTAGAAAAACCGGCAAGGACTTCCCGATACACGTGGTAATTTCAATGTTTGATAGATGAAATCGGACGAGGGTTTTGATACATCGTACAAGTAAACACGAAAAATATAAAAAAAATAACTGCATTAGTATAGCAGTTTCATATTTCGTATATTTACCGTTGACAGAATCAGTTACTGCAATTACAGTAAATACTGTATTAGCAGTATTGTTGTGATGTACATTATTTAATTGTCAGGCAGTATTCTATATCTATATAACTAATGATATGAGTAAAAAATGAAGAATAACTAAACTTAAAGGAAAGCATAATAAAACAAATATTGATACTTCATAACGTTATTGTTCATGATAATAGAAATTAAAAAAAGTCATTATACAACATTTAATAACATAAAAGTAGTAACATTTCATAACACAGAAAGGCAAACATTTTCCGAAAATCTACACTTTAGTAATCGCTTTCCTGATCGGTATTTATTTGGTTTTGTTTATGGCACTTTTTAAAGCACGCAATACATATTGGCAGACTTCCTTGGCAACGCCTACATTTGTAAGATTTTTGTGTTTTTATTTTATTTCGATTTGCAATTTAAAAAATAAGACTTTCTTTTCCAAGATGATGCTGCTGCTGGTATTTTTTATAAATAATGTTGAATTCTTTCATCATCAGATTCAATCACCGGGTGGTTTCTCTTTTCTGATTGAGCCAACTCGTTTATGCTATTTGGGCAATGTATCATAGCACATTTGAACATTTTATTTGTAACAATTATTTGAATGAATATTTTAAAATTTAAAAGACAAATTAAATTAACATCACTTTTAAAAAATTGTGAATTTTCCTAAAATTCTTGCTAAATACAACTAGAAGAGCTAGGTTGCGTGAAGACTTTATTCTGATTTATTTTTAAACGGTTTTTTAATCTAATTAGTTAATTACTCTTTTAATTGTAATATATGGCCAGTTTTTAAACGTAAAGCCTAACACTTTTATGAAAATTACGCAAAGCAGACACGTTTACGCTCGTATGAAAAGGAGGGTCAAGTATTTCTCGTCAATTCGTTCTCACCTACTTTCAGCAGAGGACAAAGGGCCGCCACAAAATTAATTACCCAAAATTCGCTACAAAGAAAAGGTGTATGCGGTAAATCAAGCACGAAGGTGGCTGCTTTGAATAGTAGATAGCATGTTTGCATAAATAATTTAATTACTTTAATGCGCACATTACGTGTCTATAGAGAGCGCAGATGGCGGCTTTAGTGTCTCGGCTGAAATTGTTGTCCGAAACAATGTCCTCGTACCAAAACTTTCTGCAATGCGATGGTACTCACGATGACCACAAACAATAAAAATAGAAACCGCAAAAAACGTTCTAACCGGACGAAAATCGAGCGTTGAGCAAAATGGATTCAATTGGATATCATACTATGATGCTAGGGCTTCACAATTCCTAATTGCATGACACATTTGTGAACACAGAACACACTCCCATGCAACGTGCTGCAGACTCAAAACAGTAATTAATTTCGAATCCTGAAATTCTAAGGGATTGACCAACTGCTGCTTGGAATCCAATTACTGTACGGACATTTTTCCATATCGTTTTAGGGTTTTAACCATGGGTCCGTTCTAGCAGCGTCATGCTTTCAGGTACACCCAACAAGCTTATTGGAAAACAAATTAAATAGTTGGCAGAGCAATACTTACCGAATTGCCCTCTAATGCAGAAGCTTCTCCGTGCAGAATGGAATCTGTGCCTGAGATAAATTTTTATGCTCGGCACAGGCACAGGCTCAATTCGAGCGAAATAGACTCGGTTCCCACCTACAAGATGAGAGTCGATCTGCGCTCCTCCGCATCGTCCGCTCGATACGATTTCTATTGAATTAGGAAGGAAAACAAACCGTAACGTGCCAGAATTCTATCTCTTCCCTTCTTGGCTTCTTTGTGATGTGATTAGATGAATTTTGTTAGCGGAATTAATTACTTTACTGTTCAAAGATAAGATAAGACCTAATTTATATAATTTGTTGTTCTTACAGGATTTAAATGAACTCATTTCGGGGCTTCGTTAATTTTCTTTGTCTTGGTCTAACCAAAGTAACCATACGCCTGGAATTACGTTTTTCAAAGAGCTGTATAAAGCATAGACTTCTAGAATACTGCAAAATAATATAATAACATTCATTACTGCCATTTTATATGATTACGCTTTCATTCGCCTTGTTGCTTCTGGAAAAAGAGTGGACCATGCCGTCAAGGAAACTGCAGCAATTCATCTTTCTTGACAACAATACTTAGAAGTTTATGGATCAATTGACTCCCTCTTTCAAAAATTGCTGGGTGCCATGTTCCAGTTCCCTACAATGGAAACCAAATAAAGTACAAATATTCATTTTAATATTTTGAGAAATATGTTCAAAACGCTTTTATTTCTGCCTGTCCGTAAAAATGTCGAAAATCAAAAAATAAATTTATGTTTTAAGTAGAGATAAGCAAAACAAAATCAACACTGCGATAGTCTTTAGGTTTTCTTTTGGAACTTTGAAGCTTTATTCAGGTAAATTGGTATAATGTATTTTATTTGAAGTAGTGTCCATCTTTAGGTATGACTTCAGGCAACATACGCAATCCGTGTCGAAAAAATTCTTCGAATACGGTGGGTGGGGTAGGACATCTCATTTAAGCGCTTCCAAAGTTTCCTTAACGACTGTTGTAACATGTGGCCGAGCGTCTCTTAGCTTGAGTTCATATGGAACCTAATTCCCTTGTTTTTGCATCATGTACTTAGTTTTGAGACGAGTTGAAATTACTTATTGAGTCACTCGCAAGGTTTCAGTGAGTTCCTCTTGAGTTTGGCTTGGCTCTTGATCTTTGCAGTTTTCTTCAAATTAAAATAAAAAAACAGCGCTTCCCGGAAACTGTGTTTTGTTTGCACAAAGGTTGACCTGGTTAGAACAGAAAGAAAGTATGTTGTTTACACTTCAACGAAATGACACACACTGATTTTCAAAAGGAAATAAAGACGTTTTAACATGAATATAGTTACAAGATGATCTGATGCGGTTTAATGCTAGTTACGCCATCTTTCGTAAATCCCTCAAAACTTATTTGTACCTCCAATATTTATAAAATAAAATATACTGAAAATCCTGGTTTTAGTCAAGTCTAGCATGGTCATAGTGGTATTAAGTCTCGATCTTATAAACTGAGCCGAGTAGAAATTTTAGTTCTGTTTAGAGCCCAAAAACCAAGAGTTTTTTGTGTTTTAGTCGGCCGCTCAAAATAAAATTCTAATTTAGAATCTTCGGTTCTTTGAAATAGTTTTTAATTGAACCTTTAGATACATACTTAATAGTTAAATTAGTTTTTTTGTTTCTTTGAGGACCATATTCGAGAATTCACGTTGTGGCTTTGCCTTTGCTTCTCATAGCACGATAAGAAAAAGGTCGCGGTTCTGAACAAACCATTTTACGACTTCGATAGCCCGAACTAAAGATTTTATAACTCTTCCGAAGATGTCGCAGCAATCAAGCACCAACCGATGTTTCGCCGCAACGACAATCTTAACTGTTTTCCAGGGCCATGTTCACTCACTTCCGAATGTGGAAAATATGTTTCTCATTTCTCTAAAATTCAGCTTTTTTCCGAAATTCATGTACATAATATACCTATTTTTATTATTACTATTACTTATTTATTTTTATCGAATTACCCATTTTATTACCATTACAACAAGGTACAGGTTAAATTAAGGGAGAAAAATCTGTTACTTAGAAAACTTACCAGATCTTAATGTTTTATTGCCTTGTAATTACAAAAGCTGTAAAACGAACAAAATATTTCGGAAATGCTTGTTTAGCATAGCATGCACAGGTAATCACATTTAATTATTGTTGCAGAAAAGTAAAAAAAGGTTAATGGATTTTATTTTATTACCGTAATTAGCTTGTCTTAGCCAGGCATACTTGAGACTATCCCGACGCTCTGTTATTAATACGTGAAGGAAAATTTGCTGTAAAAGGTCATAGTTAGAAAACCAAGCGATAACTACGGGTGTTTTAATTTGAAATATTTAAAAAATGGCCGAATTCATTTTTGAGGAATACTTGATATGGAGAAGAGGGCATTTCCAGATCGTATTCTGTGGAGGGATTAGTCGTAATTTACTAAAAATGGTATCACAAACATCCACAATCTTCATACCTTCGGATACTAACCTATAGAGGATAGGGGTGACGTCATTTCAGAATAAATTCACTGCGAATGTTTGGGCTGGCATCAACGGTAATCGTAGGACCATTTATTTTGACGCAATTGCTTAATAGCCAAATTTATGAGTATATTGTAAGTTTGCTAACTAAAACAATAAATAAAATATAACTCCATTCAAATAATATATTAAATACTGCCTTAAGACTAATTTTCCTGGAGTCCGGGACGAGTAATTGTATTCGTAGAAATATGATAAATATATATAAATATATTTTGCAGTGTATGTAATCTGGATCTTACAATTGTATCTATGAATTATATTGAGTGAAACTTTAAGGATTATTATGTATATTATGTTCTCAAAAGTATAAAATTGACAAGTATAATACACAGAAGATTATACCGAAGTATATCCTAATTATACACCAAATATATATACAAGGTAGCGCAAAATTCATCGGAAGATTTTGCAAATGGCGGCAAATGTCAGTTCTGTTTTGATTTAAAATACGCGTCAATAAGCCATGAGTTGCTATTCTTCTCAAGAACGCGGAATAATTGTTTCGATTTTTTTGCGGACTAAATTGTCGATGATGTTGGCACAGCATTAATTTAGGCGCAAATATCTGGTCGGCCGACACCAACTAGGGAAACACTACGGCGTTTAGCCGCTTACTTAGAAGAGTATGGAACAACACGAGATGCTGGCAGGTCTGGCCGGTTCCGGAGGAGCCATTCTGCTGAGAATATTACGGCTGTGGCTAAAGATGTCGCAGAGGACTCTGAAGTATCGACGGCCTTTACAGAGAATTTTGGTGAAAGACCTGAAAATGTTCCCGTACAAAATGGTGACAGTACATCAACTGTTAACCGTTAACCACCAAACGTGTACAGCCTACCCTCAAGCTTTCCTCGACCACGAGGAAGACAACTTTCCATCGAAAATCATCATGAGCGACGAGGCCCATTTCCATCTCTGTGGATATGTGAATAAGCAGAATTATCCCTTCTGGGACACCGAAAAACAGCGTATAACCCGCAAAGAGCCATTACACCCGCTCAAAGTTACTGAATGGTATGCTGTTTACGCTGCAGTCGTCATCGGCTCTTATTTTTTCGAAAACGCCGCGGGTCAAACGACTACTGTGACGGCGAGCGCTATAGAGCCATACGCAACGACTTTCTCCTTCCTCAATTGGATGAATTGGGACTGGAGGACATATGGTTCCAACAGGATGGAGCAACGGCGTATACTGCACAAGCCGCAACCGAAATTCTGAAGGCTGCATTTTCGGGTCGCCTCGTTTTGGTGGTTTGCACTGGCCGGCAAGATCGGCCGATTTAACCGTTCCAGACTTCTTCTTGTGAGATTCCTTGAAGTTACGAGTCTATGTCAACAAGCTTCGAATCCTTGGAGCCTTCAAAGAGAATATCCGTCAAGGATGCGAGAACCTATTCCTGGAAGTTCTGGCAAGAGTGATGGAAAATGCCATAATCGAGTGGCGGCCACTTGACCGATATAATTTTCTCGACTTAATAGAAAACAAATTAAGTCAACAATTAAACATAATCCAAAATCAGAAGAAAAGTTCTTCATACATAAAAAATTACAGTCAAAAAACATCGTGTGACAACTTTTGCGTCACCTGTATGTAGAAAAACAATTACAAAATAAATCCAAAAAGTATAAAAAGAAGTACCGTATAGTATATGCTATAGTATATGGGAAACACATCTTTTTCGCATATAAAATTTAAATTTCTTAATTTCTTTTATATAAATTGCATACTAAATTACATATATTCAAAATATAAAACAATTATCGCATACATTTTACGTATGCTTCGTTTATAATTATTATATTCGAATTATAAAAAAATATATTGCTTAATAGTTGTCGTATACGAAAATTATAAAAGATTATATCACGCATATAATATATCAAATATGCTATAACGATTTTCGTACGTAGTGTGCGCTCCCACTTCAGGTATCCATTTGTTTCAAATAATATCATAAGTTAGGTGAACAATCCAAACATAAATACTATATAAACCCGAAGGTCTAGATTTTCTGCTGTTTATTTTATTAACCTTTCACATTTACTACTTAATTATTGGGTGCTAAGTGTGCAAAGCTAACTTGACGTACTGCGAAAGGTATGACTGATATGACAAGATGTCTCCTTTTAATGTGTTACTCACGCTACACATATCATTAAGCCAGACGTGATCAAATAATGCGGTATGCTATGTGGGGAAATCTCTGTAAAACGCCGGCAACTATTCTCTCTACCTGAGAACATGTGAGGATGTTTGCCAGTGGTAAACATAAAAGCTAGTAAAGTAACATCTTCCCGACAAGAACACCTCCTTTGATTGTTGGCGTTTCAGAAGGGACTGCAAATAAAATTAAAATGTCATGCAAAGGCGTGTCGCCTTTACGCCCTACAGTGCCTGCTCACTTCCTTTCAAATAAATATTGAATGTTTTAGAATGCTCCAGAAAATAAGTCCTTTATAAACGGGGAATGATTGCAGGAGATAGAGCCTTCTGTTGCACACAAAGCGATTAAGTTAGCTCGGATAATTCGGAGTGATGATGAAAAATTCGATATTGGGTTGATGCTAATACGCCTCTAATCTACTAGAAGGATATTTTTACCCAAAAGTAATTGGTTTTCCATTTTAATTGAATATTGACCACTTTTGTTTAACTCATCATACGGTGCGGAGGTATTTTCAAACAAATGGACAAAATTAAAATTTTCAATTGTGATACTAACCGACTATAAAAAATGAGATAAGGGACAGAAATTTTTAAACACCTTTTCGAATAAAATGTACTAAAAAATGCAACACAAAGTAACGTATTAGTCATTTTTGAATTCATGCTTTAATGAACTTTCATTTGACACCCCACACAATGAATTTAAAAAAACAAATTATGGATAATTTTCTATTTAATGTTCAGAACTAATCTCCAAAAATTAAAAATTCAACTTTGAAGTACGTCTGTATTTGGGCTACTACGTTACACAATTATTCCAAATTTGTCGAGGTAATTTCATTAATGCTCCGTTAAAAAAAACTAAAAACGATCAATTGGAATACAAAAAGTAAGAAAACCTTTTATGATGTAAATTTCCATAATAATTTGGTTTTTGAAAAAATGAGAGAGATAATTGTGAAAAATTCAAATATGTCTTCTACCATCGCCAGGTATTCTTACTTACTACTACCTATATATACTTTTCAGGATTTGATTAACACATCGGAATAAAAGTCTCGCCGAAATTCAGATTGATTGGTACTATTTTTAAAATTAATTTTACTGAGTTGTACTTATTATGTCCCACTTTTTTTTGTAAAGATCGCACATTTTCACAAATTGTAGAAGTAAAAATGAATCATTTACTTCGATACAAATGTGTCATAAAAAAATTTCGACTTTTTCGAACTTTTAAGCTGCTTCTTTTTATAAATTATGAAGTCATGAAAATTTGTTGCATTTTTGATGAAAATTCGAAAACATTATTCTAGAGAACTGTTAAAAATGCTTTACTGCAATATAAAATGTTGAATCGAAATGGAAATGCGAAAAAGATGCTCTTGAATAAATTAAATTTAAACAGTCGCCTAGTTAAAAAAAACAAATTAGCCAAACTAGTTACCAAATTGATTTTCTAATTAATGAACTCAAATATATCTTTACATTTTCAATTTGAAAAATTAAAATAATGAAATTCTTCATTCCAAATTATTATGTTGAGGGTTTTGGTTCTTAATTATATTAAAATAAGCTGTAATCTTTTACAGACTTACGAAAAGTATCTAAGGTAATTTTCTCTGACGTATATTTAATATCGGTTTTAATATTCGTTGATTAAATTAGAAACTCAAGAATTGCTTGGTAGAGGCACTTTTCCCAAAATCTAAATATTTACGAATTTGTTGGCCAGTTACTTCAGAACTTCTACTTTACGCTAATAATGATAATTTCCTGGCCAATTACTCGTTTTTTGCGTGAATACCCCAAAATATTTCAGCAGTGATGCCTTAAGCTAAATAGAATTTATTGCGAATACTCGTCTGCAGGAGTTTCGGAACCGGCGGCAACTCCATCATATTGTTATAAGTTCTTAACAAAGTTGCGGATTGACTGGAGGCTCATGGCATCACCGCAGATCAGAAAAGCATTATTCAAGTCTTAACGAGAGTTTGCTCAAAGTAATAAAAACAAAGTTAATAAAATTATTGGCGGTAGGAGCTATAAGGGCATATTTTAATGATGGCTGAGGGATGGTATTTGATTGCTAGAAACAGAAATAAGAATATACCTTAATTGTACCTGCTTGATTATGGAAAGTTCATTTTTATATCTACATACACATTCATAATAAGTTATTTTATATTTATTAGCTATAATTAATTATGATATTTGTAGGATTTTAAGTTTAGGCCTCTAAACGCGATATGTCCAATATGATAGATATAAAATATCTACGAACTTGACTTTCGCACTGTTTTTAATAAAATTAGATTTTAAGTTGCATCGTTCAACAAGAGTTTTTATTAAATTATTTCCATCCAAATAATCAGCTTATTCGTGGAGAGGAAGGGAGGAATTATCTGAAAGCCGAACCAACCCCAATTAAAGCATTTACGACATAGAAAAGCGTGCGATGAGTTAGTAATCTCTCTATATGCATGATATAAAGGAATGTTTCCCCAGTCATTTTTGGTTTCATCTACGAAAAAATAGCAATGGATGGATTTTTGTATAGATTTTTGTTATATATAGCATGTCAAAAATCAACATTGATATCGAACATTTCATTTTCAGTCTAAAATATCTGGGCTATATTTGAAATCAATGCAAAATTTAATTAAGCTAGCTTAAATCTATATCTAACCACCACCATAAAATTCCAAGCGATTGCGAGGCGACAAAATTTCGATTTCGGTTCGCTAACTGTTCAATTTTCCCGTCGTTGTGTTACTTCCAACTATCAAATATAGTTAAATTTTATAGTAACTACATAATCTTTGATTGTTATCAAATTGTCACTCAATTTTATACAGGGTGTTTTGTAACAAAATGTTCTAATATGTACTAATTAATTCTCACTATTCGTGAGACGACCCTCCTCTTCAAATAGACCCATCACCCCCAAAATTGCATGCTGCTATAAATAGTATAAATTTTTCCAAACAATATTGCAAAATTAGAATAAAGAAGTTTAAAAATTATTCTCTTTCTGCTTTCTAAAGGAATTAATTCATGCTTAAATTTTGAAATTAATGAAAATGTTTGATAAAACTTTAAAATTTGTCATTATAAAAAAATATGGCAATATGTTAAAATACTAGTTATGTTGTGGAAAGTTGAACAAATAAAAAGCCTCTATTACTATGCAATGGTATAAAAAAAACACTACCATTACTCTTCCACTTTGCTTTTATTCCAATTTATTGCTTGTACGCAAATATTTTACAAATGAAGGAGGTTGCTTCAGAGTATTTCCCTTTGCAATTAACTTGGAGTTTTATTTTATGTAAGACTTTGTTACGCATAATTTGCTCTTTGAAATGCCCAACATGAATAACAAGCAGGTAACTTACAGGGCATTAAGTTCATTGCTCTTTGTTGACTCTGTTACCATATTCGACAACTTCCTTATCAAGCTTTGTATATTTCAGAGATGTCCTGTTTGCGAAAATCCTGTCCACAAATTAGTTGGAGGAAACAGCTCATTATTTTGAGTGACGACATCATATTCTACTCAGGGCGGTATGGCTCCCTAAGCATCAAAAGCTATTCCTCATTTACACAACATATTTCACGCTTCATCCTGCACCCTACTGGGTGAATGCAAATGGATTCATGGCCTTAAAATATTTTATCTGATTTCGTATTCATGAGATCTGTGAAAAAAATCTCTCATTTGGGCTCCTCAAGTCCTTCGTAGCAACTTAACATGTGTTTGCTATCCTCCGCGAAATATCTGCTTGCTACAGACCTCCTATAATTTTTTGATTAAGTTTTTGAATTTTTTATACCCACCCGCCCGACGAGATTCTAATATTACTGTATTTTATGCCCCCAAATCCGAAAACTGGAAATCTGCTAGCAGACCAAAATGTAAACAGCGCCCACCTTGGTAAAAAGAGCTTCCTACACTTTTCTATTCGTGTTCTTTCTGAAATATGAGTGTACTTTATCTTCTGGGTATTCGGCTTTTTTGTTCCTTTTGGTCGAACATTGTTCGCATGGATTTATGGCATTCGACAATATCCATGCTTGTTTGGTCATGACTAAGGACATTATCAACAGCAGAAATAGGTGGCTTTTTATTACCCTACTCTGTCATCCCACCTTATGCTTGTAAGGTTGATCTGATTCTTTCTGTTGATAGTAAAGAGAACCGTGTTTTTAGTACCTTGCGCTCCGAGAACTTCAACCATGTCCATTACTAACTACTACATGTATATCTCATATAGACTATATAACAGGAATATTTTGATTAATATAATCAAAGCCGTTAGCAAAAGGATCTTTCGAGAAAACGACCACGACACATTAAGAGAATTTTTGCTCTTTTTATTATAGCTTTTAGAGGCTATGAGTAAAAATGCTTGTTGAAATTTTAAAAGCATTTAACGTAGATATAAATCAATTAGTTTACGTGAAAAATTTGGTTAAATCTTTTTAAAACTGACATAAGAACAGAAAATAATAGCTGTATTTTTTTTGATTGGGACTAGAATTTCGCATTGAATTGAACTGTAACCTATAGTCTATAGTTTTATAAGGGTCTGTTTCACAGTTTTGTTTCACATCTTATTTGACATGCAAATAAACAGCCATATTAAATGGCCACTATTTTTTCATCGTTTTTTATCTATCAGATAAGACAACTTTTCTAAATTTTGTTACTGACATCAAAACAGGCAATTTAATCGTATAAATGTCACGTTCTTATTTTGCGAGATACCTGCTCGGACTTCCAGGTAATTGTCTGATTTTAGATATTGTATTATAATTCATCAGAGACTTGGTAAATGGCGAAACATAAAAAAATAGACAGATTTATCTGGCTGGCATTGCAAGAAAGAAGAAAATATTTTTCTTGCTGTTTTCTCTAAAGATTAACAATTGCAAATATGTTGAGTCAAAATTGATATTTGTACTTCCTATTTTCCCTAAAAAATAACGATTGCAAAAATGTTGAGTCAAAATTGATTTAACCGTTTTTCAATATTTTTGTATGTTGAAATTGGTCGTAGCTTAAATTTACCGAAGATAATTTTAATTGTATAAAATATTTGTAATAGAATGAGAAATTTCGAAGTTTTTCATTATATAACAAATATTTTACAGGATAAAAATTACCATAGCAATTATTGCCTGCAACTTTAATTTAACTCATTTTCCGAAGTTATAGGTTAGTCTGGTGACAATCCAAATAAAAATGTTTGGGTCTTTAACTAATTACTTCGATTTTTATAAATTCAGAAACCGCGTAAAAAGAAAAAAAAATTTTTTTAAATTTCATAACCTAAAGTACGCCCATAGCCAAAATATTAGCAGACCATAGTCAAGCTTATTTGGTAAAATTGGGGCATATAAAGATTGAATTAGAAGCTTAAAACACACTTAAAATCTTATATCGGCACTTTTAAATAAACCTAAAGTTGGTCTAAACCATATCGGTGTTATAATTTTTAAAGCCTCTAGCAAGCCCATTTTATAAAGTTTTGTTGGCCAGTGAATCCATATTAAAAATTTTTGTGGACCAATAATCATAAAATTATGCATATATACCAGACGAGTCCTAAAAATTGTCGGCGTTTCGATCCGAGGCACCGTCCTAATTTCGTCAATCTGGATACACCTGCCACAAATGTCACGATCGAGTGAATTCAACACCAAGTGTGAATTATAAGCGAGGCAAATTCTATAAAAAAAGTTTCAAAGATTTTGGGCCTTATACAAAGTGGCGCAAAATTAATCATTCCATGTTTTTGTATAACTCTTTTACTAAATAACAAAAATATTTTGAGTGATGGAAATTTTTACCTTTGGATCTTTAGAATTTTTTCTGTTAAGTGGAAAACATGATATCCATCAAGTGGCTGCCGCCAGTATCGATACACATTTGTGCCCGTTTTATCGCATTTTCCATGACTTTCCGTAAGATATTCGATGATAACTGTTCGCATTCCTGTCGAATATACTCTTTAAGGGCTGCGATTGTTTGAGGCGACTTCAAGTAGCCCCAAAGAAAGAAGTCTGGGGCGGTTAAATCGGGCGATCTGGCTGGCCATGCCAAATCGCCAAAACGGGAGATTACACGACCAGGAAATGCTTCCTTCACAATATCCATTGTGGCTCATGCTGTGTGTGCGGTTGCACCGTCTTGTTGAGACCACGTGTTCACCTCTCTCTTTACGGTCTGTTGTGGTTCCAGTCTGTGGAATGTTTGCCCTGTTGGCGCGACACGATTAGGAAATCGACGTCGAAATGCGCGCTGCGCTAACACCACCGATCGATTATTAGTCAAAAAATGGACGCAATTATTCCACGCTCTTGCGGTGTATAGCGCTCCATTGCTTATCTGTTTGTATTCTGCAGCTGTGTAGTTCACAAATGTCAAATATGATTGACGTACGATGCCATTTGCAATAATTATAACATCTTCTGATAGAGTGATTAATTTTGCGCCACCTCGTATAAGCGCTGTGTTTCAGATCCGTTTTTAAAGATTTTGAGCCTTTGAGTTAAGTTTTCAAGTATTTTATATATAGATAATATAGACGTAGTGCTCAGTTAGTTCTATAAAATTTGTAAGCCTCATATAGGTGTGGGGTTAGCCCGCTGTGGGCCTTTGTTATGCCCGTTGGCGTCAAATACTCCTGCTAAAGCAAGTTTTTATTTTTACTCGTCACCTATTTCCCAAAAATCCCAGGTCATTACCAAATAAGCTCTCTAAAAAAATCGTAAATGTTAGTCTTGAAATACAAAACTAAAAAGGTATAATTAAAAATAATAATCTGTATTATGTATGTACGTATACAGAGTGTTTTTTACTGTGTATGCCAAAATCAGTGGGATGAAAGATCTGACCTAGACAAGCAAAAAATTGTATGGCAAGGGGGTGGGGCCATCTCAACCGTTTGGGAGTTACAGAGTGATTCATAAATTCTAATTTTTCATGGCATGTACATCACTATTTGGCTTTTATCTTTTGATCTACTCAACGCAACGACATCTCCAAAAATCGAATATTTCAATGCCCTTTTGAAACAATGGCAACAATGCTGACTTACCACCCACTGCAGGTACACTTAAACCTTATTATGACTTTTCAGCAGCAATAATATGCATGCAAGAATTTTTGGAGACATTTTGTGCATTTTATGGCTTTTGCAATTACAGAGTAATAAAACGGTAAGATAACAGTTAAGGTTTTCTTAGTAATATATTTTTTACCTTTATTTAACCTGGATATGTCGTAAGTTGTTGAAAAAGTAAAATGATAAAATTTGATAAAACTAATAAATAAGTATATTAATCACATGAATTTCGGACAAAGCTGAAAGGAATGAGAAACAATTCCAATTTCGGAAGTGAGTGTACCTGTAGTGGGCGGTGGTAAGTTAACATGGTGACATCTCTGGCCAGGACATTGGGATAGTAAATGTTTGGCGTGAATTGGATGTCGCTACGTTGAGCTTATCAAAAGATAAAAATAAAATAAGATATGCATACCATGGAAAATTGGAATTTATGAACCCTCCCTAACTCATAAACTAACTCGCCCTTCTGCCATAAAATTTTTTGTTTGTATAGGTCTGATCTTTAATCACACTCATTTTCGCATGCCCACTAAAAACACTCTGTATAATAAAAACGAAAGTGCGTTTGTTTGCTTATTTGTTACTCAACCACGCCATCTTTTCGACTGTAGAATTCAATCATACCGAAATTCAAGATGGCAGACGCAACGTGAATAAAAAAAAAAAAAACTGAACTTCAAGGGATTACCATGAAATTCAATACTAAGGGGGTTTGCCAAATCCTGCCTTCGAGTCTGCTATCAACATTTTCATATTCAAAATGGCATATCTTCTATGGAGACCAAAATGTCTTTATACATGAAGCAATTCGAATGAAATATAACATCAACACGATTTCGGAGCTACGCAATTCAAATCTTCCACAATTCAGAATGGGTATGGAAAATTTTAAATTTCAATAAATCCAAAAATTACAATTGCAATCTGTTTTCACATCTACATAAATTAGTTAATACTAGCTAGACCGCATTACTGAATTTTACTAGCAGCCTGCAAATCCGGGTAAATCAGTTAGTATATGTAATAAAATAAATTTCTAATTGAAATAAAATTTAATTTAAAAGAGAAAGAAATTTTTAAAACTGAAAAAATAAAAATAATAAAACAATTTTATAAAAGAATGTGAAATTCTAAAAGATCTTCCCATATCTATATCGTATGTAAAAAAAATCTTAAAGCAAAAATAATTTCAGAATAATTTATCACGTATTCCGAAAAGTCCTTAACCTATAAAAACCCATTATTGACCAACCACGATGTATTGCAAATTTAGAAGTAGGTACGTGTAGCTTGAAAATCACAATTTTAGTACCAAATACCTGTAAGTCAAACTCACGTACTCACTCGGATGAGATCGAAGTTTCTTGGTTAAGTTCAGCAGTTTTCTTTTAGATATTTTACGATGGCGATTTCTGGCGTAATTTTCTTCCCTCTTTTTTTAGAAACTTCCAAAGTGAAGAAAGGCACAGGTAATACCTGCATTCATCCCGATTTCGTCTTTATGCATGTTTGACTCATAAAACAAGACCCAATAGTGCTCTCACGTACGCACAATAAAAAGTTCCTTCATTTGGAATCGGTCAATGCCAATACGTCTTATTTCGAAAGACAAAGTAGAATCGCAGAATTGTTCCACAAAGGGAAATCTCAGTTTTTTCCACCACTGTGTGTAATAAAATTAACTACACTATAAATTTACTTTCTATTAAGTAGTTTTCTAATCAGCTTTAATTACTTAAGGAAATCGTAGAGAAAAGAAATATAAATTTAATTAAATTTTCAATTTTTTAATAATACAAATAATTTAAAAAGGTTACACCATAATCTATTGCGTTTATTGTTCTGAAAGCCATACTATACATATATTGGAATCAAGAATCAATTCATGTAGGGAAAATGACGAGTATTCCCATCTGAGAAACCAAACCGGTGTCATCTAGCTTTTCTGTCGTAGACACTCACAAAAAAGGTGTGGAAAGCTGAATGATTATTGAAATTTGTTGAAATGAATATTGAAATTTATTGAAATTCCAAGTGTGAATTATAACGGAAAAAATGAACGCTATAAACATTGGGAAACCGCAAAATAATATAGGAAGACCCGTTCAAAAAATTTACATATTTAATTATACAGCATTCTAAACAAGGATCGATGAGTATCTTGCAATATAAGATAAAACTTGGGAGCTTGCAATAATAAGAGCAAGTCATAGTGTACCATTGGCGAAGGCATAACTATGGCATCGTCAGTTATATTTTCTGTACTATATATTATTAAGCAGATTTTTGTTATTAGAGTTTATTCTTCTATAAAGCTCACACAATGCTACATATATAGGAAATTTTCCAATTCCGGCTTTTCTCAATGTATAATTTTAAAAGCTCATTCTTTTTAATTAAATATTTAACTACATACGAGTATTTCATTTATTGTCAACACAGAAAAAATTGCATATTAAAATTAAATGCAAAAATTTTTTATTGCGACATTTTTGTTTTTTATATAAGTGATTGAAACGTGCCATTATATTTCAAGATGATAATAAATGCTTATTTCGAATCAAATCTTTTTTAATCAATTGTGACTACCCTACTTTATAAATATTGTGCACATAACACTTTTGAAATAACATTAATTGCACGCTAGGTAGATGTTCCTTATTTTCTTTCTTTGCATTTTAATGTGAATGTGATGATGTGTGATTTGGTGTGTGGATAGCGATGACAAATGAATTGAAATTGGTATTTAGTTGCTCCTAGTAAAACTTTAATTTCATGAAATTAACATTAAACTGCATTGACTTCGCATCAAAATCTTAATCCAATAACTTTTTGGCATAAATTTTGGTGTAAGAAAAGGAGACGTCTACTTGAATATTTAACAACCGTGGGCCTTTACTTGCCACCTTATTAGAAATTACGTTGGGTTTTGCAATGAATGCCTTTTATATATTGTAAGTTTCAGTATGTAATTCATTGTAATGACAGAAAGTAAATAAAATAAGCAGAGTTTCATAAATTCCGAAAAGGGACATATAGTACAGTCAATCTGTAATGAAAAAATAGGATGTCTCCGAAAAATGACCTACCGAAATTTGACCTGATGAATCGTTAGGGGGGCATAAAATAAAGTTAATGTCAAATTCCCGAAGTCCCCCCCCCCCTGTTTTCGAGAAAATCCAAAAAAGTTAGAAATGCGTTTTTCTCGGAATCTATGGGTTTTGGTGAAAAATTTATTTAACAAAAAATGTAGAGGACATTATTAACTACATTTTATGTCATTGAAGTAACGTCATCCGACTTGAAATACAAAAAGTAGGTAGGCGCTGAAGCATCAAAAAAGTGTTTGTTTGCTATTTTCGTTAAAAAAAAAATAGTTTTTTTGCAATGTTGTAAATGAGAAAGTTGTTCGTCATAAAATCAGCTACAACTTTTATTTAAACTATTTTTTCATAAAACTTACCGTTTTCGAGCTGTAGGCGAAAAGATGCAACTCGAAAACAGGGGGGGGGGACTTCGGGAATTTGACATTAACTTTATTTTATGCCCCCCTAACGATTCATCAGGTCAAATTTCGGTAGGTCATTTTTCGGAGACTCACTTACAGATTGACTGTACTAATAGCAAAGAACAGAACTTTTGATATGATATGAGCGGCTAGGCTATTAACACAAAAGGTCAAATTGCAAATACTTTGTTTAGGAATAGTTTATTAATTCCCGAAGTAATTTGAATTTTAAGCAGCTCAGAAATTCTCAGAACTTTTCTTGCACTATCTACATAAACCATTTTATTATTCCGGAAGACGATATTTGGGAATTCGTGGAGCCACTCGTATTTGTATTTCAAGTTTTGCGTTAGTCCTCTCACTTAAGGTCACGCAATTCCTGTTCCGATGTAATCGAATTATGTATGCAAACAAGAAGCACACATTTCATCGTAATAATATAGGGCCCTCTACCACACTCCGGCCAGACTACTTTGTCTATTTGCGCACCCCGACCCCATTATGGACGATGTGTAATTAAGGATATTGGGATTTCAATGAAAGGTACACCCACTACTCAGGCACAAATTACAAGCGAATAATCAAGCAGATTAGTTCAAACAGATCTCCCTTTCTCGTAGGGAAAAAACTGAAACCAGCTTATCCTTCCAAATTGGATGGCAAACTAAATTTGCATCTTAATTCTTTATGAACCCTTATCTTATAGACGAGATCAAAGGACCGTTTTATGTGCGGGTACATGGTTACATAGGGTTGATGTTCCATCTATGCCGGATCCCCGGAGTTGTCTACATGTGCGATGAATATTATTTGCTGCCGACGAGCGTACATGCATACTTCGGTCGGAATATTTCTTATATGATATATTGGAGAAATGCGAAATTTATGGGCGAGACTTTAGATTGCTTCTTTTGATATTTTTACCTTGTTGATTTTTTTAAACTTTTTTGAATGACTATGTTCTTTGTTCAAATCCAGGTATAAGAATATGATGAGCATGTTTTTGTTGGTCGATTTTTTGAATTATTAATCGCGCTCATTTTGCATGGGACAAAGTTCATTTAGAGTTGAATAAATTTCTCTTAACTAATAGAATTCTGTAATAGCGCACATTTTTTTTTAGCATAAAATTCTTTTAGAGGAATGGTCCAATTAGGGATTTTTGATAAGAAGAACATTTTTAGAATTTGTAACCAATGCATAACACGCGCTATTTAAAAATTTGATAAAATGGGTGGCTCCGAAAATTATTATGCAAAAATTCCGAAAGATGAGGTTTTTAAAATTGATTACCAACTTCCAAAGAAATGTACTGCTCTTTACAGCAGACTAGACGCGAAATCCTTACACTTAAAAATTGTTTAGTTATCACAAATAAAAATTATTAAATTGCTTAGTGAAATACTGCATCAAATAAATTTATTTCCGTAACAAAAAAAAAATTGCTGCGAGAAATTGTTGGTGCAACTAATTTTCAACTCCTTGTAGTAACTAGTCACTACGTTACAGTACAAGGTAACTATATTTCATTGCTGACGTAAATTATATAGCTGATCCATGCATATTGCGCAATTTGGTATGTGAATTATATGGAGTGAAATTTCAGGAACTTATTTCCTGCCATAAATTGGCGTTGTAAACGAAACGACTTAATATAAATCAAAAACTGTTTTTATGTCGTACTATAATAATGCCCTAGTAAGACCTAACTTTAAATTATGGTTGCAAAAATATGTGTCCAGCTACTGAAGTTATTCTTTAAACCTTTTTATTTATCACAACTGATATCTGTTCATTCCGTTGACTTCATTTGGATTCTAAAAAGTTGTTATAACTATTTCAAGTCAGATAATTTTTTCAGTTGCAGGTCGGCTTTTTCATTGTATCAATGTGTTTTGCTTGTTTTGCCAATTCTTTAAATTTCATCTTCTAAAACATTTATATTTTTCAAAGTCGGCACAATTTTTTTGCAGCTTTTAATTTTACAATATTAATATCTTACAACATAAATTTTATATTTTTTTATTTCAAATTAGCCAGCTTTTCTTAACACTTGTAAAAAGTATTAGTTTGTTTGAATAGCTAATTTAATTTTGAATTAGAAAGTGTTTAAGTGCATTTCACTTATACATATACGAGTACAAATATTTTAATCAATATGTATTTTATAATCGTCTCATATTGCACGTGGCCTGTATTATTTCCGGATGCCATTAATTTAATTTCTTTTCATGCAAAAGTCTTGACTATTTGTCAAAAACAAACTAAACTGAAGTCGTCTTCTTTGTGAATAAAGTTCTTAAGCGAGAAATTCACAGCTTCAAAGCTTCAGCTTAAGCGAGAAATTCACAGCTTCAAAGAAAAAAGGAAATTGGAAAGTTTACAACCATATCTGCAGGAAGGAAGTTTGCTTGCCTCTGGAGACATAGAAAACTCATCTCTTTGGAAATTAACAATTAATCAGAAAATTTTTACACGCGACTTAATGACCTTTATCTCGCCAGTGACTGTAACTATGCCTTTGGAATAAAGCTAATTGTAGTGGAAGCAAGACGAGACTCGCCAACCAGACACGAGATAACATCCCCTGGTTTTCTAGTAAGCAGAATACTCGAATATACCAGGGAGATACTTAATCATATTTAAGCAAAAGTTTTCTGAAAGTATTTAACTTCAAAAGGTAAATAAAACAAGAATTGCTCCTAGCTCGCCATAACTGCAGATTGGGAGATATATACATATTACAATTTGTTAAAGTACTCTTTGTTTATAAGGTTTCTCAATTTGCTGTCCATCTACATTAGTTAATCAGTTTCTGTTATATATACTTCAAAATATACTCAAAAAAGGGATTAAATGTCCAATAATTTACAAAATTACAATATTTCTTATTATTGGTATTATAAGAACGTCGAGCAAACTTTCTGTGTTTTGTAGAAAAATAGTAATTGAATTGATAACTAAATATAATTAGATATAGTAAATTTACTTATAGTTTGCCTTTCTGCGAAGAGTTTTCGTCTGTATGTTAAAATTGTATTCTTCAGAAACTTCCTATGCAACAAAATATTCTAAATTTGTGGATATACATATAGCATAACATAATATAAGTTAGGAAACAATCTTGTAAAGTAAAGTTTAGCTGCTTTTTTCACTTCGGTTCAGGTTAAGCAATATCAAACACTTTTTATTTCACAAAAACAAAATTAAATTGCCTGGAATTACCAATGCTGCGTCAAAAGCCGATACCAAAAATTAATTAAACATAAATACATTTAATGTGTACATTTGAATTAGGGTTCAAGTTGTTCTTTGCACATCACTTAATTGTTACAGCTCAGAATTGATCATAAATAACCGCAATATTTTAACTATGTTAATTTCTGAAATATCTCAGATTTCTCTAAGTACTGCAAAGACTTACTGCATTAAAAATTAAAATATGAAATTAAGATACAAATTTTGTAATTAAATTTTTAGTGTTTTGTAAAACTATTTGTATATGACGTTAATTTACATTCTTACAGTATTTCTAATGAAACTGTGAATTTTGTGATGTCATACTATATATCTACTACCGAAATGACGTTAAAGATTTAATAATAATTGTGAATCAATTTCTAAATTTACGAACAGTTTAATTACGCATAATTAAATATTTTAATACTTTAAGATTTGAAGATTAGGTTAATACAAATCAGCAGTGATCATCAGCAAATGATGTGAATTTCACAGATTTTAAAATTTTAAAATATGTCTTGTTAAGTATAATATTTACGACTAATATTACAAATAAGTATACAGTGTACGAAATAAATATATCGGACAAGAGGAAATAAATTTAAAAAAAATATTATATATATTTCAAAAAAAATTTGATGTTACTTAATCCGCGTTGTAGAAATAAACCTAATAGAAACATTACAAACAATTTTTTATGTTTTATGTCTTAAACGAAGTATAATACTATGAAGTACTAACAAAATAAATAGATCGTACGAAACTTGAATTCAGCCTATTTCACAACTAATAATAGCAAAATGTTGCTCTAATAATTAATGTAACCTCCCTTATAATTAATCACATTTATGAGCCGTCGTGGCATTGAATTTACTAAAGGTGGAAGAGTGAAGAAGTCAATTTTTTGCCATCTTTTATGGATTGCTGTCTTTGGCAATAACGTTTCAAGTTGATGATCCCCGAAGTAAATCAGTTGTGTTATGGTTCCATATAGATTTTCTACAGGGTTTAAATTCAAACTGATGGCAGGCCACTGTAAAACATGGTACATTTATGCTATCCAACAAGTTTTTTGTATATTTAACAGAGTGTACTCTGCAATGTCCAGTTTTGTCTCCATAAATCGTCTCCAAAATCAATGTGAAGTTCAACGTACTTCTCCGAAGTCATTTTGTGGAAACAAAACCAATTGGAGACTCTCCAAGGTATCCAGATGAGACCCACCTTGAAAGTTAATAGCGTGACGAGTTTCCGACTACCGACGAACATTTCTCCAATATTTCTAGGAGGACCATCTAAAATAATTTTTTTGTTCATCATTAAATATGACGGAACGTTATTTGTGACGTTCAGCAATTCCAAGTTGCGGCCTTGTGGCGAAGCAGGAATTGTGGGGTAGTCAACCGATTTTGATATTTAATCTGGTTGGTTCACATGAAGAAATACATAATTGACATTCTATTTGGGCTAACATTTTTATGCACTGCTAGACGCTTTATTTGCCGGTTTTCCTGATCTTTTTTTGTTCCACTATTCTTCGGATGTTTTAACTAATTATTTATCGTCGTCTTTTCCCGACCTAGTTTTTCGGTTTTAGACGTATGTATTATACCACATTCTCTATATGTTAATATTTTAATACGCTCTTTAGTTGAAAGACTTGAAGCTCTTGACAAAGAATTAAAAATTATTATCTTTTAAAATAACAAAGCAAATGCCTGATTTAATTACACTATTTGCTCTTTTATGATTCAAAACAACTAAATTCTTAAAAACTGTAGAATATTGAAATTATTAAAACCTATCTAAGAGATGAGAATAGGCAGCCAAAAATTCACATCTACAGCATTTACAGTGTAGGCAATAAAATGCAGCATTTTTTATCACGCATTTCTAAAGGCGGGCCAATCTGTCGGGTTCGCTGTGTGCCTCTGCATGTATGGTGTTAGTGCCTTCCCCAGGCAATGTTCCAGCATAGGGAAATCCTGAATTGAGAATGGGGAACAGGCAAGTAGCACACTCAGACCATGTATACGGATGCGGGCTGCTTACATTTTTTCACTGTGCATTTTTAAAGGCGATCCAAACGTATTCGAACGTATGCGCTGCTCTGGGAGGTGAAACGTGATTTTAATTTTCGTTCCGCCTCCCCCTAAATTTTTGTCTTTCTCTCTCGCGTGACCCCTTTATTACTATCCACTTTTAGCAAAATCTGCAAGGCCGGTGGGCTAACGGGACCAAGGTCGAAAAAAGATAAGAGACTACGTCACGAGTGTCACATCTAGTAATTCATGATCTTTGGTATAAACAAGGTCGCGTTAAGTAAGAACTATTTGAGAATACTTTGTCCGATATAATTATATAGCGCACTGTATACTCAGAATCTTGGGAACTATTGCTTAATTTAGCGAATTTGTTTGTTTCATCATAAGGAAGAAATAACAGAAAAAACTAATAACAGCATAACTTAAATGTTAGTGATAGCATTTAAATTACAAATCGATTTACAAATTGATAATAATTTTGATATATACGAAATGAAATCCTCCATAGAACAACAAATTTTTAGTTGGAAGTATTTCGTTTTGTAAAAATATTCCCAATATTTATTCATTAATTATAATTAAAACGTTTGCTGAGAGTAAAGCTTCCACGTCATATTGCTGCATTGTAAAAATGAATGCTATAGCATTCACATCCGCGAACGTGTTAATGTTTTTAATATACTGCGATTTTATGTGAGTTTCCAACACTAGGTATATCAGAATGGTATAAAATAAGTAGCTTGTTAATTGATGACTCTGATAATCCATTAATATTCTTCAATTCTTGGGAAAACATTAACAAGTCATTTCTAAATTAATCTTGGCAGCTTAAATAATTACCATTATGAGAGAAAAATAAAATATTAAATTTTAAGGACTATTATCTGTAAGATACATATTTGCTTTATATGCTTTGCTCCTGTAAACAGTTGCTTTGAAAGTATTGCGTTTAGTGCCCTGCGCTATAAAATATTGCATTAAGCATCATTCCTTTAGAATCAGTTCATATATTTTCATTACAATTCATATTTAAATAGGAACCTCGATAGCTCAGTTGGTAACGCGAGTCGGTGGCATTAGGCTTTGTTAGTTCGACTCCCATCACCTTGTTAAAGTGACATAAAAATGGTCTAAGTCTCCCGGTAGCCGCGGATACAGTTGTGCCAACATAACCTAATTAATCACATATTGCAACCGAAGGTGTTAAATCAACGATTTTTATTGTAAATGAGTATTTGGCTATGCATGTACATATTATAGGAGATAGGAGAGTATGCATATGGCAATCAATGTGCTATAGCGTGAATTGTGGTAGAAATATTGCTTTCGGGGCTATATTATTTATATGTACCTACATATAGCAATTATGGAATTATTTTTCTCCGTCTTATCAATATGTTGATATGTTCAATATCATTAGTATGAGAAATTGACTTTCATTTAAAAAAAAAATTGGTATTTATAATAAATAATATTGATAAGACAAAAACACCTTACTGTAAGAATTGTAGAAAAATGACAGAGAAATCTATTAATAAATTCAGATGACCCTTCTTTTCGAATTGTGCAGAAAATATCATATTAAAAAATTAATCCAGAAAAAGTATATCTATACAAATTTACATTTAATATAAAGAGCAATATAAAAATATCATAGTAGGCAGTAAATCAGTATAAAAAAGACTCCATTATCTTAGGGAAAATATGAACTGAACCAAATAAAAGGGCATAGCGACTTACCCACCAGGCGGAATAGCAACTAGAGCTTACTACATGGAATAATTCAACGAAAATTGAAATTGGAGTGAAAAATTCATAAAATCCCCGAGCTTTGAGAGTCTGCCAAGAAGCTGCTGCTATGATTTTCATTGCTGAACAAAAGAGAACTTTCAATAGCGAATGTGCAGCCTTATAAACTAACATAGGCAGTGACCTCATTTCAACGTTCATATAATGATTCGCTGAACGAGCAATGAATGAATGCTACTGGCCCTATATTCAAGTCAGGTCCTTTATGAATATATTGTCCTAATTATCTTAATTTATCACCGTCATTGTGTTACTCATGTTCAGGTTGGCATGACATTATTACATGAATATGTCCTCTTTATCTCTAGTCTTCTGGTATCGTCTTGACAGAGTTATCCGCACTCCTATTTCACAGTCTCATGCTGCCTTAATCTTTCAAGCAGGACGGTCTGAGGATATACATTTGGGGATGACAATAGTCTGCAGCCACAAATGAAACGGTAAAAACTTAATTAATGATTCATGATATTAAAACGGCGGTAGATGAGAAACTCTATCTACCTTTAAGTCTGACGAAGCCATATAGGGACATTGTCGACGGCATGTCGAACAATCCGTTGGATTAATAAAGCGAAATAATATGAAATTTCAGTTTACAAAGTAAATGTTTACTTCCTTTAATTTCATCGAAAGGTAAACTTAAAATTATTAAATTTATTCTGAAGTCTCGTCGATGTTGCTAAAACAAATTTGCTTTTTATTAAATTTAATGTTCTAATAAAGGTCTGTTTTATAAAATTATTTAAATTAATCAATATTAGAAAATGCATGTAGAGTATCAATGCTTATTGGACAGCTTAACCCTATTAGTGTACAGTAAGAAAACGACGAGTTGAACTTTGCTTTGGGTAGAAAATCAATTGTGCTGTTTTAATTTTTAAACTGAGAAAATTGTTTGGACTGTTTCAGATTTAGAAGATATTTGACATCAAACATTAGGCAGATTATTATATTTCAGAACATAATTATAGTATAAAAATGATACATTAATTAGAACATATTCTTAAATAGATTTCATAATAAAAAGGAAAATAAATATCCCCAATGAGAAAAAAAAGGGTAATATTTACACTACTTAGACATAGAAATCACTCAATATGAAAAATATTCCATCTCCCGGAAGTTTCAGCTTATGTATAGTGGTCCAACAATTCTTCAAAGAATATTAATATTCCCTCGAATGTTAAAATTTAATAAGTGTTTGTTACAAATTTTTGAAAGCCACAATTAATTCAAAACAGATACTAATACATTGCAATTCATCCGATTTGAACCCCACAGAAAATGTGTGCCAAGAACTAAAGAGACTAGTTTATAAAGCAAATAATACAGTTCGTTAAATTTTAATAGTTAATATTAAAACAAAATATGGCATGTAGTGTAGAAAGTAAGCCAAGACGAATAAAAGAAATGAAGTTAGTGAAAAGTGGCAGTACTAAATATTCGGTATTTAGTAATTAATTTTAATAAATCTTCCTCAATGGGTTATACTTTAATATTATGTTATAAATAACAGGGTGTTTCATAAATTTTATGCCAAAATGAATGGAATGAAAAGTCAAACCTAGACAAATAAAAAACTATACAGCAGGGGCACGTCATCCGTTTGCGAGTTACAGGGTGATTCAAAAATTCGAATTTCATTTCATTATTTTATTTATATGTTTCATCCATGCAACGCAGCGACATCTGACCCATGCCAAAAATCTACTATCCTAAGGACTTTTCCAAATATGTAAACAATGTTGACCCTCCATTTACCACTGCAGGTACACTCACTATCGAAACTGGAAAAATGTTTTTTATTTCCGTAAAATTTACATTTGCATCGAATTTTCTCCGAAATTCATGTAATTAATTCTTATCGAATTGCTCATCATATTACCTTTCCAAGAAGGTACAACATGTACAGGTATATAGGTAGAAAAATTTGTTCCTTCAAAACATGGATCGGTATCTTATTGTTGTGTTGCCCTGTAATTGCAAAAGTCGTATCAGAAAATATTTGTTTAGCATACACAGGTAAGTAATTTTAATTATTGCTGCTGAAAAGTCATAAACAGGTTAATGGAATTTATTTTGTTGTCGCAATTACCTTATTTTAGCCAGCCATACTTGGGTGTATCTCGATGCTCTGGTATTTCTGACGGAAATTTTGGTACAAAAGAGGGTCAGTCAGGAAGAAAATTCACCATAGTTGAAAAACGAAGCGATAACTACGGATGTTCTTAAGCTGAAATAATTACAAAATGACCGAATTCACTATTGAGGAATATGCCGATATAATTTACATTACAGTAAATTGAGAAGAAAATGGGGCTCTACGGGAATACCAAAGGAGATTTCTATATCGATGTGCACTCCAAAGAACGGTATTTTCGCGGACTTTCCAAATGTTAAAAGAAACCTAATGTCTAGCTTCAAATAGCAAGGAATCCCGATCTGAAACATTGAAAGACGTCGAAAAACAAATAATCACCATCGTCATGCAAAACCCTGAAACGCGCTCACATGAAGGTTTTCACCTAAAATTTGGAGGGTTATTCATTGAGAAAGGCATCCATATCATCATATCCCAAACAAAAACAAAAATTACTAGAAGGAGATTCCGAAAGAAGATTGGAGTTTTGCACTTGGGTTCTGGAATGCGCCATGGAGAACAGGTCGTTTCTAGACCGAATTTTATGGACGGATGAATCGCTTTTCACTAAGGTTGTTATCACAAACTTCCATAGCCTTCATAATGGTGTGACACTAACACTAATTTCGTATTTTCTATTGAAATATTTGTTTAAATACAGGCTTTAGAAAATATTACGAGTGTTTATAAGTTTTTGGACAGTGACTGTACTGTTTATCATTTTTGACCTTAAGAATCGAATTGAACAGGTTAATGTGGTTCACATAGAAACTCCTGAGACTCATGGCTCACCATCCATAGAATAATAGAAGATGAAGCATACTTTTTACGTGATAAAATGGTGCAAATGTATTTACTTCAGTAGACATTTATTTATAGAGCACCTTTTATGAAAGGCGTCTAAGTCAGAATTTAAATCATATTAGAAGATTAGTGTTAGACCCAGAGCTAAAATATTGGCATGAAAAGAAAGCTGTGATGGTTGAAGCACGATATAATCTCTTGTGGTTCCTAGAAGAAGTTATGAAACTAGTTCCTAGCTGATCCCATAACATACACTGCTTTCCTTGGCTAAAACGTCAAATATGTTGAAATAGTGACCCAATGAATAGTGACCCACAAAAAAAGTACTGACCCTCATCCCTTTGACCCATTGTTTGCATTTAAAACATTTATAATCTTATGTAAGAAACTAGTTTTCCAGTAAAAGATTCAATAAGTTGGAAGTTAGTTAAGTCTTTTATTTTGCAATGTTTCTCTACTATCACCTGATAAATAACAGATTTTAAGAAATAAACAACATGAAATAACTACAATAAGCATTTAATTTTATCCATCGTGAAAGAGAATAATTACAATTAAATCAGATTTATTTCACTTTATTTCGATCTTTTAATATCTAATGCTTTTCATTATTTTCATAGTAATGTCAAAGGAAACATTTTACAAACATTATGACAATGAAGATGATTCAATTATAAACATACATATTTGTGTGTTAGTGGCGCAGCTCTCCGTGAGCTTTATAACAAATGCCTAAGAGTTGACAGGTATGCATGTACCATATTAATGTACATTAAAGATTTAATTAGCGAATACAAAGTACATTACGTATTTATCACCCTAGCCTGAAACTGTGTTCCACCAATGGCCGTCGGAAGTGCACTTTTTCGTGTCTAAATCAAAAAAGAAAAATTAGGGCTTCTGGGGTGCTTATGGGGGTGCCAAATTAAATTAGGGCAAAAGGGAAGCTTTCATAGCTGTGACAAAATAGCGAAAAGTTTTCCATCAGGCGTGATTTTGCATAATAGGGAGTAAAATTAAATGTGTAGATCCAGGTGCTTTTGTTTTCTTATTTCCAAATCTCGAGCACTGGAGCCGAGTTGTTGGGCCATGCTAGTGGCAAAGTAAATATTGTATGCGCCGTTGTTCACACAAAGAGCAAGAAGGAACCACCTTATCTCCGGCATTATACATAAACAATTTCACGCTAACCTATTCCCAGGAGGACTAAATTCAATTTGTTGCATTTCTACCTTACTTCACTTCCATTTGTGCCAAAGAAAATATATTTGGTACCCTTTCTGGAGCTCCCGCGTTCAATCTGTTGTTGTTGGGCAATGCTGCTTGGATGTGTATAAAATATTTTATGCGGCAAAATCTGGTTATAAAAAGCTTTAAAAATAAAGCGTCAGATCCCTGAACTCCTGAACGCCAAGCACGTTCTGCAGACCCCGTATCGGAAGTTCTAAAAGCGGTTTTTAGCGGTTTCGGGCTGTTTTTGATGGGGTACATACTCATTGACTTTGCTGAGTTATGCGGTTTCTTTCAAGCGAGGGTGTGTATTTATGGCCTAAAATATCTCTATAAAGCTGCCGTATAATATAAGCCGCTATAAACTCGTATTGATATGTGTTAAAGTTATCAAAAGATGCTTTGTATGGAAATTTGACGTATAAAATCGCACTCATAATTGAAACTTCTAGCAGAATCCTTTAAAAATTTACACCTATAAAGGTTTTTCCTAATCGGAAAAGATTTTATGGGGCGCAAGGACTACACGCTTCAGCGTTCTTTTGATAATATTTTTTAGCGTTTTCCATCATAGATATGACGTCCCATACCATAAATGTATGTATGCGGGTATATATATATATCACAGAATAGTTTATTTTACCCCAAGTTCTCTCTTTTATCCAAGTACTTTTAAGTTGCATCTTCGCTGTACGACGCTATATATAATGCAAATAAGATGAAGCGCAGGAGATTAAATTTAGTACGCCGGTAGATGTTTTATTTAAGTAAAATTATGAATTGGATATGCTTCAAAAGATTCTGAACCTTATGATGAAAAGGTTACCAGATAAGATCATGCCTACATAAAGATTAAAGCCACACTCGTGTCGAGGTATGCTTACTTAAGCAACTGCAATCTCAAGGGAAATACTGAGCAAATAGTGGAAATGACTTCCTCAAAAAGATAATTGTCATATATCTATAGTATATCATAATTTAAAGAAGAAAATTTTTTTTTGCGACTCTCAAAAACTTAGAAGTTTCCGTAGCAAATGATATTCTTGTAAAAGTTGATAACTTTCACCCACCATTGTATTGTGATATTAAAATGCCCGTTGTCGAACAAGATGATGTGATGTTAGATAAATTCGATTTTTTCAAAGCGGATTATTTGCAATGTGTTATATTTTTAAACTCTTATGATTGGAACACGATTTTCTCTGATGAAGATATTGATGTAAATATTGCTACTTTTAACGAGATTTTGAAAGATTGTATAAATCAATTCGTACCATTAAGACGTCTACGTCATGACTCTTTTCCTAGATATGTTTCAAATTATGCTAAACACCTTATAAGAGAAAAAAAGAAAGCACATAAGATTTTTAAACAAACACGCTTACCGGGCGATTACGAAACCTTCGCTAAATATAGAACCGCGGCAAAACTAGAGTATGAGAAATCGTATAATGAATATAGTGCAAATCCACGTGGTTTTTACAGTTTCGTTAACTCGTTACGTCATGATAACAGCATTCCTATGACGATTTCTTATAACAACGTTGTCACCTGTGATCGCACGTAATCTTGTAATCTCTTTGCCTTCTTTGGATCTGTTTTTTTGCCCGATGATCTTTTAGACTGTGATCCACGTGTCGTAGAATCAGAATTACATGTAGGTACATTGCAAATTAGTCTGGCTGAGGTTTCTGAAGAACTTTGAAGTTGAACGTAAACAAGGGTCCGGGCCCAGATTTAATTCCGAATTTATTTCTCAAAAACACCATTTATGGGATAGCCAGACCGCTTTATATTTTGCTTAATAAGTCCCTTACTACTGGAATTTTCCCAACAGCTTGGAAAAGTTCCAGAATAACTCCAGTTTTTAAATCGGGTGATAAGAGTAATGTAGATAATTATAGGCCTATCTCAATTTTAGATACCATACCAAAATTTTTTGAAAAGCTGGTAATTAGGCAAATGATGTCGTTGATTCGCCAGTAATTGCAGATGAACAACATGGTTTTGTTGATAAAAGATCAACTGTCACGAATTTAGCAATTATACAACATTTTATATCTAAGGCAATTGAAAATCGTAGTCAACTCGATGTCATATATACTGACTTTTCGAAAGCCTTCGATAGGGTCTCACACAAAGTCCTTGTTGCCAAGCTAGAGAAGATGGGAATTGTAAATCCATTATTGTCTTGGCTTGGCAGCTACTTATGTGATAGAAAACAGGTGGTACATATTGATGATTGTAAATCTAGTGTTATTTCGGTAACCTCTAGTGTCCCTCAAGGGTTACACTTAGGTCCCTTATTGTTTATTTTGTTTATCAACGATCTACCGCTTGTTTTGAAACATTGTCAAACCCTGTTATATGCCGACGACGCAAAACTTTTTGCACAGGTAGACTCAATCGATGATGCTCACTTAGTGCAGGAAGATTTGAACTCTTTTGTGATATGGTGCGAAGATAATCACATGTCTGTGAACGCTTCGAAATGTAAAGTTGTGGGTTACCAATTGTTTTTGATTACGTTATCGGGGATTCTGTCGTCTCGACGGTGGGTGATATTACTGACTTGGGTGTCACTTTCTCCGCTGACGGCGGGTTCCACGAACACGTGATCAAGACAGTGAACAAAGCACTGCGTATTCTTGGTTTTGCTAACAGAAATTTTGATGTTTTTGAACTGCCATCGACATATGTGATCCTGTTCAACTCACTTGTCAGACCCGTTCTAGAATATGCGTCACCAGTATGGTCTCCCTATACCGGACTTGATGCTCAATTATTAGAGTCAGTTCAATCAAAGTTTCTGCGTAAACTAGCGTATTTGAATAAAACATATCTAAGTTTTGACAATCATGACTACACCGAGATAAAACAATTGTTTAATGTTAGATCTCTTGGAAACAGGAGGATAATTTTTGATTTGATTTTTCTATACAAAATCTTAAATAACTCGATTGATTGTCCATTCATTCTGTCAAGTATTGGCTTACATGTACCAGTAAGAGCTTTACGCGGAAACAGATTTTTTGATGTACCTAATTGTCGTACCGCGATCGCAGAAAACAGTTTGTTCAATAGAATTACCCGATACGGAAACGATATATGTGCAAATGTTGATTTCTTCGATGTGACTTATACGAAATTTTTGTAATTTTTATACACTCGTTACTGAATAATTTGCTGCAATTTATCTTAGTTTGTTTATTTTTATCTAGTTTTCCATAAGTCCTCATTTGTTTGTGATATCTTTTTGAACTGTGATATATAGTGCCAATGTTAAGAAATTATGTTTCAATTATCAAGGGAGCATTCCCGTAAATTAATAATAATAAATAAATAAATAATAATAAATAAAATATTATTATGTATCTAAAACGTTAAAAATAACTTAAACCACCTTGATATTTGTAATAAAAATGAATATAGCCACTGACATACATTTAGTAAAGATGTACTACACTATTTGCAATCTCAAACGGCGGCCAATTTGACAACCTACTGCCTCAGATGGACGAGAGAAGATGTACCATATCTGATCAGCGCTTTCACTGTCTATTTTTTTCGCATTGCAAGGATAGGACAAATTAAAGTAGAATCAGAAAATGAGACTAGCCGCCAAGATTAATTTTTGTGTACATTTTGATGTGATCCAAATGTTTCTCAGTATGACTACTATTTAATCAGCTCCTCGAATTCCACAATTTTAATTGATAAATTTTAGGTTAAATGGGAAAGTGCCAAATTGTTTTTATGCGATTTGGAATTCTGAATTACAATTTCAAGAAAAATAAAGTTACTAGCAACATTAAGAGCATTTTAATACATTTTCATAATTAAAAAGTTATTTTTAGAACCAAAACTGCAAAATTCATCACAATTTTGGAACGCTCTTCTTACTGTTACTTCTATTACTGCCTGACAAGGAAAGAGGAAAAGAAAACTATACATTGAAACGTAAAATTTTACATGAAATGCTAAACATTTATTTGTCGTAGCTCTGCGAAACAACAAAGCCTTAAAGCTTTTTTTTGGGTATTTTGTAGATTTACTTGGGGCTTGGCTCTACATGAGATATCAAAACGTTTTAAGAGTAAAAGGTTTGCGAATCTTGCCTATATTCTTAACATGAAATGTTTTTGTTGGGATGCTTATTTTTGAAGGTTCTTCGTTTTATTGTTTTTAAGGCCTATCTATTTTACATGAGATCTAAAATAATTAAATTATTAATCTCACACTCCGTACCGCATGGAAAGGAAAAATAATTTTTACGCTACACCTAGCCTACACAAAAAATATTTTCAAATTAAGGGGCTTATTGTGAATATCGTTTTTCATTCGGAAAATAGTTTTTTGAAGCTAAAATGCAAGACAAATTAGCATCTCGGCTTTCGATTCGATTGAAAATTTGTGCTCGCAACAAACAATTTTTGTAGATGCGAAAACAGAAAACTCTGGAAATTACGGTGCTGGATTACTTGAAATTTAATTACTGTCATACCCATTATGAATTGTAGAATTAAAATCCTTAGCTCCGCAATCGTCTTGATATTTTTTTCATTCAAATTACTTACTGTAAAGACATTTGGGTCGCCATATTGGATCCGCCATTTTAAATTTGAAAATTTTGGTAGCATCTGCCAAAACCTCTTAATATTGAATTTCATGGCAATTTAACTTTTTTTTTATCCATTTTGGATCTGCCATCTTTGAATTTGAATTCTATAGTCTAAAAGATGCCTAGATATTAATTTTCAGTAAAATTGCTTTAAATTGAGGAATTTCGGTTGCCATATTGAAGATGTCATTTTGAATTTAGAAATGTTAATGACGAATTCTAAATCAGCATCACCAAAACCACTTAGTGTCAATTTTCACGGCAATCTTGAATCGTTTTTATATATTATAAAAAGATTCAAAATCAACCCTAGATTCATGAGCATTCATCTCATAGAGTGTACTTATGCTAATGGAGTTACAGTGAGCATGTCGTCCTTGTATTCTATAAAACAAAAATCATCAATATAATATGTTACTTAGAGAGATGAATGTTTATGAATAGTGCATTTCCTATGCATGTTTAATATAGGGTTAAATAAATTTCGCTTAAATATATTAAATTTCAAAAATGTTGATCACCATATTGGATCCGCCATTTTGAATTTCCAAACGTAGATTCGTTATCAGGACTTTCAAAAACCCCCAAAATAAAAATTTTCATGGCAATCCCTTGATATTTACAAATTTTGGTAGCCATCTTGGGTTCGCAATTTTGAAATCCGCGAATAAAAGGTAACCTATTTGTTAGGCTGGAATATGTAATGAATTCATCTCAAGATGAAAATGATGGGATTGAGCAACAAACAAACGAACTTTCGATTTTGTACATATGTAGTATATGTCTTTCTCTTTCCGTTGCTCTACGTGCGTTCTATTGGCTCTTGCATTTCGTGGCGTCGGTTTGACTTTCTTTGCGGCATTTTATTTCAAATAATAATAATACGCAGAACAATTAAAATAAAATAAAATGAAATAAATAGAAGAGATAAAAAATTGCTATAAGAGAATTGAAATAAAAAAGCGATCAACAAAATAAACCAAAACTCACACGTTGTTTATCTTCGTATATCAGTGGAATACTTAAAAAAAAATTGTAGCATCAGGAAACCTTTAAGGGGTTATACTCAGTTAGAATTTTCAAAAAAATCGAATTTTTTTTTTGTATTCTCGGAATGTACATATATTTAAGTATATTCTCTAAAAATTTGAAGTAAATCCGATAAATATTTTCGGAGATATACCGGAATTTGTAAGGCCACGTCAGAGTGTTACAAAGCGTGATCCTTCGATTGAATATAGAATTTTAAATTTCATTACTGTATTTACTGCGATAAGTGAATACGTGAAATGTGACTCTTGTGACGGAAAAATAAAATTTGAAACTGCTTCTTCCCGTGGACTTGGTTTTAAAATCGTTGTTGTGTGTGATAATTGTGAAAATAGATGATACCATGTAAGTTGAAGAAAAAAATTTTAACTATGTGTAAATCACTTCTGAAACTTTAAACGCGTTTTTCTCAAAACGGTATGTTCAAAGTCGGTGATCTCGGTTTCTCAAAAATGGATCAAGCGACCGGTTTCAAATTTTTACACAATCTTCTTAGATATATTCCTCAGGTATTGAACGAAGGAATAAGATTTAAAAAAATTATTACTATTTTTGACGTGACAACGTCTATTAAATTGGTTTAAGATAGGGCGCGCGTGGCGAGAAATGTCCCGTAACGCGGAAGTGGGCGTGGCTTACGGCGATCGGTGTACAGCAGTTAGTGCCGATGATACCGAGAAGACGTCTAAATTAAATTGCCATATTCTAAATTCGTATGTAGTAGTATTAAGGAAAAGGTAAGCGAAAATGTCTGATATTGGTTTAATATTACACCAAGCACTGCTTCCTTACGTCTCGGACGATGATTTTAACAACGATGTGTATGATGTTGATAATAAGTTACCGATTTTACTCTGTGGTGACTTCAATATCAATTTGAAAACAGACAAAGCACTTGTAAATTTTATGAAACGAAAATTTAATTTAGATTGTCTCTCCAATTCTAATGATTCTACGACATTGGGAGGAACTGCTATTGATTTGTCATTCTCAAGACACATAACCGCCGAACTACTACCAATTGTCTCTTACTTCTCTTACCATCGGCCAGTGTTAAATCGTGTATTACAAATAGAATAAAGAACTTGTAATTTGATAAGAATAAAATTTATTGGATCCAAATTGTCAAGTTTATTAATAGACGTTGTCACGTTAAAATACATAAGTGTCCTACACATATAACCACTATTTTTTTTTTAACAATTTGCAATGAAAATTTCAGTCAAAAACGAAAATTTTTTTTCAAATAGACGCTATTTTGTCAAAAATCAATATTTTTATTAGTCCTTCGTTCAATACCTGCATTAATCTATCCCTCAAAGAAATCAACCATTTTTTTTTATTTCTGATAATCCAAACCGCCGAAATGGAGATCACCGCCAAGCGCCTCTTTTTGAAGGTCGTTCGGGACATCATCTACAGGAGCGGTGCACATCAATATTTTTACATGATCGACACGCTATTGTATTCTTAAAAGTAGGCTCTATTTAAATAACAATCACTTGTAATTGATAAATAAAAACTGTTTCTTTAAAAAATTCATAAAAAGACGTCTTTTTTTAGCCTCGCAACTGCGTATAACCCCTTAAATCAACACTGAAAACTTTCAATACGAATTTGTCAATATATTTCATGTTACTTTCACCACAGACTATATAACTATCAAACTATTCATGTAGCTGAAACCGAAAATTCCAAGCTACAAATATTGGGTTGTGCTTTCCAATGAGACATCAGCAGTGGGCGAACAGCGTGCTGCAGTCACAGAAACTGTGACTCATCGATCCGCTCTAATGGAAAGGATTGGAATTTGAAGAGGTCCTTTTCTTTTTCCTGAACACTGGATTGGACAAGGTGGGCCGTTCCTTAGCTAGATCTTAAGAACTTACTCCATTCCATTTTTTTTATATGGAACGATGAAGGATAAAGTTTACTTAAGTCCTGTTAATACCAGAGAGGAATTATTTGGCAGAATTGGAATTAAAAGAAAGTTATTGACATGCACCGCAAGTGGCAGAGGACATTTTGAGCAGTTTTTATCAGCTGTTGATGGGCACTTCGATTAAAGTAATAATATTAATTACATGAATTTTGGAGAATATGTGAGGAAAAGCTGAATTTAAGGAAAATGAGAAACATATTTTCCAATTTCGGAATTGAGTATACCTGCGGTGGGTCGTCATAGAGCAAAAATAAAATAGTGATATGCATACCATGGAAAGTAGGAATTTACGAATCACCACATCTAACTTCCAAACGGTTAAGAAAACATTCAAATACGGACTTGAAATTGTCGGAGACTTGCCTCGTTCTGGACACTCATCGACATCAAATGCTGAAGAAAATGTGGCAAAGATCAGGAAAATGGTGCTTGAAAATCATCGTGAAACTGGAAGATAAATTGCTCGTGAATTTGACATCTGATATGAATCCTTTCACCAAATTTTGTATGATGTTTTGAACATGAGACGCGTTACTGCTCAACTTTCACCGAAACACCTTGATTTTTTGCAAAATAAGTACCGGAAAACGTCTTTGAACAAATGATTTTCATGACATGAGTATGCAAATGATGCTATACTCATGAAACGGGGACGAGACATAGGTGTATGATTGTGACCAGTAAACCAGTAAACAATCGTCCCAGTGGCGCTCGAAAACTAAGTAAAACCTAAAAAACCAAGTAAGAGTCGCTTAAAAATAAAAGTTATGCTGACTGTTTTCTTTGATTATGGTGTAGTCCACAAGAAATTCTTGCTAGAAGAGACTCAGGTGGATAATGGTGTAATGCTGCATTTGCGTGAGTCTATTCGTAAGAAGAAGCCAGATTTATGGAAGGGGAACAATTAAATTCTCCACCTCGATAATGCACCATCGCACACTACTGTTATTATATGCGATTTTTTGACCAAACACAGCACAACTATCATCGTTCATGCATCGTATTCGCCAGATTTGCCGCGTGTGACTTTTTCTTTCCCCAAACTCAAATTACCACTTCGTGAGAACCTTTTTGAGTTGAGAGAGAAGCGATTCCTGCAAGGGGCTGATTGTGCCGCGGCAGAAATTACCCTTCTAATCTATAACCCGTTAAATTCTAAAATCAGTGAATTTGGATGAGAAACTACAAAAGAAAAACAGAACGGGGCACGATCTCAGTTGTGAAATTTTTTGCTAAGTTTATTAAAATTTAGGAGAGGGTTTTCTGGACCATTGTTTTTAACTGGTGATTAGTTATTTAAACGTTACTTCAAACATCGCAAACGGTGACTTTGAATCTTTTTATCGTTTTGAATTAAATCAATTGTGGCAGGAAAATGTAGCTAGTAATATCAAAATTTTGATAGTGCGACACTAGCGAGAGTACAAAAGTTATTTGAGGGTTAAATTATTTGTTATAGAACATTATGTAAACATATACTGAAATTTTTAGATGTAGATGTAGATTTTTAAATAGCAGCGAAGATTCCATTGTTGAAATTATTACATACATATGTACACGTAGATTTAAGGCTTGCGGATATTTTTTGCTTGTTTTATTTATTATTTTATGTACATTTACCGGACTTATATAAATATGATGAGTACCATCAATAACTACTCTAATATGTATAATCAATTAGATTAGGGAATTCAAAAATTTTAATGATTTTGCAAGAAGTTTTCGCATAAATAAAACTCCCTAAAAGCTTTCAATTCAAAAATTAAGACCAAAGGGTGGAAAAAAGTTAATTCTGCACATTGCTAATTTTACCCTAAAAAAGGATACGACAGCAAAAAAAGTGCGAAATCAATTACAAAAACTTGTGATAATGAAGGTCTATAATTAAGGTCTTCTCAGAGGACCGTCTTCAGTGACGTTGGCGATGTTAAAAACGAAATTTAACACTAATGGCTCGTCAGTGGTCGACTTGTCATTAATTACTAAGTTTGATTGTGTTGCCTTTGCATAGCCGGGATCAGAACAGAATTAAAGGCACACGGAAGTACTTATAATACAAATCGCTGATACAATATGGCCCTGTTGTCTTTGAGTCCTTTTCTTAATTATAACTTGTTGGCAAAATCACTTAGAGAGGAGTAGAAATGCTAAGCACGGTAAGATATATATGTGTGTATGTATGCATGCAGAACCGGTAATATACAGAAAAGTCTCGAGTTGCTCCACAACGGACACATGAAAGGGCTCTCAAGCATAATGGGGAATTTGAGACGGCACTAAATTTGGCTGTTGAAGACCTACAATTTATGTTTACGGTGCAGTCTAATAGTATGATTTACCCTGTAGACAGCACCACCGGAATTATAAATTTTGCCGCTTTATGTGACTTCACTCTGTCTGAATGTGATAGTCGAGGCAGAAATGGGCGTAGGTAAACCGAAAATGGAGGTTAAGAAACAAATTTTACGGTAGATATCTCTAATCGGATAAGATATGCCATTCGGCTTTGTTGCTATACGTTTATTACAGGAATGTTTCCATTCTCTGGTAACCATAATCGTAATTTTTACGATAATAATGTCACAAGCTAGCTAGAATTTGCACTAAGAACACCCACAGGAGCTTTAATTTCTATGTACGTTCAGGTAAATTTATACTATACTAGTACTGAGTAAACCGGTTTCACCCGCTGTAATCTAAAATACTGTTAAGTTAAAGATTTCTCAAATTTGATACTGAAATCTGTACACGCAATAGATATAGAACCCATAATCCAAAACTGATTTTGTTACCATGGTCCAATGCATTCAGTTTTTATTTATTTATTAATTTTTTTTTGAAAATTATTGCAATTAATTTGTCACTCAACTAAATGAAAAATATAAGGTTTATGGGTATTATTTAATAAGCTTATTCAATTAAATTTACTTTAAATCGAGGAAAATTTGTCAATTTGTTATATTTGATAAATTGTTGTTCCCATGGTAGATCTTTCACATCTAATTTCTAAATATTGATACATAGATTCGATATTCGATATTAGGGCTATCACCAATTTACTATTAAAATCCTTCATGTCAGTGTCATCATTTGCCTTTACCCTAATTTACATTAAAATGCTTTCAATTTAAAAAAAAACTTGTTCGCCATATTTGCCCAGCAATTTTGAATTTGCAAATATTGATAGTACATTTGAATTTATTAACCAGAAAATATTCTTAGTTCTAATTTTCATTTAAATTCGTTGAATTGGGTTCGCCATCATAAATTTTTAAATTGCATTGTTTATTCGCAATCAGGATTGCCAAAAACCGCGAATAAAAAAATAAAAACCATAAAATGTTAATTTAAAAAAAATGTAAAATAAAATATTAAAATCATAAAATGTTAATAAGTTGCAATCGAGCAGGCGCGGTGAATGGACGTGTAATTTTAAACGCACCAGAAAATCAATCGCCCAAAAATAATTAAAGTGCATAAACTAGCAAAAACAAGTACAGTGCCCGCACGCGCAAACCTAAAACCTAAATCGTGGAAAAGTGCACAGACCAGCAATTACAAGTGCAGTGCCCGGGCAAGAAAGCAAAAAGTACAGTAAGAAGCAAAACTATATCGCACCGATAGCGCACGTGAAAAGTTGCGCAATCATATCGAACGCAGTGACCCCAATATGAGACAAACTTTTAATTCCTTACTCATTAGATATTACTGAGCCCAAAATAAGCCAATAGTTTACTCTGCCGAACAGCCAAATGTTCGTCGGAAAACAATTTCTACATTGTTGATCTTCTTCGAGGCAAAATAAAGGAAAGTAAAGTACAAGCTACAAAAGAGATACACTACACCCAGATCGTAAATTGGCTTGACAGCCAAAATAAAAAATACTATACTTAGCAACTTAAAAGTGCCAAAGGGCTCAGAGTAGTCGTCAAAGGAATCGACTCTAATGTGCAAAGCCGAGAAAACACACCCCAACTATGTACAACCTTAAGTACGTATTAAACAGGAAAATCTCAGTCGAAGAGTTATTCAAGAGTTCAATGCACCAATTGCTAGGAATTTGGGCACACCAAGAAGCTACAGCAACATCCATAAACTCAGAATGCCCCCATGACCTTCTCTTATTACCCTGCCCACACTATACCTAATTTCGGTAACCCAAATGCAAAAAAACGTTCATACGCAGAAGCTGCAAAAGCCAAATACCCATGCTCAGTAAACAAATAGAACTCCTGACAAAACGCGCTAAAACCCGCCCAATGGAATGCAAACGGCATAGCCAACCAGAAAAACGAACTGGAAATATTTCTACACGATAACCAAATTGACGTAATGCTATTATAGGAAATGCAACTGACCAGCAAGAACCAACTCAAAATAAGCGGCTACACCGTATATAGCAACAACTACCCAGAAGATAAGCTACAAGGCGGAACAGCCATCCTAATCAAAAACAGGATCAACCATCATTCCATTACCGGACCGGAATGGCACTACCTGGATCTCAGACAAGGACAGAATAGCTGAAGCTTTGCAAGGCATTTAGCAGCAGTCTTTACCCCCCACGAAATCAAAGACCACCCCGGGGACCTTCCCAATCTATCACTTAATAACAACAACACTAAACCACCAAAATTCACATTCGCACCGCTAAATAGAAAAATTCATGAAGTAAAGACCAAGAAAACCCCAGGATACGATAAGACCCTTGCCTCTTCCTACAAACCAATTAGCCTGCTCCCAAGCCTATCAAATGTATTTGAAAAACTTCTGCTAGAAAAAATTCACCCACACCTTGTGGAGGAAAATCGAATCGCATTACACCAGTTTGGGTTCAGAAATGAGCATAGCACTACTGAACAAATGTACAAACTAGTTAACAAAATCAACAATGTTATCGATCAAAAGAAATTCTGCGTAGGACTATTCCTCGATGTTGCCCAGGCATTCGACAAAGTATGGCACCACAGCCTCAAATATAAAATATCCTGGTACCTGCTACAGAGATTCCACAAAATCCTGTTCAGTTACCTCGAAGATCGCTCCTTCAAACACAAAGGTAGCATGTGTAGTCATACCCCATAAAGGCAAGACTACCCCAAGGTAGCGTAATGGGCCCATTTCTATAACTTATCTACACTACGAACCTACCTACTCATCAAGAATTCTTTACAACCACGTTTAAAGACGATTCAGTCACCCTTTTCACCCATACGAATCTAACAACTGCGATCAGAGAATTACAAGCCCAAGCAAACAGAGTCGTGGAGTGGACGAAAGCCTGGAAAATTAAAATCAATGAAAGCAAAGTAGAACAAATCACCTTCACGGTTAGGAGAATTAATTGCAGACCAGTAAATATAAACAATAAGGAAATAATCAGAGTGAAAACGGTTAAATACCTCGGTCTCCACCTAGAATCTAAATTAATTTGGAAAACACATATAATGAAAAAACGGAACAAATTAAACAACCGGAACTTCTACTGGCTTCTCCACAAAAAATCCCAGCTAAATGTAAATACAAAAATAACTATACACAAATCCATTTTAAAACCAATATGAGCATACGGGCTGCTGAAATTGTGCAAGAGGTATTTCAAAAGAATTCGCAGCACCCTAATACTACAGAAAAAAACATGAACAAAAAAAATGTCACCTACTCAAACGAACCGACCCATTATAAATCGCTAACCCGCAGTAACCAAATGCTAATAAATATAGAACCGCCTAAAACAATTACCAGCAATTGCAATGGGAAACTCACAAACCAAAAAAGTGGACAATACGGTTGAAGTTATCAATTCGATCATCATCAACCCGGTGGACGTGGTGTAAACTAGAATGGAAACAATCCTAATAGTCTTAACGGCCCTAGTGGGAACTTCACTTGCCTACCATTTTTATATGTACTACAGACGCAGCATCAAAAAAAAAAAGTACTTGACCCAGAATTCCGGTAACTCCGCCTAGCAGCCTCAATTGATCTGGGACCTTCCTCAGATAGGGCCTAGCATCTGCGAAGACGGAACAACCTTGAAACGCGAAACTCATGTTGGCACTGGCTACGGGAGTAATATTACTTAGATTTAGAGTCGAAATATTATGAGCTAGAGGTCGGGCTAACGATCTAATCCTTACGTAAGAAACAAATAAAGTGTCAATAAAACAAAAAAATAAATAAAATGTTAGTTTAAGGGATAGTCAAGATTAGTCAAATAATGAATTGTATTGCACTAAGCGTTTAGGTGTGATTGAGCAACAAACAAACAAACTAAATTTCAATTTTGTATCTATGGATGGATACAAATTTAGGTATCTGCAATATACAATTGGACTGATCACTTTTATGGAAAATGTTTTTGCTTTATAAACTTATTTAAGCGCATGTTTTTATTACTAAAATAGAATTTATAATACCAAAAAACAAATTTGCTTGGACAAAATGGGCTTATTTTTAGTACTTTTATACTCAAAATTTATCCGACCGTTTAATTTCATTCCCGTAATTTTTGTATGTAGTAGAACATCAAAAAAGTGATTTATTGTGTATAATAAGCAACAGCGTTAACGTTTGCTATTATATTTTGGGAAATGGATTGGTTGCGGAATTTTCCGGGGTAAATTCCCTCCCGGGTATCTACGGCAAGCTGCCCTGTAATATTTTGCGGTTCTATTAGATTTGCTACTACATGCACATGTAGGTGGTAATTGGCGCTCACACCTCCGCCCAATTATTTGCATGAATAATTGAAAATTACCCAACGTTGTTGGCGGCATGTTCACAATCCAGCCGTGGCTTAATGTATCCTTAATTCGCATCTCATCTCCCTATGATTAGGGACTATTGATTACACACTTACGCAGCACATTTAGTGCACTGAATTGCAGACCGTGTGAATGCAATCCAACGATTTACATAAGTCTGAATTGGTACGGGCGGGAGCCAATTTTTTCCAGTTTCGAAACTAGTGGGAGATCAATAATATCACCTTGTAATAGGGGGCGTGGCTCATTATAGGAGAATTATTGAATTTTATGTTTGTTTAGCTTTATGCAATTGTCGAATTCGTATTTATAATGCCATTACAAGCACCTTGAGTGTGTCACAACATCAGTGTTGGTTTTAAACAAATTTTTTGTATTATTTGTATGTCAATATCTTATCATTTTCCACTGATGATTGAATATTATGATAGCTTTAAAGGTTCCCGGATTTAACATTAATTTCTCAAAATTATTTAAATGTTCCAATAAATCTGTTTATGTATATTCCATATGGTTAAAAAAAGTAAAAGTGATAAAAGCTGCATTATGCTAATATAAGAGAATTATTAGATGACGAAAAATGTGTAAAAATTTAAAAGCATTTTGAAGAAGTAGTTCAAACAATAGATAAATATTCAGTAACTTAAATGATCAAATCAAAATAAATAAACAACTTTCGAATCAAATGCAAAATATTACCAAACATGGTAACACAGTACTAGACAGAGTAACCCTGAAAATAAACTCGATTGAGAAGTATGTTAATGAAATTGATTGTGATTTAAAATTACCAATCAGTACCTCCTATATAAGTGAAAATATTAATATTTTACCCAGCCAAATTTCAAATATTAAAGGAATAATTTTATCAAGAAAATTGGAGATCTTATCTAGAAGCGTTTTAACCAATGAAGAAATTAAACGAAACAATATAACAATTGAAAAATTCCTTTACATTTGTGTTCTTTGTAAAGAAAATTTAATCATCTTAATATTATTCATACCAAGATTTACAAATGGAATGTATTTCTGAACTATAATAGAAAAAGTCCCAAACAAAAAACAATCATTAGAATTAAATAGTTAAATACACAAGATCATTGTTTCTTAAAATAACGTTTTTGCATATATCGAAAAGAAAAAAATTAGAATTAATAGAATTTAACGATAAATGTATTTCAATTATTGTGAACTTAAAGAAAATGAATTGTACTATAATGTTAATGAAACGGAAGAAATTAAACAAGCTATCGATAGCATAATAATAACGAAAAACTCAAACAAAACTTTACTATAGTAAATACATGTACATTGTTAAAATAAAAGGGAATAATTTATTACAATTTGAAAATTGCACTATTATATATACGAGCATATGAAAATAAGATCACAGAATACTATGACAGAATTTTGTTAGTTGCCGAAAAAAATATCACCATTGAAAATTTTGTAAACGAACTTTATGTACAAGATTTGTTCTTGCAAAACATTAATAATAACAAATATTTGTAATTAAATTAGAAAGTAGTTCGAAATGATACACCAGTTTTAGCACAGATGTTTTCATCACTATCTTTATTATAATAATAAAAACTTACCGTTTTACTTCTTCCAAATGTAAAAAGGGACAGTCAGACGTAAAAATAAATAATAATAAATATAAATGCCAGGAATCGAACCTAAAGGGGGGAATATCATGTCACATAACACCCCATAGCGTAAGGGTTCGTAATAGGTTCGCATAAGCTCGCGAATAAAATTCTCGCGCAAAAATGTAAAATTGCCTTTCTCACGACCAACTTTGCCTTGAACGTGTGCTAATTCTAAAACATCTGCATGCCTGAAAAGATGCCTATCAAGGAACGTTTTTGTAAGAGCTCAACTGGCAGAGCTTTCCCAGTTTTTAAGAAACCTTTTTAGTCTAAGTTGATTGGTCTAGCGGTCAAGCTAATAATTTTTGTCAACACTCTCGTCAGATAAAGGATCTGACCTAGACAAAAAAAAATTAAATGTCAGGGTGAGGGGAGGGGGAAATGTGCATTTCATTCGTTTAGGAGAGATTTATAAATTCAAATTTTTCATGATATGCACTTCATTATTTTATTTTTATCTTTTGATTTACTCAACGCATTGATATCGAACTCACGCCAAAAATTTATTATCCCATGATAACCTGCTCTGCTGCACCGACACACAAAATGTGTTTCTTACAAATTAGAATTTTGTGCGATATATTTTAATAACGATGAGTTTCAGACATATCATTTGTTTCCCCGATCTGTGCGAACAGAGTATTGGTTAAGGGGAATTTTAATAGATTCTGGTTCAATATATCATGACAATGCTCAAAATTTTTAATCTTAAGGAATCTTTATGAAAGGGAACACTCGGAGGTTGTTGGAGTCGTTGATCTTAAAATTTCACTTGAATTTTTTAAAAAATAAAAAAATATGGCAGATCCAATATAGCAGCGAATTTTTTAACTTCAAGGAATTAAACATGCTAACAATTTTGATGTAATGTGTTATGTCATATGCCATATCATTAGTCATGTCATATACCATGTGTCAATATTTATTTTAGGAAATGCACTACATGCGTTCTTAGTAACAGTGAATGCAAAAATATTGATTGTGTCATGTCATATGCCATGTGCCAATATTTATTTCACAAAATGCACAATTGCATTCTTACTAACAGTGAATAGAAAAAAATTGATTGCATCTTCTATTGAAAATTTTTCAAACCTCTTAATAACCTTAAATCATCTCGTTCTCGAAACATATATGTATACATAGTGAGCGAAATTGTGGCGTCTAAAGCTCAGCCGACTTCACAGCGTTCGGCGCGCCTCTCGCGGCTTTTACAGAAACCTAAAAAAGAAGCCACTTGTCTAGCAAATGGCGACCAGCACAGACACATCAGTTTTATAGAAGGAATTTAGATGCCTGAATAAAGTTGTGTTACAAATAAAAACAGTTTATTATTTAAGGGAGTTAGTCGTGACAATTGCTCGTCACCTCCCCAGTACGCTAGCTCCCATAATTGGTGACCCCATGTCGGGCCGCGTGCATGATTGCAATATTCCTGTTACGACGCCACTTGATACGCTGTCAAACAAAAGAAAAATAAAATCATCCACGGCTCTGAACAAAGAAACAAACAAATAAACCACGCCATGTTCAAACTTGAACAACGATTGATCGATTTCGATCCTGTAAACGAGGAGGGTCAATGTTCACAACGACAAGCTGAAATGGGGGACAAGGTCCTGCAATATGCTCCGCAGCCACGGCAGGAAGAAGCAACTACCGCATTTTGTAAAAGGGAACCCGATCTTTGGTTCACGCATGCAGAAGCCTTGTTTTCGACTCATCAGGTAACATCAGACGAAGCACGATATAATGTCGTCGTCGCAGCGTTGGACGACCCTGAGGTGCTGAAGCAAATCAGCGATGTTCTACGCTCACCCAAAAAAACAGATAAGTATATTTCATTAAAGGATCAGCTCATCTCACGGTTCTCTGAATCCAAGGAAGAACAAATCAGCAAACTACTCAACGAACTTACCTTGGAAGAAAGAAAACCTTCTCAACTTTTGCGAGAAATGTTAAATGCAGCACCGGTGGGAACACCCGAGGAGTTCATTTCAATATTATGGATGAGACGGCTGCCAACAAGCGTCAGATGCATCTTGTCGGTCGCGCGGGATGTCAAGCTCATGGAGCTGGCGGAAATGGCAGACCGTGTGATGGAACATGCATCGACAACACAACAGGTTCTGGCTGTCTCGGCAAAATCAGCAGATGTAGACTCGACCCCAGGCACTTCAAACAATCACCTCGAAGGAAGGATTGAGGGTCTCGAGCGACTTTTGAAGCAGCTGACATCATCAATTGACCAAATGCGCACAGAAAGATTAGCAATAGATCCTCATCAAACCAACCAATTTGCAACTGGAAATTCTTCCATTCTCAAGCCGCAGGCGCAACAAAGAAGCAATGTTTGTTTTTTCCAATAAAAATTCGGGAATAAGGCGCGCAAATGCGTCGAACCCTGCCAATTCCGCAATGAGGCACAGCAAAAAAACTAACAAAACTGCCGTCGCTAGGGGCAACGTACGGCAGTTCTTACAAGCAAAGCCTCACTGCTGAACCTCGTTTGCATGTTAAGGATGTCAAAACTCAGCGTTTGTTTCTCATTGATTCGGGATCTGTGATATCAGTTGTACCAACAACTTTCGCTAAACGCAAGCTAAAACCTGAGGTATTTACTCTCTTTCCAGTGAATTCGACAAGGATTGCTACATATGGTGAGATTGACCTGGTGCTGGATCTGGGTATTCGACGATTGGTGAAATGGACATTTATCATAGCAAATGTCAACACACCCATCATAGGGGCAGACTTGCTTGCTCATCACGGACTTTTAATTGATTTAAAAGGCAAACAGCTGATCGATTCCCAGAAAAAACTGTCAGCGCAGGGAGAGATTTATCAAGCTTCACAGTTCGGAATCTCTACCGTAAACACACAGATGCCTTTCGCTGATATCCTGAATCAGTTTCCTGATGTCACCACATCAACAAAACCAAAGAGGAAAGCTACGACTTCCATCGCACACCATATCTCAACAACAGGACCGCCAGTTGCTGAACGCTTCCGCAGACTGACGGGAGAAAAGCTCAAAGCAGCTAAAGAGGAAATTCAAACACTGCTGGATCGACACATTGGTGTCGGCCATCGAAGAGTCCATGGGCATCACCGTTGCATCTGGTACCCAAAAAGACAGGAGGCTGGCGAGCTTGTGGCGATTACCGCCGATTAAATGCGCAGACGATACCAGATAGATATCCGATATCGCACATAGGCGATTTCAGCGAGAGACTACACAGGAAGACGATTTTCACAACGTTGGATCTAGTCCGAGCATATTACCAGATCAACATGGCAGAGGAGGACATCCAGAAGACAGCAGTCACTACTCTATTTGGCCTGTTTGAGTTCGTCGTAATGCCTTTTGGGTTAAGAAACGCCACTCAGACATTCCAACGTTTTATGGATTCCACCTTCCGGGACCTGGAGTATGTATACTGCTACATCGATGATATCATCATTATGTCAAAGGCCGAAGAGCAGCATCGCCGGCATTTGAACCTCGTTCTTTCTCGATTACATAAACATGGACTTACAATCAATCTTAAAAAGTACTGTTTTGGTCAAGCTGAGGTCCAATATTTAGGCTACACCATCAACAAGGAAGGATGTAAACCTCCGACGGAACGAGTAGCGGCAATAAAAGAATATACTAAGCCAGCAACTTTGGTTGAGCTGCGCCGATTTCTCGGGATTATTAATTATTACCGGAGGTGCGTGTCGCACGCTGCAGAGTTGCAGACCCCGCTTAACGACCTCCTCAGGGACTGTAGGAAAAATGATAGGCGACCGGTTCCTTGGACAGCGGCGACAGAAGCAGCCTTTGAAACATGCAAAGACAGTTTAGCGCAAGCTGCGTTGCTTGCACATCCGGCACCGGATGCAACACTGATTTTGACAACGGATGCGTCGGACATGGCCGTTGGAGCCTGCCTCGAACAACAACAGGAGGGCAACTTCAGGCCGATCGGGTTTTTTTCAAGGAAACTCTCCGGAGCAGAACAACGATATAGCACTTATGATCGGGAGTTGCTTGCTATATATGCGGCCATTCGACATTTCCGTCACATACTGGAAGGACGACATTTTACTATTAAGACGGACCACCGACCGCTCATTTATGCGTTCCAGCAGAAGTTGGATAAAGCGTCACCAAGGCAGGTATGTCACCTTGATTTTATCTCTCAATTCTCCACAGAAATAATTCACCTGGCTGGAGACCAAAACACAGTGGCAGACGCGCTTTCCAGGATTGCCGGCATTGACATGCCTACTGAGTGGACGGCAATGGAGCTGAGACAGGAGCAAGAGAAGGATGATGAATTGCGAATTCTTCTGCAAGCAGACACATCACTAAAATTGCAGGAGATCACCGTGGAGCCGGACATCTCAATTTATTGTGACGTTTCCACGGGAACTGTTCGTCCGTATGTACCACTGTCTCTGCGGCGGAGAGCCTTCAGTATGGTACATGGAATGTCTCACCCTGGTGGCAAGGCGACATTGCAACAGACCAAAAAAAAATTTATTTGGCCAAATATACCCAGAGGCACACTACGTTGGACGCGAGACTGCATCCAGTGTCAAAGATCTAAGATCCAGAGGCATGTCAGGAACGGTCCCGTTAGAATCACAGTTCCGGAGCAACGTTTTGAGCACGTCCATCTGGACATAGTCATCATGCCGTTGGTAAAGGGATATAGGTACTGTCTCACAATGATAGATCGGTTTTCCCGGTGGCCTGAAGCGGTGCCCTTGACTGATATCACAGCAGACACCATCGTGACGGCATTCTACTCCAACTGGATTGCACGATTCGGAACTCCACGGACCATAACTACGGATCAGGGCGCTCAATTTGAGTCCTCCCTGTTCAAGGCTCTGGCCAGTATGATCGGCGCCAAACACATACACACGACACCATACCACCCGGCGTCCAACGGAATCATAGAACGTTGGCATCGCTCATTCAAAGCAGCCCTAATATGCCACTCAAACACTTGGATCGACTTGCTCCCAACGGTCATGTTGGGTTTGCGGTGCTTCAAAGAGGACATCAAGGCATCAGCAGCCGAGATGCTATATGGTTCAACACTGAAAATACCTGGGGAATTTTTCATCAATAGGGACATGCCAGCTGATCCTCAGATTTTGTTGGAAAAGTTCCGCGAGCACATGCGTCAGGTCAGACCAATTCAAACTGCACACCACATCAAACCAAACGTGTTCATACTTAAGGATCTCTTCAGCTGTTCACATGTTTTTGTCAGGACGGATGCAGTCAAACAGCCCCTGGAGGCTCCCTACTCTGGACCATATGGAATAATAAGAAGAATCGACGACCATGTTTTCCTAATCGATATCAAGGGAAAACAAATATCAATATCGACAGAACGGTTGAAGCCAGCATACATTGCCCGAGAACAAACGGAAGAAGATGATCTACAGCTAAGGACGCAACCAATGAAAACATATTCTGGGCCTAACATCAAATCCACACTCATGGGAAGCATAGACAACTGTACCAGGAAGGGGGTAGATGTGGCGTCTAAAGCTCAGCCGACTTCACAGCGTTCGGCGCGCCTCTCGCGGCTTTTACAGAAACCTAAAAAAGAAGCCACTTGTCTAGCAAATGGCGACCAGCACAGACACATCAGTTTTATAGAAGGAATTTAGATGCCTGAATAAAGTTGTGTTACAAATAAAAACAGTTTATTATTTAAGGGAGTTAGTCGTGACAATTGCTCGTCACCTCCCCAGTACGCTAGCTCCCATAAAATCACCATAACTTAAAGCCACCTAGTGCAAGTCCGGTTAGGCTATAAAGGAAATATTGGAAAAATTTTTCATATATATAAAATTACTTACTCCACTTAACTTAACAAATCAACACATAGTTTTAATATCTTTTATAATATGTATATAAATTATTCTTCTAATTATCCACTTTTTTAAAATTAAATAACGAAATAAAGATAAAGCCGTATAATAAAAATCCAACAAAACTTAATTCTTTGCATCAAATTTTAATTTTTTCTTAGTATTAGTATTTTGTAGAATCTCCCTGATTTCGGATATCATGGAATATACGATTAAGTATAGAATTTATCAATTTTCTTAAAGTTTCAAGTGGAATTTCACTCCATGCCTTTTGTATAACTCTGCAACGGTTGCATAATGCTTGCCATTGTCGTACACTTTTCGAATTAATATACCCCATACGTTCTCGACAGGATTCAAATCTGGAATAAGTGCAGGTCATGATAGAACTTATATATTTACAGCTTGTAAATATTGTTTCACAACTTTAGCCGTATGAAGAGCTGCATTATCATGCAGAAAACTAAAATTTGAGCCCATAAGTTGCTCAACATATTCGAAAACAATTTGGAGTAAATCTACGTAAATTTCCGCAGTCATTTTAGGAGGAACCTACATCAAAGGAATTGTTCCGTTATATCCAAACGCTCCCCAAACCATAACAGTTCCACCTCCAAAATTGCGGCTCATTTTAGCATCATTGGCATCCCGAATGTCATGCCAATAGTATTGGCAATCATCCGGGCCGTTCAAATTAAATTTCTTTTCATCGTTGAAAACAATTGTCTGCCACTTTTCAGACCAGGATATGCAGTTTTTCGCAAAACTGAGCCTAGCCGCCATATGCTCGGTGGTCAAGGGAGGTTTCTTTAGCTTTTTGTGTATACTAATGTCGAGCTTGATTTTAGTATTTGCTGAACTCTTCGTGTTGTGATGAACACCGGTTTTGCTTTCTGGCCTCGTTTAAAATTTACGATTTTTCTCTGTTAGTTACTTTTGTCGGTGCGCCTTTTGCCTTTTTAGTTCCGTATTCTTTGCCCAAATTAAGGAAGTTGTTTATAACAGTAAAATGCAAATTAAAAAAAACACGCACGTGATTATTTTATGATAAAAGTATAAATTATGTTTTCGGATATTCTTCTTCAAATTATTGAAACAACTTACTGGCTTTAAACTAATTTCGCGATAAATAGTACACCGTGAGTGAATAATTACAACTAATGCAACCTATCTCAGTACCAATAAGCAAATGAACCACTAAAATACTTCCAAACAATAGTAAACCTAAGGTGCCCAGCTGCCACAGGGTGTCAATACGTTTTCTCATTTTTGGTTTTCAAAATATTTTAATTCGGCATGAATTCATTAGCTTTAAATTAATTTCGTTTACTGTATACTGACAAAATTTGAGCTCAATCGGCCTATTAGTTTCGGAGTATATACAATTCAACAATTGCTTTTTATATACATATATATGTAAGTGATATTTTGCATGCAAACAAGCCTCCGTGTGTTAATGACATGAATTACGGAAAAAAATGTGGGAAAATATTTTTCCAACTTTCCATTTTTTCAATCCTTCATCCATCTTATTTTGGCATACGTTGTATTAAACACCCAAACAAATTAAATTATTAAATTATTAATGTAAATGAAATTAATAACTTATTTAATACTTAATAATAGCAACTATATCTTAATTTGCGAAATTTTGACACTGATCGATACTATGCTTGTTGGGTTTGCACGGAGTACATACTGTTGTTTAATTTTTATTCTGAAAATTAAAATACACGGACGTAATTCTTTAAAAACTTCCGCAAGGTAGATATTTCTATTGCTCAGGCACCCGAAAATATAATGAAATTTTTTCCATTAACGAATACTTTTTACCTTTTTTACAAGTATCTGCCGTCTCTTGCCCAAGGTATTTCGTAGCTTTTCGCATTTCCATCCTTAGATTTAAGCTTTTCCCAAAACTATAATCGTAAATTATTGGGCTTATGTGCCAATGGGTTTCAATGGCGGTATGCAACTGGGAACACAAAGAAGTGCGAGTCGTTATTTATGTTATTACACTTAGACGGTGGTCCTTTAGATAAGGTTCCTTCCGTTGTTGTTAGTATCTTTTAGCCGGAGTTAACGGACAGCCACTTTCGACCCTCGACATTGTGTTTGCAACCAATGGAATAGAGTTTCTGGTTGTGCAGAACTGATTTATGTTATTGTTTGCTACTTAACGAAGTAAGCAACTATTGACTTTGCTAATGATGTAATTAAACGGGGCTTAATTGGGGAATACATGAAAGAACGCATAGTGGATCTTTATGCAAATATCGAATTCATGAAATCGAACAAGGAAATGCACCCACTATCCAAAAATTTTTGAGAACAATTAGATCTTCTTGTACAATACAATGAAAACACATCAAAATTTGAAGTACTTTTGTTATATATTTTTTACGTTCCTTCTATCGCGAGAACCAAAAATTTAACAAAAGATTAAAGCGAATGAAAGTTTACTACTACGAATATTCTTAAGAACTACACGAAAAGAAATGATTTGCTAAAATCTAATCAACCAATTTACTAATTCCATATTTGTAATATTTTCTGAGTATTGCGAAAATTAAACATATCATTTACAAATCAAGAAAATTTTAATTGCTTCAATTCTGAATCTCTAGGAAGGAATGTGTAATAAATTGGTGATTGATTACGACAAATCTGAAACAATTAAATCTGGATTAATTTTATGATATCAGAATTTAAGCAAAATTAAATTTATAATTCTTATAAAAAACATCGTTGTTGTGCATTCGTAAAATATGCATCACTTTGAAAACTTTTTACATTAATACTAAACAACCATCTGAAGTAACCTCTGAGCTTTGAAACACAACACATCTTATAAGAGGTTACTCGTTTAATATTAATGGCGGCAATTTGTTCCTAATTGAGTATTCTGATGATTTCACAAAAATGTTAATAATTTTTGACGGGCTAAAGATATTGACATGATTCTCTTTTTATATGAAAGATATCTCAACGGTGCATTGTTTTGTTTTTTAAGTTATATCCTTATAAGGAAATTTTTAAAGACGGAGGATGAAAACATAAATTTAAACCAACATTTTTAGAAATTTTAAGTTTTAAAGTTCATACCTGCCACATTTGCCAACGGATCGAGGCATGTGAAGTACTGTTAAAAATTTCATAATACATAATTTTTATCAAAACCTTACTTGTCATACTGTTGTTTTCGAATAGAAGTTATTACGTTTTATATGAGCTAATCTCCCTGCACCCGCGAAAATATATCAGCAGTTAAAAATGGGAAGGAGTTATTTAACGAAAAAATTGCTCTCGAGAACGCTGATCACAATACTGTAAGGAATCGATTAGCACATGTTGGAACACTTCTTTGCCTGTATAGGAAACTAATACCTTATTGATCAAATTTTGGTTCTTATAATAGGAACAAACATAAATATTTTAAGACGTTGGAGAACAAATAACTAAAATATTGAACATGACACATCAACCTATCCTGCCCCACCCATGGTGTAAGATGGGGCACCCCTAAAAGCAAAGTGAAGTCTAGTATTATAATTTTCTATATACAATCTCTCACCATTCTAAAACTGAAAAAAAATTGAATATAATAATTAAATTTTCGTGTAGAATCAACCGAAGGGACATGATGGGGTATATAGAATCTCGTTTTTATTTAGCTACTCCATCATTCCCCTTCGAGTGACTCTACACAAAAGTCTATATATCGAAAAACCTGTTTGTAAATATTATAAAAATTAATTCTTATTTTGATGTCTTATGAAAATAGTGCAGCTTGTCACAAAAACTCCTCATTTTATAAAGTAATGAAGCCGAATTTAGATCAAATCAAATGAGATCAGAGCAAAAAATGTTTTTTTCTAACTTATGGATCTACGAGACTTTCTAGGCTAGGTTTGGTTGCAATGGCTGCCCGAAAGGCACATTTATGCTAGATACGGTCCATTGTGATACGACGAGAAAGAGGGGATGCTGTTCCCTTCCCCACAGATTAGCCCGTTTTGAACTATTTAGATTCCTTGATTAACTGTGTTAGATCCCTGATGTCAGCGGATCCTAAATCGCTGAGGTCATCAAAAAAGGGCGAGCCCAGAAGACGTCTCCTGCGTCCGGAGAGAGACGGGCAGTGGCAGAAGAGATGGATGACAGTTTCCTCCTCTTCATCAGGCAGCTTCTGCAGAAGTCGCTGAACAGCACGCCAAGTCTGCTGGCATGACTACCAATAAGGCAGTGCCTAGTAATAACACCTACAACAATGCTTATATACATATGTCCGCTTGAGCGAAATTAGCCTTAGCGATCACTTCAGGTCCAAGGAAGGCCAAATCAGCCGTATGGTCAGCTTGCCAACGCCTGTTTGCAGCAGCTAAGGAAGCCTTTTTTAAAACGAGACTTTCTAGCTCGATGATATTGACAACAATGATGGCGGATTGTCCACTTATAATAAATGTAAGGAGCATTTAAAAATTATAAACGCACTAGATATTTACACTAAATATTTTTGAGAACCACTAGTAGTAGCTAACAGTGTTTCAGCTTAAAACACATTTTCGAAAGAGAATGGAAAAAAATTATTTTAAAAATTTTGCACAATATATAACAAATATACTGGCCGACCTCAAATATTAACTGAGCGAGATAAAAGGAAAATTGCGAACATTGCATCAAATTCTGAAAAGAAAATGACTATCCAAAACAACAATTTGGAGAGAATTGGATGCTAACAAAAATTGAGTTCAGCGAAAAATTCAAAAAGGACCGCATATTAAAGAACACCATAAAACTGCTGGGTTGGAGTTTGCTCGAAAAAACATAAACCTAGATTGAAAAACTGTAAATTATGAATTGATTGTTTTTTATTGTTACTCTATATCTATGAATTTAATCTACTCTATGTCTGAAATGTTGTTCAAAATAAGTCTTGTAATATGAGGTGTATTCAGTTCTCTTGGACCCGTCCCTCTTGCTTTCTCTTCGACTAGAATCGATAGTCAAGAATACCAAGTAGTTGTAATTACCCGCCTATTACTTTATTGAAAAAAGTTTCGTCGCATTCCTCTTAACTTTTAGCAGGATAATGCGAAAGTACATCTCATGTGGAGCAGTATGGAGTGGTTTGCTGAAAAGAATATCATGGACTGTCCAGCATGCTCCACAGATTGCAAACCTACAGAGAATTTTTGGGGATCTTAACTAGGGCAGTTTATGCTCAAAGTTTCAAACTTACTAAAGCGCGGAATAACATTAAAATGGATATGATATCAAAATTAGTGAATTGAATGCCAAATCGAGTTTTTAAAGTGATTAATCAAAACGAAAACATTACCAAATACTGAATAAGTTAGTATGTTTATTCCCTTAATTTTAGAATTTTTGAATAAGAACACTTTTACGCTAGCTATGTTTATAGTTTTGAAACGGGGAAAAATTAATATGTTCAGCAAATCCTTATATAAAAAATACTTCAACATTCTGTATCATTAAAGGTATTGTTTTATTACCCCCTTTTAAATAGTACTAACAGTCTGGAAGAAAAGTTTATGGTACTTCTGGAAATGTGTAAAATATGCAGTGAGAGTATCGATCTCGTTACTCTTTTGGTTTAGAAGATTTTAGGGGTACCCCATCTTATGTCGCTCACCCCTATAAGTATACTGGTTATAAAAATTATATGTCAGAAAATATTATATCATATAAAATTATTACTTAAATTAGCAGGCGATGAGCTATGCTCAAGCCCCCGTTTCAGCAAGTATAATACATAAATGAGTAAATTAACAGATATAAGTAAAATAAAAAAAATCATAATTTAATTTTTATAATGACGATTTTTTTTATACGATACATAATAAAACTTATCAATTGATATTTATTTCTTTAGATCAGAAAAATAAAAGTTAGCGAATGTTTTTTTTAACATGTTTTTTTAAATTGCCAACATAGCACTTTATGAATATTACCCCATAAGTTTTACACTTATTTTGGATTTCATGGTTTCCCTCTACTGAATAAAAATATTTTTTTATGCCCTCACATGACTTAGTATTGAACTTTTCTTAAATAATATATTTTTTAAACACACGAACTTTCAAGCTGGATAATTCTTACAATTTACAAGAACCGATGCGACACTTTTCGAAATATGAACAGACAATTTGGAATGGATTATATTAACCATTTACTAAATAATAAAGTATTTAATGCAGTAAAGCATGAATAAATGCATTTGCAACATTGAACAATTATACGAACTCACTAAAGTACTTTGTAAAGGCATCAGCTTCAATTAGTGGTGAAATAAAACGAAATGAGCGTTTATTCGTGATGCACTCATTGGAATTTTGACCGTAGATATTATAAAAACATTTTTAAAAAATATGGATTTGCACTTCATGAGTGCAGATATAGTTTATTGTAAATGATATACACGTACATACTCATAACAAAGAGGAGTGAACTGAATTGTGAAAAGCATGAAATAATCAATTGCGTAAATTTTGGACATGTTGTCCAGTCCGTAATGTTGAATGTTCTATATCATTTTATAGCTATTAATGGCAGGGCTTCCTTTTACTCAACATACATATTTTCCAATACATTTTATTGAAATTGAAATTCAATCGTCAAAATACATTTTTGATAACTTTTTGTATAAAGAGTCTTTCATTAAGCACTTCCTATCTTTAAATTTAAATAAAACAAAGCGTGTGTGAGATATCATAGAAATTTTTTATTTGTTTGAAAGGCCTGTCGATGCTATTAGGTATGGAATATTATATCGTTCAAATGTCTGCCGTGGCTTCTCTGAGTGGCGCGAATCCGAAATGTCCAACTTTCCATGACTCTGTCGCATAAATCAGGCTGAATTTTATCGATGGCACGGGTTATTTTGGGTTTGAGGGCCGCTCTGGTTTCTGGCTTATTCGCATAGACCTGCGACTTGAAGAAACCCCACAAGAAAAAATCTAACGGGGTCAAATCGCACGATCTCGGTGGCCAGTTCACATCATCTCCACGTGAGATGACCATGGCCTCAAATCGCTCATGCAGAATGTCCAATGTGGCATGAGGTGTGTGTCACATAGCGCCACTGTTGAAACCACATGTTGTTGATGTCCATATCATCCAATTCAAGCCAAAAGAAGTTGGTAATCATTGACCAATCAGTGACTTTTTTCGGATGCATTAGACGCTCCTGGATATCATATGGATGGTATCGTCCCGAATTTGGCAATTTTGTTTGTTGACATACCCATTCATCCAGAAATGGGCCTCATCGCTGAAGATGATTTTTCGATGAAAATTAGGGTCAGTTTCCAACTACTCTAGAGCCCATTCAGCGAACACATGTCGTTGTCTATGGTCAGCTCCTGGGTTAGTTGAATTTTGTACGGGTGCAGGCCCAAGTCACGATGCAAAATTCACCAAGTTGTAGTCTGCGAAAGGCGAGTTCTTGCGAGCGACGCGAAACTGACTGCCTCGTATTCTCCTACACAATCTAAGAGACAGCGGCGATGTTTTCCGCAGATCTTGCGTTTTGTCGACGTACGGGTGTTGGTTGATTGTTTACTGAACCAGTGGACTTAATTTTATCTACTACACGCTATAGTCCTCTCGGTGGGACGATTATGGCGACCGTAAAATGAGCGAAGCGCGCGGAACGTTGCCCGAACAGAACACTCATTTTGATAAAATAATTTAATCATTTGCACGTGTTGTTGAACACTATATCTGTCTATGGTGATTTGGAAAACCATACTGAATAAATGACAGCTAATTTGACAGATATAGCTTCAACAATATGACCACTATCAACTGTCAAAGTTCGGAAGTACTTGTTGGAAGACACTTTATATGTAAATATAAAAAAATCGTACTTTCTGTAAGTGTAAGATTTTACAATTATTATATTTTACACTAATCACACTCACAAAAAAATATGTTCCATAACATCTCCTGTTCTACCATGTTCCATGGTATCGTAAAATCACAAAATGAATAGACGCAGAGCAAAACATTTAGTGGCCCATTTCGACATAAATATCACTGAGAAGAAAGTCGGCAATTTTTATTATTATTATTTTACTTGAGGTATGCAACCCTGAGGTTATATCTAAAACTTTGATTTTTTTTTCTTATGGTAAGGAAGAGGCATTTGTTGAGCGGAAAAAAATTCGTTATGGAATTTCCGCGGGCTACGTATGTTCGATTTTCTTTTTTTTTGTGGCGTTATATTGGTACTCATGTCCCTCACTTATGCTAACAAGCTCGGCTATTTTGAATGTTTAGTTAATTTTCGACAACTATTTTGGTTAGACGTGTTTTGCCTGGTCTTCGATTCTTGCCTATTCCAAAAAATGGATCAAAGAATCTGTATCAAATTTTGGTTTCCACGTCATAACCATAAACCCATGATTCGTTAAAAGTTATGACCCTCTGGAGCAAATTTGGAACGTCGCGGACAGAGTCCAACAGCTCCTTAGCAATGTTAATGCGATGCTGTTTTTGGTCGAAATTGAGCAATTGTGGTACGAATTTCTGGGCGACCCGTCTCAGACGACCCAGATCATTATTAAGAATTGAATGGCAGGAGCAAAACGGTATGTTTATGTCCTTAGCAACTTTTCTAACAGTGAATCGACGATTGGACTATCCGCGCACTTAATTTTGTTTTACAGAAAAAATTTGATACAGATTCTTTGTTCTATTTTTTTGAATAAGCAAAAATCGAAGACGAGCCAAAAGACGTCCAAGCAAAATAGCTGTCAAAAATTAATTGAACATTCAAAATAGCCGAGCTTGTCAGCATAAGTGAGGAACATGAGTACCAACATAACGCCACAAAAAGTCGTAAATCGAATATAAGTAGCCCGCGGAAATTCAAAATTCGCGATACTTTTTGAACAGACCACGTATACCCTCCCTAGTTAGTTAGTTATACCACCTTAACTCTTGATTTAATCAAATTTATGTCCTTGGAAACAAAAGTAGAGCTGATTTTCATTAAATTCACCTAATGAGTAAAATATTCTTATTAGAATGATAGTTGCTATACTTCTCTTTCAAATAAGTACAAAAAGTGAAATTCAATTACTATGTTTATGCATGGAGGTTATTTCAGCAAAACAGAATAATATTGGCGACCACTCACAAAAGAGACGAAAAAAGAAAAGCTTTAAATCAAATATATTTTCTGTTGTTGCTTTAATAATGCGCGCAGCTTTTTTATTTATATAAAATAGTATTTAAAGAATAGAGTATGTGACGCTCTGATGCCTGGTGCTGAAAACCATATATAGATGCATATGTATAGAATGAAATCTATAAGCCATAAAAATTACGTTTTCTTTTCCAGTATTCGTCATGTATATTGCTTACCTTAATTTAACAGAATCAACAGCATGTGCTTTGAAATCAATATGTAGTAGTAAAAAATGTTGTCGAAATTGAAATTATTTCTACTATTTGTAAATATTTACGATCTTAAAATCTGAACAATAGTTTTTTAACTTTTCATTATTATTATACCAAAAGTACCAACTTTCTTTGTTATTTTTACTTTTTTAACTAGAGTTTTCATATGGGAGTCAAACCCACAACCGCGGAATGGCTCTCTTTGTACATTACAGCTAAACCGCTCAGCCAATTATGCTACCTGAAGCCTCGACAAATTATTATTTGACAATAATAGTGTCTTTTTAGAAGAAGAAGAAGAAGAAGAGAAATATTTATTTATTTAAAATTTTATTAAAGATCTTGATATCGCAAAAATTGTGCCAAAACAGTCAGCCAATATTATTATATTTTTAAATAACTATTAAATAATCTTTGTTTTTTTTTTAGAGTTTAGTTTAGTTTCAGTTTACGTTAATTACCTAAATATTGATTTTTTCGATTGTTACAAAATTGTATGCCTGCAAATAAATTTTATAGAGCCATGAAGAACCAAAAAACCTGTAATAGAAATGAAAGTGGAAATGCATTTAAATTAAAATACCAAAATTAATGCTTATATATATCATTTGTATTTACAAAATTATTACAATTCAAGAGTGGGCCAACTCTAAATAACAAAAACATAATATTAATTAAATATGTGTCTGGACTACTTAATGGATTCTTTTTGAGCTATAGCAAATAACTAAAACTATAGAAAAGGAACTGATTGGCTGACTAAAATTTATATTAACATTAATAAAACGAATAACTGTACAACATGGTAACTTAGGACGACTTGCAATTAATATAATCAGTCTAAAAATCTCTATCTTACTCAACGGAGAGTTTCAGTAGTTCTCGTCGTCAGCGAGGAAGTAATCAGTGTAAACCTGAGATGATTAGCTCCTTAGTGACCCCTCGAGCGTTTGAATCAAAAAATCCTTAAGACTACCGAGTTATCCCTTAGAAGTAATTAAAGCAATAAATTCGACTGTCGTTCTTAATATATGAAATCAAGTCGTAACCTTACTTAGTATATCCCCCTGCAGAGGGCTGTAGTTTGTCAACACAGCGGACCGATTCCTACATCATTGTATCTAGATACACTATCACGCAAAAGGCAATATAGTCCACTTTTGATTCCTGTAGCCCTGCCGCCTGTAGTAGCAGCCAATTAAAAAATAACTAATATAGCAACTGTTACGCCCATAGAGTCTGAGGCTTTTCTAGGCTGTCAACGTCGGCCAAGGAAGGATTGGATCCAAAGTGGTTGCACCGACAGACGTCTTCTTGGTGCCTCGAGGAAGTACAACTGCACTTTTTGGAATAATTTAAAAGACTACCGCCGATGGTGGCGCTGTTTGGACATACGTTCAAATTTCCAAAATTTGCATTAATGCTTCCAGATCCACCGCTCCCCCCTCCGCCAGTAGAAATTATACATCCGGACGCTGAATTAGACAGGGAACGGTTGCACTCACTTGAGCCGCTGCATCCAGTGTTGCCCGCTGACGAACCAAATTTTGTAGGCGGACAACATTCACAGTTAGGGTCTCCAGGACTTGTCCTCTCGAAGCCGACACTGTAGTTAGAGGAAGCCCCAATCAGGCAATTATTGGGAACTGCGTACTCGTGCTTCCGCTCGAGGGTTTTTGCCAAACTATTCTTCTGACCACTTTCGCTAATATTGCTGTATTTGCAGGGTACAACATCAAAACCATTGCCATAGCTCCGGTTGCAATCGTTTATAGTCGCGTAGTTACTGCACTCAAAGCGCTTGGCACAATCAGAGCGGGATCCACCATAATCGTGCGCTGTAGCGTAAATATTTACGCCTGACCGCTTCGTCAGGCAATGCCTTTTGCGTATGTGCGGCAGGGCAATTCTGAGCTTTTGCCAGAATTTCTTGTCATTCCATTCAATGCAGGTGCTAGTCCTCAAATAGTGTCTCATATCAGCATCTATATCCCGCTGAGGTAAGTCACCATATAGGATGAATACAAGCCGTTTCCGTCGCTTCGCTATTTCATGGATAGCACTCTTATACTCGAATCGTGTCCATTCATTGTACAAAAAATTTTTCGAAAGAACAACCACCGCCTGTTTTGAGCTTTCTACCGCTTCGATTATGGTGTCTGTTACATATGCGTTTACATTAAAGTCACGGTAGTGCAAACACAACCGATATCCAATATCATTTTCCAAAGTGTTTGCTAGAATTTGATTTACAAAATGTTCATCCTGCAGACTGTATGTTAAATAAGCATCATAAAGTTTGTCTTTGTCGAAGGTGTCCATAAAATTTGATGACTTGTAGCACAAATTAAAGAAACAGTTTGTATGCGCCCACATGCTGAGCTCATGTCTGTAGCAAAAAATCCCGAGGATTAGACCAAAAAAGCCGATAAATGCACATGTCGCGGCCAACAACAGTGGCAACAAATCTTCAATTTCTCTCGTTCTCACATATGTTGAGATGCTATCTCGAAGCGTACATTTGGTGCCGTTTTTTTCTTTTAGGATGCTAGTCAGATTGTTATATACGCAGGCGACACGATTGGCATCGATGATTTTGTCTGAGTTTGTTTGCAGGTAGCTACGAAACTTGCTCAGGTAGCCACATTCACATGACCACATGTTGTCCGAGAGTCCAATTTCGACTAGATATGGATTAAGTGCCAATTGCCACACCTCGAAATGTATCAACTTGTTTCCGTCGATTCTTAGAACTTCAAGTTTACGCATTCCCAAAAATGTTCCATTGGCAATATAAGAAATTTTATTATTGTGTAAATAAAGCTCATGCAAATTTTCAAGATTGGTGAATTCATTACCAAAAAGCTTTAATATTCGATTATCCTCCAGATGCAGAACCATGAGCCGTTTTAAGCCGCTGAACGTAGTATTATAAATAAGTTGGATATTGGAGTTATTTGCAAACAGTACCGCCAAATTTTTTCTGCCTATAAAACTGTGACCGGATAATTCATGCAAATCATTACCATCAATATAAACTTCGGTGGTATCCATTGGAATGCTTGTCGGCATTTCTGTATATGCAGCTCCGGAACATTCAACGACATTTGTGGACCAACTTTGATCATGAAAGCAAGTGCAATTATTCGGACAGGTCATTTCACAGTCGCAGGCATCAAATTCGCAACAATGGCACAGGGCGAAACAATGCGTTTTATAAGTACAAAGAAAATGTTTGGGCTCAGCGTCTATAAGGGAAATATAACTTCGCTCTCTGTTGTTCAGCAATTTGCAATAAATCGTTTCGAGATCCATAATGCGTGGATATTGTCTAGATGCCAAATGGTTAATTTTCTGTAGCCAGTCAATATTACAGTCGCAAACGAAAGGGTTTCCACCGATATAGAACTCGGGTAACAGCCTGTAGTCAGCCACAGGAAGGATACGCAGTGCTTTAATATCCAAAGTGGTTATTTGATTTGCATACAAGTCTACACGTGTCAAATTTGTTTTGTGCATGAATGAGTGCGGCTCCACCAAAGATATCAGGTTATCATTGAGAAAGAGCAGTTCGATGCTGTTAGGAATCGAATTTGGGGTCACCCGAGCTAAGTGATTAAAGCTAGCATCCAAAGTCTGGAGGCGGAGCTGGTTATCCAACATGTATCTGTTGGACAATTCTCTGAGCTCATTTTTATGTAGGTCCAGCCACTGGAGCCCGGTAGGAATGAAGGCAAAATCGAAATGTTCCAGCTTGTTATCTGAAATGTTCAGCCATAATAAACTGGGCATGTTGCTGAAAACTCCGTTTATTTCACTTATCTCATTTCCATCTAATCGGATCGCCTGAATGCCCGGCGTCACTTCGAAAGCGCCAGGTTCGATGTATTGAATTCGATTACGAGCCAGGTTTAATATTTGCAAGCTGGGAAGGTCTTTGAAAGCATTCAAAGTAATATTTTCTAAATAATTCCCTATAAGTCTCAACCCATAAAGGTTGACTAGTCCACGAAAGCCTGCTTCTTCTAGCACAGATATCATGTTCTCTCCTAGATCGATAGTTCGCAGAAGTCGCATATTCCTTAATGCCAATGGAATTGACTTAAGCTGATTACCGTTTAAATTCAAGTCTTGTAAGGAACTACAATTTCTAAACGCTTCCGGATGGACGCCAATCATGGCATTATTGTCCAAAGAGAGCAAGGATAGAACGTAGAGCCCATTTAGTGCGTAGGCGTCCAGGTACTTTAATTTATTGTGGGACAATAGCAAGGTGTGCAAGTTATTCATTGGTGAAAACGTGTCGGAGGCGATGTTTTCGAGCTGATTATGCCGCAGATTCAATATTTGGAGAGTGTAGAGGTCAGAAAAGATTTCCGGTTCTAATTTAGTGATTTTGTTGTGCGACAAATTCAGGAGAACCAATCGAATGAGGCCAGAAAATGTGTTGCTGTCAATCCACGTCGATGTAATTTGATTGTGTGAAAGGTCTAGCGCCTGGAGCTGCTCTAGGTTAGCAAAGAGCTTTGGCGACAGCACTCTAATTGAATTGTTCTGAAGATAAATTTCCTGAATGGAGGGAGCTAGATCGGCGAACAGCTCGGACGGCAGAGCGACTATCTTGTTGGAGCTTAACTCAAGAACTTGGAGATTCTTTAATCCACTTAGGGCCTTGTCCGCCACCATTGAAACTTCATTGTCGTTCAGTTTAAGTTGCTTTAGCCTCCTCAGAATTGCGAATCCGTTGGCTGGTAATAAAACGAAATGGTTATGGGACACATCCAATATCTCCAAATCGAGAGAGCAGGGTGCTCGTACAGGCACATCTGGATTTTTATTGCTAACATTCACCTCCTTGTGCTTATCACGAAACCCCAATTCGTTCAGGTCTTGCAGACGATTACCGCTCATATTCAGGAACGTAAGTCCACTAAGGCTACAAAATATATTCTCTGGAAGAGACCAAATGTTGTTCTGACTTAAGTCTAATTGTTCTAGGTTTTTCGTTGCTGAGAAGGAGTTGGGCTCGATGTCCAAGTTCAACGACGGCCAATTAATGTTATGGGTGCGAAGCGTCAAATTCTTGAGTTGACTGAGACCATATAGCACCTCCGGGGAAAACTTAGCTATCTTACAGTATTCAATGTTCAATTCCTTAAGGCGCGCCAAGTGTGCAAAACCGCGAGAATCTAGGGAGCTTTTGGACATTATCTCATCATTGCAAACCACCGTGAGTGCGACAGTATGCTCTGAAGGAATGACGCTGAAATTGGTTGTGTCAAATTCACTGTTCACGGTACGCAGATTGCATGTTAAGGAGACCTCTTCGTTGCTAATAAAACGATAGTGACAATCGTCGGGCGCATCGTACCGCAACTGGTTATCCACTTTGCTTATAAAGGGTGACTCCACCCCATCATGGTGGATCTGAGCATGCTGCTGTTGCTGCTTAGAAATACCCTGCTCGCAGAGGATGCTCGAAAGAAGAATGCTGATTGAGAATACCTCCAGTTTCAGTACCCAAGAATGCGAAATCATTTTTACGGGATTGAGCGCCCCGCGTATTCATGTATTTTGGGGTTGATTAAATCCTTTGCGGTCCTGAATACGCAGGTACACAGTTATATATAAATATCCGCAGATAGTGACTATTCAGAACGATTATTTGATATTCTATACTACGTTCGATAACTCTTTTGTACCCTACGCTGCTTGTCAAAGTTGTTTATCCATAGTGCACTGTATGATTTTCGAAAATTTTCGACCGAGAAATGTCATAAATCACGATATCGTCCACGAACTTTCTCATTTACTCGCCATTCACTCAGTAGATAGCACAAAAAATCAATTAATTTTTCTTAGCATTCTCAGGCTCATTTAATTCGATTTAATTCCACTTCACAAGCACATTATAGGTTATTCACAAATCATAGGAAATCGAAGGGATAAATACAGCACTGTTTTCTGTCACTCTGAACTATCCGTCGCGTCGCGATTTTGATTTATTTTCAGTCAGTGCCCCGATTTTTATTAGTCTCTTATCGTGCTCAAACTGTGCTCGGCCATGGTCCAACTAAAACTGAATTAAATATTGTGGCATCAACCCTTATATATTCAAAAGTAAAAGTTATGTACAGATCGATGCCATCGGTATTCGATATATACAGCCGAAAATTTTCCGAAGAGAATGCATGATGCGCATGATCTTCCCTGAGTCCTGACGTGCCTGCTCTGCATGGGCTCTCTCCGAGTCGAGCAGGACTCATGCGGGCTAAGTACCAAGAATCCTGCTTTAAAACACTCTCCCACACTTGTGGGTTTCTGGAACATTGAACTATGTTGTTTGATTGTGACCGACAAGGGAGCACATAGTTCCTTCAAAAGATACTGCCAGAGCGTATCATTATATAACACATTTCTTACAAATCTTTTAAATTTCCCTCCTTTAGCAGTATTTTATAAAACATGATAAAATACCATCGTCCTTTTAATTTTGTATGATTTATTAAATATATCAAAACCTTGCCTCCAGTTTCAGTATCATTATCCTTTTATAGTTATAAAATTTATATATTTATATATCCATATTTTCTTATTAATTAATTTTGCATGCATGTATATTTTGATTTATCAATGAAAAAATCTGTAAATTTCAAAAATTAACGTAGAATTTTGGAATGTCCTTTCTTGTTAATTTAATTACTAATAATTTAAACAAAACTTTTAATTTTGTTTTATCGACGTTTTATCTATCTGTGCTAGAACTAAGCAGATACGTTATTTTTTAACTTTGATTGAAAATTTAAAATTTTCTGGATGAAATATTAAGCAATTTATATTAATATGAGTAGAAAAAAAATCCATTTTTTTCCGAAAGTTATAAGTACATGACTAAAAATATGTATGTATGGTTCCTAATGATTTCATGGAAATTGTATTTTTTTACACATTTTGTTCAAGCTTTCTTACCTCGTTTATAACCTCATATATCTGAATTGAAAACTGTCTTGAGTCACGCTTATTTCGAATGTGTTTATGATAAGCAGGTGTGAATTAATATATTGTGTTTTGTGTTAAAATAGACTTGAAGAGATATCAAATGTTTCACTTGTTTCTAGTAATTTAAAAATTGTAGCAAAGTAAAAATTTTATATTTCAAGAAGTGGAATACTTTTCGATGTGGAGCAATAAATTTCAAGCTACATCGAAATGAATACTTATTGATGCGGTTCGAAAAAGTTTTTATGGAAGTGGTTCGATTCGATCTACATCAGCTGGAACCGGCTTGAAAGAGGTCGTAGACGAGGAATCTAAGGATACAAGGAGAGCGAAATGTTCCGAATTATCCTTGAGCGTTTCTCAAGGATCAGTCTTGGGACTCTACTATTTTCCCTGTGCACTGATGATCTAGACTTGCCGAACTTGAAGCGTAATACTATCATCTATGCTGATGACGTGCAATTCTATCTGTTGTGTAGGAATTTATCTCAATTACAAAATTCTTTGTGTCACTAGTAAAACTTTGAAACAACTTACCTATTGATTGTAAGTTTGCTAAAATTGAGCTGTAAAATATTAGTTATTTGCTAACAATGTTAGTAAATCTACATCTTCTGTTTTTTAAGTTAATTTTTTCATTATTAATAATTTGATTTTTATTTATTGTAAAGTACGCTTCAGGCCAGCCTTTGTACTAGTTTATATCAATAAATGTAACTATCCTATTCAGACATTTAAAATGTTGATAGCTTTATTGAAATATTGCTGATAAGAACTGTATAAGTTCCGCTAAATAAGTAATAATTTTATTACAATATAGCTTCATTTTAAATACTGCTGGATTTATGTCATTCACAGGGTTCCAGCTCATATATAAGATTTTATGAAGTGTGCTTTCAGTAATGTTACTGGGTCGCTTTTGTTTCTTGTCCTCAATTCAATCTTTCGAAATCTACTAAAGAAGGAATATTTGCATTAATCATAAAAATGTATGTTTATAGTTTACAATTTTTTGACTACTTGTGATTATTTCCTGAATAGGGTATAAATCTAAATTTAAAAAAAAATTTTGTCTACAAAATTTAAAATTTTAGATAGGCAATTTACGGTGTAAGAATACTTTGAGCTTCTATTACCAGTCATAGTTTATATTAAGATTTTCATTGGTGGGCATTATCGACCAGATTTAATTAGCAGAAAACATACTTTTCGAAATAAGAGAACGTTGCTAAATGCTAGCTAGTATAGGAAACACTGGAAAATATCCACGGTAGTCCTAAAAACATTTTATTTCAAAGATACCACGCATGTCTGAATTACAACAGCAACTTCACTTTTCGGAGTGGAAATAGTATCTGCAAGGAGATTTGCGCGATAGATGAGCCACTCACTCTCCCCCCCATTTTGTATCCACTGGGAGATCCCTCTCAGTTTCGCAATCTCGAAAATATCAAAGCTCAACTAATTGACACCGAACACATTTTTCTCATTAAAGAACTGTTCTCAAAGTCAACATTCTTTCCTATGGCAATTTGTTACACATAATGGGGATCCCTGCAAGGATATTGCGGGCGTCTTTGCGCGCCCAGCTGCTCCATCATAATTAGTATTCTGTTCGTACAGCACGCAGATCCCTTTTGAGAAAGGATTCCCAGGTGCACATACCGGCAGCTTTACAGTTATAGTAGAGGAAGCTGCAGAGATTGGGAATGACTTCGCTGATTCTACGGATGCCATCAGCACCGGCGAAAGTCGCAAACGGGCTTCTTGAGTTGAGATGCGACGGATGAAAGAAGGCAACGCCACTCGATTTTTACATTCACACACATGCAGGCAGCGAATGTGTCATGTGCGTCTTCGACTGGTGCCCGCATGTCTTTCCTTAAACATAAAATTACATGAATTGCTTCGCTCCCCGTTCCTTTTTTTTTAGTTAAATAACATAAAAAGACTACTAGAAGACTTGTTTTGTCTGTATTAGTAGAAGGTTTTAGGTTCAACACATTATGAACACAAACTAATTATATATTTCTATTTCTCTAAATTTCAGAAAATTCTTTGACTTCTTAAAGCAAAAGACAACTTATTGCTCATTGATTTCCTTTAGCTTTTTTTCTAATTAGATATAACTAGGATTTCCAAAAATAGGTTCGACCCTTTAGGTACATTAATTAATAATTGTAATCACATATAAAATAAACAAGGGAAATTAATTCAATTTTAATTTAACAATTGTTGCCAAATACACTTACAAAAATACATGTCGGCTTCGATATTCTCTATTGAGTACAAAACAGATTTATTTTTGCTTTGATTAAATTACGCAAAAATCCTTTTCAGTAGTAATTCTTCTCAATTAAGCTTAAATGTGCTTTTTACACGTTTTATGATTTAAAAAGAAAACCAAGCCATTACTGCTACTGATTTCAAGTTCAGAGAAAAACAGTCACAGGTAATTGAATATGTAATTTTTCAATGTAATTTGTATATTATTTCACGAGATATATTATTGAGTTTAAAACATAACGCGCTAGAATTTATTTGGACGTAATCAGGGCTCTCCTTGAACTCAATTAATATTTTTGTAGAATAAAAACAAGGTATTTCATTGAAAAACAATTAAATTAAAACTTACCTTTTTTAAGTATAAAAAATTACATCCCACACAGATATAGAAATATTTTTTACATTGAGTTATGACCGTTTTCAATACGATTCATAAATTAGTTTAAAAATTTACTTTGGTACCTGTGCAAAATTATATATTGTGAAAAGTAATTTTTTACTTCGGAAATAAGTAAATTAATATCTTTGCTTATCTGTAATACTCTGTTGTAATATCACTGCCTTTATAATAAACAAACATTATGGCAAGTAAAATTACTCCCACATTTTTTGCAGTATAAACAAAAAATCAAAGAAATAAAAAATTTTATTCCATGATTATTTTAAAGGAATTTATTAATACTTTGTTATTAGCCTAATGGGCTAAATTCGGTGACTGATGGCATTTTTAGCTATAAAATCTGACCAACTCTGAGATATAACTAAATATATAACTATGCCATATAACCGTAAGAATTGTCTTAAAACTTACACTTAAAAAATTTTGGAGTCATTGCACCATTATTACATAAACATTTAATTGCGTAGTAAAAAAAATAGCGAAATTATAGTACATCGAAGATGTTCAAGCAAACTGTGGTAACTATAATTTTTTACATTAAAAACTAGTCAAATATAATTTATTAATTTTTTCAATCTTATTTTTGGGGTTGCCACCCAACGAGCCTGATTATGTCCCAGTAAAATCAAACGCTGTTAAACTCAATAATATATTTCGTAGAATAGAACATAAACTATATTGAAATATTATGACTTATTGAAACATCCAATATAGTTAATATTTCCTGTGTATTGTTTGAATGGAGGTGACTGGTGGGACACTAACCACTTTAGATTTGTTCATTTAATGATGAATTTTAGCCAAACTACTATAAAAAATTAAATAAAACTTTCATGAATAATGTTTAGAACATATTAAGAAGATTAATCTGATACATAATTGCTGTTATGAAAATCATAAAAAAAAATTTAAAACCTGGATTTTACTATCAAACATAAAAGGTAGTAGTAAGCAATGACATACATTATTTTAACATCAATTAATGACATTAATTCTCCAATAAAACAGAAAAATATACCCCACTTTTTACAACTGAGAAACATTTTAGCATAGTCTCAAAAATGCAAAATTAAATCTATGTACATATGAGCCGTTTATTTTGAAAGTGGCGTAAGTCCAAAATGTCATAAGGTCGATTTTACTTGAAAATAATATAGTAAAATCGACCTTATGACATTGTGGACTTACGCCACTTTCAAAATAAACGGCTCATATATCTATCCTAAATGCTTTTAAGTAGTATGTCATAGGCTTGTTATTACTTATAAAACGACTCCAACTATAAAACCACATTCTTAGATTAGAATACAACTTCTATATGCTTTTGTGCGACTGGTGGGACATGCGACATACATCGCTTCAAAGAGAGATAAAATAAAAACTTATTAACTCCGCTGCAGTGTATTATTAATTAAAGTTTTTCTTTATAATATGCATCTGTGCTTGATAAGATGCAATTTTTCGTTATCAATTGTAAATGTTTATATTTGTTAACAAATTATTATTCTCGATATATCCACTAGTTTAATAAAAAAACTAAACGTGAGCTTATATCTGTACATACTATATATAGTTACATATATATTTTTGTTTTGACACTTGATTGAGGCTCATCAATTGGCGCTTTATTTTAAAAAAGGGGTTTACAAGTTTAAGAAGGCAGTAAGTGGTTACAAAAAACATAATTCAAATGCCACTTAATAACATTAACTCGTTGCATAGTAGTCAAGCACGGTCTAGCCCTAAGTTGAAAAATTTAAAATCAAAGTGAAAAAATATATGAAAATAAAAAAATGCAAAGGGTTTTTGGAGAAGATTTATTTCGATGGATAGAAAGAGAACTATTATCATTTATTCGATCTCGTTATCCCGCTGATAACTACTCGGGTTCTTTGTGCAACGTGCTGATGGGTAACATTTGTTGGGATCATTGTCGACCATCTGACGCACCTTCTTCAGGATCCTTTAGACACCTTTCTTCAATTATTTATGATCCTCAAAATGAGTTTTGCTCTTCACACGACAGCTGGGTTCGTATCAGATTACAGCCTTGACGCCTCTGCCTGGACAAAAAGTAGGTCATAATTAGGGACTTCGGCACTAAGGGGTTCAATATAAAAACAACTTGTAGGTTTTTTTTTTCTTGGATGCATATTTCGACTAACGAGAATAAAACCAGAGATGAAATGTGTTAGCAATAAGGAGCTTGATCCATTTTGACCGCATCATCGTTTACAGAGAATTGAGGACCGAGTTAGAGTATCCGACCGCCAAGAACGCCACAGTTTAAGGGTCCTCGAATCTAATCACTTAAAAGAAATATTTTGTATCTCTTCAAAGTAGTACAAGAAACGTGTATATCGTGCTAATCCCTCTTTTTAGTTAATATGAGAATTCTTCTATTATCAAAGTTCAAATAATCAAAAATTCAAGCATTAGTTTTGCCTTATTTTTTTATTTTATATTTAACTACTAATTTGGTGATATATTATTAATTTTTTTAAACAAGCTCGAAGACTTATTGCAATAATTTGATTTTTTCTTATGTCCTGCAAAGAAAGAAAAAAAGAAAAAATATACTAAAAACAAAAATATTGGTTTATAATGACGTCACATTGCTTATTGTATTCCAGTAGTTAAACCATTTCATTTGATACCCTATAAAAGTGAAGAAAAATCCAATCCGCCATTACGATTTAGTACGATATTATTGCAATATGTGCATTGCCTTCGAGTTTATATATGCATACCAAATTTTATTTTATATTCTGATAACGGGAACTGGTTTAAAATTTACTTTTAAGATTCCTAGCAAACAGTAAAGTAAATTTAATAAAAGCTTTTAAATTATGAATAAGATTTACACGTGCTTTGGTAATTTTCGATTCTATACTTCTGCTGAAAAACAATCTCAACTTTTTTTTTACTAGCACCTGCATAATGGTTGATCTATTTTTATCAGTTATATCCTAAGAAATTACATCGCCAAATTTAAAAGTAAAAAAAAGGTACCAAATATTTATGGTAGCTAAGGTGCGAGTATATCACTCTCCCAATTTTATTGTATCCATGTAGTATCATAAATATACTTTAAATTGAGGTTAATTCGAAATATTATGGTTACACTATTTTGTATTTACATAAGTTACCTAAGAGCAGTTTTCATTACAATACTTCGCAAATTAATATCACATCACGGCGTTTATAATGCCATAAGCAATTTTTTTAAGAAAGCGTGAGGCTTTATTAAAATTCCCAACTGGACGAGGCAAGATAGAATTATTCTGGTGGAAGTTACATCAGATGTATGTATGTTTTAAATTGTTGTTTACTTTGTGTAAACATACTCGTAGTTTAAAAATAATTTATGTTTTTCAACTTTCCAACATAAAGAATGATTTTCAGTGAATAAATTTTTTTTTTTAAAAATTGTTTAGATATTTTTTTATATAAAGAGTTCTACCCTTTGGCTTAAATCAGTGTGCTAAAATTAATATGTATTAAAGAGACTTGGTCTCTAGAAAGTTTATTTCGGTAAAAGACTAACACAGGTAAGAAGGGTTTAATTTCCATGAAAATTTTTGACACTTTGGGAAAAGTAAAAGTGCCTGGCGACATATCTGTGGCGGAGTAATTCGCTTGATAACACAAATGGTCTTGTCAGCCCGTTTACCTTCTTTAGAAAATAAACGAACAAACTTTTCCCTCGCGTTATTAATCTTGTCCCTTTCTTATTATCTTTCGTAAAAGAAAAAAATTCCTTAAAATTTTTACCATAAATAGTAATAACCCTTGGCGAGATCCCTTTTTGGGGTTCTTCTAGAATCGTTAATTCATGGAGGGAGCTTAAAATTAATCAACTTACCTAAGTTAAAGTATATTTTGGGTTAACGGGTGGCTACAGTCGTAGACGCGTAATTTGGATTACAGGCTCTCGGGAGCCACATTCCATTTCAATTAAAAGTTAAAGCACCAATGTCCTTTACAGAAAACTGTTTTTAAATATGAAAAGTTTTTTGGGGCTCCGTCTTTGTGTCATTTAGATCATTAATCCTAATCGTTGGGGCACCGTTTTAAAATGAACGTTAGCGGAGCCGGTCGAAACTCACGCCTGTGAGGAATTATTCTTGTCCAGCACTGCGCGGGCGAACTCAAAACCACCAGAAGTTTAAATTAATTTTAATTACATAAAAAATTGCTGTTGTTCCTAAGATAAATGATCCGCTCATTGAAGTTACTTTGAAGAAAGTGGAACAAAAGACGTTCGCAGCAAAATTCAAGTAGCACTGGTAGTAAGCTTGTTTTGAGACAACTTCAATTCCTCTGTTAGCAAGTGGAGGAGGACCTCTGTGACTTTACCTCCCAGCCTTTTTCATTTCCGGGGAGATCTAATGAATCATTGTTTCGTAGAAAATAAAGTCCTACAGTTCGTTTTAGGCTAGAGCAATACCACGAAAACTGCTGTGGGAAAGAGGAAATATCGTTTTAATTTTCAGTTTGATTTGTCGGCTCAATAAGCCGTAAGTGTATTGATTTTTACCAAATCCAAAAATTGAAATTATTTATTTATTTATTAACGTTAATAGAAGAACAAAAACGTAGATATGTATGTGGGTCAATATTTGATAATTGGCCAAAACAGGTCCCCATAACTATTTTGTAATTTTAATGTAATATTTAAACTTAATAGTATTTTCATAATGTAGTGCAATACTTTGTTTACATATCCAAACACTTTGGTGAGTATATGTTTGGTTTTCATATAGTAAAAATAAACAAAAAGTGCTAGATGTCATATTTCCTGTCGGTGGAATTTTCCTTTTTGGTGACATTTTTTAATAATAACATGGAGAATTAAAAACAAAATATAAAAGCTTGATTACATTCACATTGTATGCACATTAATCTAAAACTGTTCAATATTTTATTTAAGATAATATGATATTAAACTAAAAAAAAATCATAAAAAATCTAAGCGAATGGTCACGGCGTCATTAGGCTGCCGAAATTTAAATTTGAATTTACCGCGTTTTATAATGTCGCGGACAACGAATGAGCGCATTCCAAATGGACGCGGTGTCCATGTTTGTGATTGGTGAGAAGAGAGACGCGGTGTCGGCCGTTGCTTCGGCGTTGCAAACTGATTATGGCATGTGCGTGCGTATAGTTGATACACTTTGTCATTTACCTGTGAGGCAATTAGGAGGTGAATCGTAAGTAAATTATTCTGCTTTTTGTAATAAACTTTCACGAATTAAGATATAATTCGTATCACCTGATGATTTTGCTGTTATATTAGTTATTAGAATGTATGAGAAATATAATGTGCATTTTTGTCATTTTCCTGTGGTCATTCTCCTGTTATTTTCTTGACAGGAAAATGACTCCGTGGCAGGAAAATGACAACACAAGGTAAGTAATGTTATTAATTTATTGTAATTTTGTTTCAGTGTGCAATAATTATGGCTCCAAAGAAAAAAACCCGAGAAGAAGTGTTAGAAAGAAAGCGAGAATTGGAGAAAATGAGATACCAACGAATTAAGAACGATAATGAAGAAAGAAACGCATTGAAACAAAAGAAGAAAGAATACTATTTAAAAAGAAAAGCGGAGGGTAAAATTAAAAACATTGCTGAATTAACTCCTCGGTGTAAAAGAGCCAAAAGAAAAGAAAGAAATATTGCTCAAAAATCCCTAAAATCGAATAAAGTGTATCGATTTGATAGTTATTATATAGATTTAACTTGGCTCTATTACTTAGACATCAATTATGTATAAAATACGACAAAAAATATATTTTTTTTTTGTAGTCGTTTTCGACCGATTATCAAATATTGACCCATGTATATGTATATGCTTATCATTTGTTAATAATTATTTACATGTAATACTTTAATTTCATTGTCTAAAATTTATCAAAAATCCAAAGATAGATGGTTTTGATACACAAGTCTATACATCAAAAATATTTTCTTGAAAATTAATACGATTTTCAACAAACGTGCATCAAAAATAGTATGTAACTACTGTCCAACACACATTTATGTGTTATTATACAATTGCATAACAAAATGCACAACGTTTATTTAAAATTTGCAGTATTTTGACTCTTTTTATTATTGGATGACAGTGTCGTATCTGAATTTTTATTTACTTTGAAAAGTATTAAAATAAAATCACCATATATTCTCAAACATTTTTAAAATTCATTTACACTACTTTCACAGCCCATATTTTGAAAAAAATAAAATACACATAAATAAATTTTATAAAAGCAAAATTGGAAATATTATAGATTAATACAAAATGAAGAATGAAAACGAAAAGCAAAAATGATTTCCAAGAGGAAAAATGAGGGATAAAATTAAATTAATAGTACCAAATCCGAAATAATAAAATAAATTGCAAAAATATAAAAGTTGCATATGTGTACACGTGTTCATTTTTGAGGCAATCATTGGTCATTTATCTTTCTTCTTCTAATAATAAAAAAATAGAAGTAACGTAAATTCCATTTTATAGCTGTAATTTATGGTTTAAACTTTCATTTATTTTTCTCACAACTTTTCGAAAATCATTAAAATATGGCTATTTACAACCCTTACTAATCCTAGTTTTTCTGTGATATTGTGTAAATAAAAGGTCAGTCTATTTTACGTCATTTGCAGTCAAACGAACGCGTACATTTTACCGCTTTTTACTTTCCTTACGGGTTAAATTTCGTAAAATGTACTCTTAGATCATGCCTACACAATAACAAAAATGTATTTCTTATATAAAGCATATTGTGCATGTATAGATGAGCGTGGTATTTATTTTTAAATGAATTTAATTAATTAATTAACATAAAACTGTGCATTTTAAAAGCTTTAAATCTAAAAAAGATAACAATTTCCAGTTTTTTTTATTTCAACATTTTGTTAATAGTTAATATTAGCGTTTTGTCTTCACTTAAAATTTTGAGAGTAGTATTCAGATAGATGTTTAGATTTTTCAGGAAATTTCTGAAAGAGTTTCATTAAAGAGTTTCGAAAAAAACAATATGAATTTTTAAGATCTAAATTTCATTTGTTTAAGTAAAATAAATATAAATATTTTATTAAAATTTGAACACTATGGTGAAAATTCCGAAAATGCTTTATTTGTAACCAAAAATCAAACGAGTACGGCATTAAAATTGAATTAGCTGTAAATGATGAACCTATAAATTTTCTGATGGTGGATACTATTTTTAACATACATTTTAAAAAAAATATTAAATATAAGCGATATAGTTTAAATCTAGGGTCATGTGAAAATTTACTCTAGTAATTGTTGGTAATCAGTTGCTTTCAATTATTGAAGTAATATTGAACACATATTTTTTAGAGTGCTAGTTTATCTAATCGTTTTATGGGCTATTGATTTATTATAATATGCATATAAAAAATCAATTTGTTGGAAAATTTGTAATTTTGCTAGTCCTTACTAAAGAAAAGGGAGCATAATACAAAAAACACACAATGCGGCTCGATGTCCCGGTGCAGTATGCTTACTTCGTGACCACTCACTCTTAAGAGGGTTTTCCGAGTCCTAATAATTTCTACATTCATTTCTGATGACTTTTTAAATAAATCCTAATGAAATTTCAAAGATATCTGTTTTATTTACAATTTTGCACATGGCTGGGTTTCTTTGTCGTTCTTGAGAAGCGATTTGTTCATTGTGAATGGAAGCACCCGAAAATTCGAATTTTTTGATGAAGTTTTTGTCTACCTGAAAATTGTGCACCTTTGTACTTTGTACACCCCGAAATAGAACTCAAAGGACCGCCTGCAGTGTAAATTGAGTAAGACGAATAGACGAAAGAACATTTTAAGATAAAATAAAAAAGAGAAGAGAAAATAATTTGTCATTTCATGTCAAGATGTTAGAACAGGCTCTAACCAAGCCATTGTACATGAAAAGCGTTGCGTATTGAAGTCCCAAAGGACCTGGTCTTGAATTAACTGCTGCAGATCTTGAAGTGTCATTTTACCCACTGGTCCTTACGACTTGAATAGCCCTTACTTTCTTGACAGTTCCCAGTGACACATATGTACACATCGCTAACAACCTTTAGGCATTGGTTTTCAGGAGATTCTTTGACTTTTGTCATTCGAGCTCGGTATAGTTAAAACAGCTGGAATTTGAAAAATAAATCCGGAAGTATTGGTATCCAAACAATTTTAAAGAATCTTTATCGTATTACGCTTTGTGTAAAATTATACTTCCCTCAACAAAAATATTTTATTGAAATTCAATAAGAAGAGTCACATTTTTAAAATTAAAAAATTTTTTTTCCGAGATTTTACATATTTTATTTTATATTACATGCCTACACAAATATTATATTTATTAAAATTCATCAGGCCATTTGAACGACACACATATACTTTATAAAAAGAGTCACATTCCATATAAATGATTTAGATTTTTCGAAAAGCAAGATCAGTGTTGAAAAAATAAAAATATTTTTTTTTAATTAATCTTTTTTTTTTATAATGTTTATGTTGACTTATTTTGCTACAAAATTATACCTCTACATTTAGTAAATAACTATTTGCAAAACAAGAATTATAAATAAACAGATCAAGTAGTTGAATGAAGGGCCCTGACCGAAAAGAGTTAATTAAATATAGAACTAGGGGTTTGTAATTAAAGAGTACATATATAAAAAAAATTTGAAGAAAATACTAATTAAAACGAGTATTTGCGAAACAAAATAATTGTTTTTATTTTCTTTTAACCCTGATCTAACGAAATATATAAAAAAATTATTGTTTTCTAAGAAGAAGCTTGCAATATATAACTTTAAAATTTAAAATTCATTACTCTGTAATTTATAGAAAATCTCCACAAAAGCGGTTATATTTAGAAAAATCTTTAAACCTTAGGATTAATTACATCTAAAGCGGAGAATTCTTTCGTATATTATAGTAAATACAACTGAATTTTTGTAATAAAGAATTTCCGTAAAACTCAATCAATTGATCTGCACAGATAAGAAAATTTAACAGAGTATTATTGAATATTAGCGTGAAAGATACGAAAGATTGTTTGTATATGAATAAATGTTAAGTGGCGCTACATAAATAAATTAAAATATCATTCGTTTCTCTATTTTTAAATATCCATATGAAGTTGTCTAACGTAACAATTTCTAAATTGTTATTAACTATTTCCACGCTTAATAGCAACCGATGAACTACGACGAATACTGGTACATACATCACAATATTTAATTGGATCATTTAACTGCAATACTGTATTACTGATACATAATGATGAGTTTAGGACATGTTTTGTTGATTCAATAAATCATCATATTTAGGCAAGCAGCATTTTGATTTAAATGAATGATGTACATAGTTACATAATTTGGAGAAAAAATTACTTGAGTCCACAAAATAAAATCTACAAACCCAATTTTGTAAAATAAATTAAAAATAACTATTCTTGCTTATTCGGTACTATTTTGTCAATACAACAAAATATTAATCTTTTTCCTGAGTGCACTCCAAAATAGTAATAAAAATTATAGTATCGACTATCTTTCATAATGTCAGTAACACAAACAAGAAACTCCAAACAAGGCTTCTGAAAACGTTTACACAAAATTTAGTCTTCGCTAATGAAATGCCACCAATATCCGGCCCCAAAGGAACTTCATTTTTGATTACAACAGAAGACAAGACTAAATCTACTTGGTGTAAGACGTAAAATCTTGCGTCCGTGTCTAAACTATAGTTAATTTCTCCACCACAAATATAAACCTTTTACATTAAAGTAAAAAGCTACAAAACTATTTAGCAATTTATGTGACAGTTGTTTAACAGGATGTGGAGAATTAAATACTTAAATTGAAAAAGAGTCGTGTGTAGCTATGTTAAAAACAAGATTGTCCAAAAACGGGTAACGTAAATTCAAAAGACAAGGTTTCTGATCAGGAAACAAGTATTGTTTATCTTTTCAATAAGTTTTTAGTTGGCCTCTTATTTATTTTGTGGACGGGCCTCAGGATAATTCCTTTTCGGACCAGTGGAGTTGTGTAGACAGGAGGAAGTTTACTGCAATTGAATTGCCGTCATTCCAAATAAAAACTTCCTTTTTTCGATGTTATTGTTCGCCCATTCCTCTCAATCCAAGAAAATGTAACCTTACCTTAACATGTCGAATACAAAACAAACTCAAATATACTTAGGAAAGCTTAAGCCCAAGCCAGAGAGCAGCAAGAACATCTGTAGGTCGAAGTCGTAGAGGAATAAAATTTCCAAACAAACAGAAGGCAAGGCAGTACTAAGTTTTAAGAATGTCCCAATGTGGAGTTATTGTCATTCACTCGTCTGCAGAAGCAAGTTTCGTTTGTCAAGCACTAGAGCGATCCGTCAATAGAAGAGGACAGGCCTGTCCATTGCTTGATCAAATATTTATCTAGGCAGGTTTCGGCTACACGGCCGTCCGGAAGTTCCTTCAATCAAATTCGGAAGTAATTGAAAAATGTCTATGGTACCGAAAGTCGGTGGGATGTGCTCATTTTATGTTTACCTATACCACCCTTATGTGCTACAGAAAATTGAGAGGAAACCCTCGATACTTTTGAGTCATATTTCAGAATAAATTGACATCTCAAAAGGAACAATTCCTTTATCCTTCCGGGAATGTTCTTAAAATTTCTTCCACTGGCATTGATACACGTCATGGCTTAGAGAGGCTTCACAAGCGGGATTCTCATTTTGAAATTCACTACCTGAACCATTTTACAAATTCCATTGATATTTCTTCTGCAAAGGAGCGATATTTTTCTTTCAGGAAGGAATCGCCCATGAAGGGTATCAAAGGATTGTCAGTTCTAATTTTGGTAATTGCATTTGAAATCGATGACAACGACCACTTTGTCACGTGTCAAATTTTAAAAGGAATATTAGGGAATCTCAAAATAATATAGAAAAGTTCTTTAAAATATACGAAAAATGAAAAGTGAAATATTTCCAAAGCAATTGAATTATTGGTTCTTAAATGCAAATTTAAAATAAATACTTCAAAGCACTTCGATATACATATAAGTTAAAAGACTGACTTATATATTGTAAAGTACCTACACATAATGACCTAATGACACATAATTGTTTTAATATTAGTAAGACTTAATTGTTTTAATATTATTAGACTTTGCTTGCGAGATATCAAATTAATAGAATTTATGTCAATATAAGCTATTGAAATGAATGATTAGTAAGACAAAACAAATTAAGTCAAAGGGGCAGAACAATTTCCACAAAATTTCTATAAAACTATAATATAATCAACAAAACACATATCAAAATGGCATTCACACGAGTTACACCATGGAATCCTGTTTCCATTTATAAATTAGTGAAACTGTTTTAGGTGGAGCCCTTTGCAAATGAATAATGGCGGTTTATTAGAAACAGTTATAAAAAGCAATTAGTATTTAGTGGCATTCAAATAAAAGTTGATATTCTATGGAATTTTTATATGATATCTCCATAACAATCCGTCGTTATACAATTTTAGTAAATTAAAAATGGATTATAATTGACTTTGCTTCTCAAAAACCTTTCAATTTCCTCAATTTCTCATTTCAGGCGACAGAGTGCTTGTCGCAATCGATAAGAATCGAAGTTGCGAATAAGTTGCTCTTAATTTCTTGCGCTTCAATTAAGGAATTTTTTAATAAGAAGATAAATTTTTAACCAACTTTTGTTTTAACGTTCGTACCTGTGACTTTTGCCAACGGATCGAGGCATGTGAGGTACTGTTAGAAAGCATATTTTTATCAAAATCTTACTTGTGGTCTTACTCTATTTCGAACAGAAGTTATTACGTTTTATATGAGCACACCTCCCTGCACACGCGAAAACATTTCAGCAGTTAAAAATGGGAAGGAATTATTTTACGAAAAAATTGCTCTCGAGAATTCTGTAAGGAATTGATTGGCATTTCTAGGAATATTTCTTTACGAATCACCTTGTGTGAATAAATAGTGGTACCTTTTGCTAAAATAGGCTTTGCAAGCTCCATTACCACACATTCAGAGGCGGGCATATCCTCAATTTTATCTTTTATCTCTCCAACATATACTTTAAACATATAGAGCAAATTCCTGTCTCCAACTCACATAACTTATAAATTTTTGTCCCAAATCTTGCACGTTTGGATCCAATAAACTGAACAAATTGCAACCGTCTTTTATATTTTACTGATGATTCCGTCAATCGATACCATATTTTGTGGTACCATATTTCAATTTTTTTTTTCAATTTATAATTTTCATCCACTTTTTCGATATCTGTAAAATGTGTGAAAATCTCTTACGACTCATAGTTTGTGTAAATATTCGCGTTTTCACTATTTGGTTTTTTGACCAGTACATTTTTATTTCCGATTTTTTCACTTGTTACATTATTATACACAGTGCAAAAAACGCTTTTATTTCGTCTACAGTTGCTGGAAACTATTCCTTATATATTTTCTTTCTTTAAGGAGTTTTATTTTCTGTTATTTGTTCTGCACACCACTTAGTTTCAGTAGATACTATGTGCAGGGTGAGCAAATTTGAGGTTAGGAAGTAAATAGGCGATGAAATGTCAAGAACTGAGCTGTCATCCTTTGACATTTATTTAGTAAAAACTTGGGAAATTTTAACCATGCAACGCAATACTCTTGAACAATGAATTTTAATTGTGAAAATTTACTAAAATTGGTGAAAATTTTACTGTATCACTTCGTAAAATTCGAGCAGCTTTTCCTCGTAATCAGGCTCCTTCTAAGACCGCTGTGCGTAATTTAATCGGTAAATGACAATAGACTAAAATAATACTCTTGTAGTGGCCCTAGTGATGCAAACATAACCGCTGTATAGCAACAATTGGGCATCACGTAATTTCTCGATTTGGCGATGTCAATTGGCCGCGTCGTTTTTGCGATTTGACGCCGCTGGACTCTTTTCTCTGGGACCATTTGAAAGACCGGGTTTACCAGAATAAACCACAAACAACTGACGCTCTAAAAGATGAAATTCTGCGTTGCATTCACGAGATAAGCGAAGCTTTGTTACAAAATGTGGTTCAAAATTGTGCGAAAAGAGCGGACGTCTGCCAACGTGCTAGAGGTGGACATTTGCCCGACATTATTAATTCCCATATTTCTACTTTATATTGGTATTAATAAAAATGAATTTGTCAAAAAAAAGTGTGTTTTTAAGTCAATTTACTTCTTAACCTCAAATTTGCCCACCCAGCTCATCAAAAACTTCCAGTGGAGTAGGATTACTACCTAATTTATTTAAAATCAAAGGATTTCCTGGTATAAATCCAGGAACTGCTGTAATTTCCTTTATTTATGACGTATTTTTTCTTTCTTCCCAAGGCCATGCTTCATCTAATAAATTTTCAAAAATCCCGCTTTATCACTTATAAGACGTCTAACGAGTTAACGACGACTTTGAGAAAATTCACATTCACTATTTATTTCGTTATCATTATTATATCAACTAAACATTTTTCAAAATTCAACATACTCTTTGTCAGAAATTTTACAAAATCTTGTAGCGCGAGGTGTTAATAATTTTATACTAAGGATTTGTAGCTTTTAAGCCTAAATGACTGACGCACAAGTAGTAGTAGACTATATGTTCCCTCGTAGAGCCGAAACTAATGAAACGATGTAAAGATAAAATTCGATACCATGTCGACAGTAATATAGACTTATTTAAAATAAAATTAAAGAAAATTTCGGCCATATTATGACACTGGATTTTGATTTAATTTTAAAAACTGAAAGTGACAGTTATTAAATTAAAGCTCATTACGAGACAATTTCAAAAAGTAAAACATTTTGATAAAATATTGTTTGGATAAAAATTTTTAACTGTTTTAAATAGTATTTTAAAATTCCTTTTTTATAATATAGAACAAGGGGCCTCTGATAGTTCAGTTGTTAGCGCGCTGTCCTACCGTCCCAGAGGCTGTGGGTTCGAATCCCACGAATAACCATGGTCTCCTGCGCTACGTGGTAACACAATGGGCCGAAATTGGCCTAAGTGTGGCTTTCTAGGCAGCCACAGCAACAACAACAACAACAACAATATAGAACAATGGCTCTACGTCCAGTGTATTGAATAAGCAATTTTAGATAATAAAAGTAAATTTAGTTACGACGACTAAATAAATTTCTCACAGCTAATCTATTAATGCTTTATTTTTGGTAATTCCATCTTTATATTCATCTCTAGTAGTAATTAAAAATACTGCAAAGTTATTTCGCTAAAACTGAATTTCTAGCATATTACCAAAAAATTGGATATTTTAGTAATTTCTAATTACAATTCTAGTGAAATTTACTGGATAATTAGGAAGTTTTTTCGCAGATCGCAATATTTAATGAAATTTCCTTTAATTTAATTAAAATTCTAGGGATAACCGTCCACCTGTGTAACTTTACAAATTGAGATGTGATAGTGAGTAATGAAAAAAGAGGTAATTAATAAAATTTAATGATTGCAAAAACCCTTACTAAGTCTTAAAACGCTGTTGAGATATACCTAAATTCGGTATTATTAAAATAAATTTGAGATGAATTCGTTTTTATGAGTCATAGCACTTTGCACAAAAGTGTTTAGCAAATAACGACGTTATTTTACATTGTTTAAAGGTTGGTTACATGGGTTTTTCCACAGTCGGTCCATACAGGAGCATCATACCAAACCACAGCTCTGAAAATTGCTTTGTATATATTATAATTAACTTATTTTTCTCATTAGATCGAAATTTCGGTTTATAAACGGTTACAAGAACTTTATCAAAGTGGTAACTTTTTGTAGTGTTACCTGAAAATGCTCATCGAATATTTAGTTACTGTTTATCGAATGCAATGCCAAGATATTTCAGTACGTTACGCCACAACTTTTTAATTTTATATTTACTGGAGTTTAGTTTTATTTTCCACTTATTATAATAATTTAAAGCTAGATTCGTCACATTTTGGAGATTGGCGGTAATTTATGATGCATCTCTGTTCGGAGAAAGCACTCTTGTATCATCATCGTGTACATCGGTAGATAATAATTTGAAAATTTTAGTAAATTCGAAGTGTAAATGTTATACAGTAATAAGAAACTATTGATAGATTTAATTGGATAAATTGGAAAATCTAAATTGTGAGTTTTAAAGATAAGACCATTATGCCACATGTGCCTTTTCAATGTCTAATGTAAAGAAACCTGTAGAATTTATATTATTATTTTTTTTGTTTCTTTATTCTGCAGTCTGATGAATAGTAGAGTGACCAGGTCGAAAACCGGACTGTTAATTGAGAAAGATATGATTTTCATCTATATAAGTACTTCATAAGTTTGTGCTTTAGAAATTTTCCATACATTTACTAATCGTATGAATTTGTTTACCGATAAGTATTTTATCTTGTTAAGTTTTAAAACCGATAAGTGTTTTATCTTGTTAGACTCTGATGCTTGAAAACCCATAAATAAAATGCTACAAATTCTATCGTGTGAACACCAAAAGTCATGAGTAATGCACGTTATACACATACTTGATCCTGCTAGTGCAATTTTATTGTACTACCCAAATGCAAAATAGTTGGTCTAGTGACAAATTTGAACAGTCTATTTTATAACTAAGCATATATTTTTCAAATAACTATTTATTAAATAAAATTTATTCTTGTTTTATAATCTCTGGAAGTCATCCTCTAAAATTATTTCAAAACAAATAAAATTCAGGTCTCAAATTTAGTAATAATTTTATTTTGCATTATTGAGTAACCAAGCAAAACAGTTGGTCTAACCTGAATAAATTTTATTTAATAAATAGTTATTTGAAAAATATATGCTTAATTATAAAATAGACTGTTAAAATTTGTCACTAGACCAACTATTTTGCATTTGGGTAGTATAATAAAAAAGTGGCCTGTAATACCGAAAAGTGTAAAATAATTTAAAATGATCTCCGGTTTCGAATCTGGAAGTCGTCGCGTTTTTTAATCCTCTGAAAATGTAATGAATTAATGAATGAATGAACCATGCTAAATACATTAGTACAGTTTCAACAAAAGGGCACGTTGCAACGATCATTAGTTTTGGGGTAAAAAATGGCGCTCCCGAAATAACCTCCACTGCTTTCTTTGTTGCGGAGGAAGTCCTGGGGATTTATCTGGCTTTGGTCTAATGCAAGTTCTAAATAAACTACCTGAGCCATGGGCAACTTCATTTCGGGAGATTGTGTGACGTCGGTCTATAAAGGAAAGTTGTGACGGGATTTCAGGACGAGAAAGGACATTAACGGTAAAATAGGCCTTCTGCTAACAGCATAACAAATTGCCCTGCAAGGTCATAAAAAGGTTTAATCGTCGCCACCAGCCAGAAAACGCAATCTTTTTGTAATAAATTAATTTCAGGCAAAGTGGCTTTGAGCCAGGACTTACGCCATAGTAGCTTAACGTACACTCTCCATAATCACACCTACGTGCAAACATCTGGGGGTGTGTGTCGTACAAAAATTTTTATGTCGGAGGTCTCGCGCGGGCATGCAATTTACGTGCTGTTAATATAACTTTGGTGTCAGGCCCTGATTTATGCTCGTAACGGCATTTAAATGTTTAAAGCACGTTATGTTGGCACATTTATCGCCTCCACATGGCTCCTGTCCGGGATTCAGCCCATGCAAATTTCGGGATTAACACTGCCGAAACAGCACTGGCTACAGATAAACGAAAAATTCAGGAACGTTCCGCGACAATGTCCCTTGTAGTCCAATGCAAACACAATTACATGATGCCGTATAACCCGTAGGGCTCCCAGAGATGGGTTCAGTAGATCTGCTAAAGTAAGAGGTGCACTTAACTAGATAGCCGTACAATTCTGGAAGCCTTCCGACAAGACTCTACAACTAGAAACTTTGTACCCATTCTGTGCTAAAGCTTGAGCGGCTTCCTATAAGTCCTTGCTTTTCTACAAATTTCCTTTTGTATTTCTACTGGTTTTACAAATTTCGAAAGCATTTTTTTTATCATTTTTCTTATGTACACGTACCGAGATTATAACAATTAAATTGTTTTATATTTGAAAAAAATCAAATCCATCTATAATTTTAAAATTTTTGTTTTTTTTTTTTGTTATATCGGTTATAACGACAAAACTAAATTTTTTTATTGGGATTGTGCAATTTATTCGTTACAAATTTGTTTTCACATAAACTGAATTTGAAGGGAACTTTTTCAGTTGAATCGAAGAAATGACAATGTTTTTTTTAATTTCAAATTGATACTGGAGTGTTATATGTATTTTATTAGAAGGATTTTGAATTTTAACAAATGGTACAAGAATGCGATTTTTGATTGTATTGGAAGATTAATTTTCATCGTTATAAGTGTTAAAAAAAGGAAAATCTTTTACACTGTAGGAGAGCTATAATTTTTAGAATAGAAAGTGGTGAAAACACCAACAAAATTGCGAAAGAAATGGGAGTATCACATTCTACCATATTTACAATTTATAAATTTAAAAAACTTTTGCAAATTAAAGCAAATCCAAGCATTAATTACGAATTATCATAATTTGTTTTCAATAAAATTTAAATTTGCATACATTGAATACTTATATAAACAAAAAAAATATGTACTTATTAATTTTCACTTATACCGGATATAACGCCGGAATGATTTAGTTCCTTCAATAGCATTATAACCCATGTTCACTGTATAAATTGTACATTTTTGTATTGTTTTTGTATTTATATTTATAAATTATTCTTAGTCGTTTGCTAAATATATGAAAAACTTGCAAAATTATGAAGATGTAAAAACGAAAACATCAATTTTTTTACAGAAAATAGTTAGTTATAAAAATGATTTTATCTTTCTTATATTAAAATTATAGGTAGAAAATTTGTCTGGCTATTTAGATATAAATGCTACTGTCAGGGTCTCCTATGTATTAAGGCGTCAAACGAAGAAGGATTACCATAGACATATACATGGCACCAGGTAACCAGCCTGATGCTGGGAAGTCTCCTGCTGAAGAAGCGACATAGGTTAAGTGCAGACCCCGCTTCCTGCCGAGGTAGCGATGGTAAGAGGACTATTATCGATTGGTACATTGACATAGTCAATGGAGAGCCTTGTTCTGGAACGGGAAAGGAGCAGAAAACAGCCCGCTACTACTACGGTTAATCTAGGTCATATGTCGGCTAAGAAAGTGCAGCCTTTGGCGTTATGGACATGTTATCGGATATGATGCCATATCCCGGAGGCTTGAAGAGCATTATGTTCTTTATGAAATGCCGGGGATTTCAGGTCAGTTTTGCAATAAGGGTAGAGTGGGACGATCTAAACAATATATGGAATGTTCTAATAACTAAGTGATATCTTCTATACAGACAGGTCGCATTTGGTTCAGGCGCTAGATGGCATTTGAATTAAGGGGTCAAATATAATAAATCAGTTGGAAAAACGATGATGGTTTTCCAAGGTGAAATTTTCTATTTCCATTCTGAAGTGGCTAGCTAGTGAGCCATTTCCCACAGATGGCGGAGCAAGAGGATTGGAATTGCAGCGAATGTTAACCTGCCCTGGCCACTCCACTTAATCTTATCACTAGGTCAATGAATGTCCAGGAATGTAAGAAACGATTCAATTCGGTTACAAAACACAACCAGGTCATTTTTATATGGGTCCTTAGTCACTAGGGAATTGAAGGTAATAAGGCTTCAGATGCTTTGGTGAGTGAGGGTGCAGATTCCTCCTCCCTGGGACCAGAGCCTATCATTCATGTCAACTCCACAACGCCAAAGAATTGAATAATTCGAATAAGTAGTTCAATCCATGGGCAGTTGTATTAGTATACCTACGAAAGTTTGACTTAATTTAAGTAGGAAGGATTGGAGAATGTTAGTAGGGACGATTACAGAACACAGCACATGTGGAAAGCACATACTACCTGAGGGGTCACCAATGACCCAACGTGTACTTCGTTATATTATTTAAAAATTCTTATTATTTCGGCTGTTTTAACAGTTTAAAAACAAAATCTTACTGTGAAACCAGAGTATATTGTTTATGTTATGTTTATTTTAATAGCGGACTAAGTCATGTATGACGAGAATTTATGGTTTGAGAAAAATATAATTATTTATTTCACTATAATGTCATTATGTTTTTTTTAGGAGCGGGGAAATGCACTTACGCACCTAGGTGGCAGACTCCACTTTCTTTAATGATCTGTCGGAACTGAACTCCGTCAGGATTAGAAGCCTGGAGCAGTTCATTAAAGAGTCCAAATGGTTCGAAGGCTAGTTATTTGGGGACTTCGTCCCACGTGGTATCACAATGGGCCTAACTTGGCCTAAGTGTGCCTTCTTTTGGCAGCCACTTGAACCTAGAACATAGAACCTAGGTGGCAGAGCCCTTGTGTGGGATTTTACGCTCATTTAGGATTATTTATCGACGCTTCTGACACCACAATCGGCGCTGCTTTAAATCAAAAAGTCGACAATTCTTGGCAACTTCTCGGATTCTTTTCTATTAAATTAAGTTCAGCGCAAACTAAATATAGCGCTTATGATCGAGAACTTTTAGCTGCTTATAAGGGAATCAAGTATTTCCATTATCTTTTAAAAAGCAGAAATTTTAAACAAAATCCTGAAAAATCTTCTTCTAGGATTCATTGGCCAATTTACTACAGATATTTAACGCATTGCTGGAAATTGTAACGTTGTAGCTGATATCCTTTCGTGTATCGAAGAACTCCATTTACCAGCCTCGATAAATTTTGAAGTTATAACTATCGTTCAAGAAACATAACCAGCTTCAAGATTTTTTGGAAAATTCTTCATACAAATTTTCCAAATTACCCGTTCTTGGGTGTGACAAACAAATTTACTGCGAAGATTCTAATTCTGGTGTTCATCCTTATATTCCGGAGCCATTCCGTTTTCAAATTTTCAATTCCATCATTTTGGCTCATTTCCAATTTCATCATCTCGTTTCGAAACAATTCATATAGACATTATTGGCCCTCTTCCTCCATCTCATGGTTTCAGATATTGTCTCACTATCATCGATCCTCTTTCTCGATGGACTGAGGCAATACTTTTAGCAGATATTTCAGCTGAAACTTGTGCAAAGGCTTTTTTAAAGAATAGATTTTTCGTTTCGACGTTCCTAAAATTATCGTTATCGATCAAGCCAGACAATTCGAATCTTGCCTTTTCAAAGAACTTTCAAAATTTTTAGGTTTCAAACACTACTGAACTACTCCTTATCATCCACAATCAAATGGTTTTCTAGAACGTTGGCACAGGACACTCAAAACTGCTATCAAAACTTACAAGGCAAATTCCTGGTGTGATTTATTGCCCTCGATTTTAGTCGGAATTCGAACGGCTTTTCGTGAAGAGTTCTTAGCGATTCCAGCGGAATTACTTTACGGTCAATCCTTAAGACTCCCCGGAGACTTTTTTGAATTTAAATCTCAAAGTTTACACCTAAATATTTTTATCACTCATATACGAGACATATTCAACAATATTCGTCCCGTTCCAGCTTCGAATCTTGCTAAACCTAAATTTTTAAAATTCAAAAATCTAGAAACTGGCGCTCATGTACTCATTCGAAACAACTCATCTAAAGGTACGCTCAGTAGTTGTTATAACGGTTCTTTTCCTGTAGTAACAAAACATCAAAACTTCTTTACAGTTAAAATTATAGATAAAGATGATAATGTCTCTATTGATCGTTTGAAGCCTCTCTTCATATCAACATTTCCGAAATTAATTTTTGGAATAATTCTTCTCATCCAACAAGGAAAGACATCATCAATAATATCCGATCTAGCTCAGCTTATTTAGAAGAACAACCAGTGTCTGTTCCCACCCCACAACCACTTCGTTCTAGACCAGCGTCTAAGAAAGTTTCTAATACTCATCGTAGAGTTACATTTTCCTAATAACAAATTTTTGTAAATTCAGAATTTCTTTTTGCTTCCTTTCAAATTCTGGGAATGTAGTGTTGTGGTGATCATCTCGTTTTTGGTTTGTGTAACGACTTGAATTCCACCACGAGCTTTTCATTTTGACTTTATCGTTAATCTAATCGGAATTTTAAAGTGTGAATAGAAAGTTTACATGTAGTCTTTGTTTGGCTGTTCGTTGGCATGGCAGCAAAATCACTTGCAATTGTATTAGAATAAAAAGACTTGCTTTGTATAAATCTTAGGCATGCCTGTAGTGCACTTGTAGTAGCTTTATGTAAATATTGTTTTCTTCCAAAAAATAAAATGTCAGTCAGTGTTTTAATTTCGAGTCGAAATAGTTGTTATTATTTATTATTATAGTTATTTAATTTTCACCGCCGTTACACCGATAGTAAGCGCCATACTGGCTCTCGGAAAGATCTTCAGTGGCCACGACAGCCATATGGAGGTGATGCTTCAGGAGCTTCTCCAGGAGTCGAGCATTCAGAGCGGTCTTTGCGACTCGGAAGACCTTACCGGTCCTTTTTCCTTGCTGATTAATAAAAGCTTAGTTCCAAAGAGAAGGAAAGATTCCCGCCCCATTGGTTGCGCGGTTAGGCTCTAGTGGCTGGGTGGGGAAAAGAGGAAAAGATTGTTACCGCATAAAGAGGGGCGTTCTGAGAGAGAGCGCTCAATTTGCGCAGCACGATCCTATACCCCAGTTCCCAAGGATCTTCATTGAGATCGTCCTCCAGCCGCTTCCAGCTGCCTGAAACAGAGGCACTTCCGTCCACAAGTAGACAGGAGGTCGTCCCTCCCTACCGGGCTTCTTTCTTGGTACGGCCTCTCGGTAAGCCCGGCGAATGGGACTCGTTGTCGAGTACCACCACTCCGCCGGTTCACTTAAGAGAAGGCAGTTTCTCCGGAATCCCTTCAATGAGTCGCTGGCCGCGTGTGATGGTTAGAGATAACCTTTCGGTTTCCATTCTAGCGACATTCCATCTGGACGGGCCGTGCGCGCACCGGGGCCGCACTGGTGCTATACTACGCACCGCTTGAAGTATCAGTTGACATTTATATGCGAAAAATAATATCTGCAAAATGGCCTTCTTTTGCAGCTCCACAGACGTCCACTATTTTGTTAAAATTCTCAATGACATTTTGACATAATTGAGGCTCTACCTCACCAATGACACGAATAATTTCATTTTTCAAAGCAGGAATCGATTGTGGATTGTTTTAATAAACCTGAATTTTCACATAACCTTAAAGAAAATAGTCTAACGGCGTCAAATCCCATGACCTTGGTGGCCAATTAACATCACCGTTTCTTGAGATTACACGTCCAGGAAATTTTTCTCTCAATAAATCAATTTTTTCTTGTGCGAAGTGATCTGTAGCCCCATCCTGTTGAAACCAAATATTCTCTAGATCAATATTCATTCAGGCCACAAAAATTCGGTTATCATATATCGATCACTATTGACAGTTACAGCTTCACTAGCTGCATACCATAATGCACACCAAACAGTAACTCGTTTAGGATGCATAGGTTTCTGATGAATAATTCGTAGATTTTCCTCACCCTATACGACAATTTTGTTTATTAACACAGCCACCAAGCTCACAATTTGCCTCATGGGAAAACATGATTTGTTGAGAAAAAACACTTCTCACAGAACGCTGATTTTCATAAAATAACTCAATAATTTGAACGCGTTGTTGTATCGTGTACGAAGTCATTTTTATAAATGTCATACATCACACTTCTTATATGTCAAAATACCCAGACGAATTCCGTGCGCCATCTATATTTTATTTATTCTTAAAAAATACCGCGCAATTTGAAACACCGTTTATATTTTAAATAATAATAATAAAGAAGCAACATTCAGTGTGACCTGTGAATAAATTTATTTTTCTTATACATATATGAATTTGAAGAATATGAATACCGGTATGAAATCTTAATAATATGTACTTCTAAGAAAGTACACGTATTAGGAAAAAATTAAGTATTTTCATATGAATCAAATCGGGACTATACTACAAACGCATGTAAAACTCCTAAAATGGAGCATTTTAATGGAATAAACCGTAGTTGAAAAACCTAAACAAACATGCAAAGTTTAATAAACATTTATGTTCACAATGTGTAACCAAAGGACGTATTGTGAGATAAAATAGTTCGAACTCGATGGGTTTATTGTCCGCCATTGAGGTTTATATTAACATTGCGTTAATTTTGAAAATAGTGCAATTCTTCATCAGACATTCAGTCATTTCAAGTTAAAAAAAACGCATTTTTTTGTAAGCTTGATACATACAAATCTTCACAATCATGAAAAATTCATACTTTAGAATAGATTATATAGTATAAAAATATTTTTAAAATTAAATAAGTCGAAACAACAAATATAGAAATATTGAAAAGTTCATATATGAATTACTATCCTATATTTATTAATATTTTAAAAATTTTAAATTAGTTAAATTTCACTTTTAACCTTGCGTTTTGCGATAGACCTGATAGAACATTTAAATTCTTCAATTTGTAATGTACAGGAAAAAATTCAGGAGTATTAGGAAAATGGGAGCTGAATTGAATTGAATTTAATTGTAAGGTTGAATTTTTAGACAATATTTTGTATATAACACATTAACAAAAATTTAATCAATTAATGAATTATTATAATATAGGTAATATAAGATTTAAATCACTTTTTTTAGAACTACGAGAGTATGTTTAGTGTAATATACCAATACGATACTTTCGTACTTACTCCGCGACATGTGATTGACCACACCCTTATTTTCTCAAGTTTCCAGACAAATTATTATTTCTGAGAAGTCTGACCATAATTACTTAATAATGTCAGAAATTCCTAATTACTTTATGCAACAATTCTCCGTATTCGATGCGTTGTGTATTTTTCACGAATTTTTACCTGTAAAGTGGTATAAAAACGTGAGACACATGATTGACTTTACGAATTTTACATTGTGTTTCAAGCAAGTTGGATTCTTGTTTTTTGAAATATAGTTGCTGGAAAGTCATTGTTACTTGAAATAGAGTAAAGAAGTTAACAAAATGGATAGTAGTAAAAGACTAACTCTAGAAGAAATCGGGAAAATAAAAATGTAAACAGTATTAAATTTGGTTCTTCTTTTCACTCAAAATCATTTCCCTAAAAACTCGTTAGAAAACTTTTGCAAAAACAAAGAGTGAGGTCAACCATGTATCGCACGTTTTTAAACCACTTTTCAAATAAAAATTCGTAATAAATGCAGAATGCATCGACTATGGAGAATTATTGCATAAAATAATTAGAAATTACCGAAATTAATATGTAATTATGGTTAGACTTCTCAGAAATAATTATAAATAATTATTTATCATGTGTCGCGGAGTGTATGTATATAAGAAATAGTACATATATTTTAATGTTACTGAAACAAAGGTTAGATGTATGAAAGTGAGGACATTGCACTCTGTAGGAGCTCTTTTGTGTCATTGACTTACGTTATTCTATCAGGTTTATCTGGTATGTGTAATAAACTGATATATGGCAATTCGTACATAGTTCCACAAAGCAAATTTGGGACAACCATATCTAGAAATTACTGGGGTGACTCTCCTGTTTTATGGCAATGGTTAACCGAGCATCTTTTCTAGTTGGATGCACATTCATCTTCCTTCTAAATTCTGATAATATCAAGTGTTGAATCATTTCGTAAGTTAAGAAGAACGATAAAACCCTAAGTGGAGCCTATTTGTTGAGATAGTTGTATTCAAGGACAATTTTTCGCAACGCATTTCTAATAAATCTCCTTAACGACAACTCTGGCAATTACTATTGATTCGTTGCCTATTGTATATACAAGTACTTCGCACAAACAAAGTGCCAATACTTTGCAGAATCAGGAAGAAGAGTGACTATAATAATTTCCTTTATAAATTTTTGACTTTGGCATTACCGACTTCAAATATATTGCCTTGAAATAATTTGGTACTAGTTAAGCTACGTCCTTTTCGCGTATTAAAATGGGATTTCATGTTCACTCAACTCAAAACCAGGTCACATCATTTTTGGGGCAATTCAATACTTTTTTGGGATCTAACGATTTATGAATACAGGTGCAGTTTGTTTTATGTTTTTTATGTATGGTTTTTACGAAATCTTTGTTATATTAGCCAAGAACTATAGGCCCTGGTTTCGAGAACAAGAATATAAAATCCACAAGCCCCTACAAAAGAATATGCTTAACATTATAATATGCCATGTAAGGGAGTATAAAGAATTTAAGGTTGATATTTTTTGCGGCACGCAATATTTGCAGAGTCCCTCTGCAAATATTGTTCCTGCACTCAATGAAAAAGGATTAGGGTTTTTCCGCTTTTTCTTGCTATATGTGTGTATTTATCCATATTGTGCTTATCTAGAATCTGTTCTCATAGCTCAAAAATTGTAAAGCGATTAATGTTCTAACGTACCTGGAGCCGTACCTTTCAATAATCTTTTAACAATCGCTCAATAGAAAGAGGCACGTTGTTAATAAAAAAATAGAACACCTTTCATTTAAAAGGAACCAAATGTCCCATGCAATCTCAGTAACAAGGGTCGAGAGGTGTCTTTTGAAGCACATGGCCCTTGATAATTAACAAGATATTCATTTAACGCTATCCTTCCCTTACCTATCAACCCCTACCTGTTTTGAACGCCTGTACCCTTAATTGCCGCGGCTATCATTCCAATAAATTTTTCAGTGAGGTGACGATATCTTACATCTAGAAGTCGATTATCATATAGTAGTGCCTAGCATTTTCAGGATCTGAAATAAAATGCCAATTAAGAAGCAGATGTTACAGGAGTCTTAAAACTTCATCAATTTTTTCGGAGTCATTAACATTACCACACGAGCGAAATGTTCATCTTTAATGATCAGTTAGGAAGGTTGATTGGCATTTTGTGGAGCGCGAAGCGAAAAAAACTGCCTAGAAATTAAATGGGAACCAGCAACTATTCGACAAAAACCTTCCTTTCTGCTCCAGCAACCGCATTTCTTATGATTAATGAGCAAGTCCTAAGCTCGTCTAGGCTAATATTAATTTTAAAGAAATTATGCAGCAGTTTTGAAGTTTGCTTTTTACTGACGAAATTCATGCATTTAAATGTGGCAACTAGGAACACCAAAAAACGTATCTCTAAGTAATTTGTTTGAATTTGTAAGTTAGCTATACTCTTTTAAATAATTTGAACTCTATTTGTGAATCTTTTGACGGACTCAATTTAGATGCTTCCTTCCGTTCCCAGTCTTGCTCCCATACTAAAAGGAAAGTTAAACACAAAAATATTGGTATGATATACGAGTATAGTTTATATATCAAATATAACAATATATGTCATAGAAAGTTAAAGTTCAAAGTTAATATTAATAAATCCTTTAAAATAATTCGTATTCCTACATTCTACAATACATTTAAGATACGAGAGAAATTTGATAGGTTAGTTACTTATTACTTACTTATTATATTATATTATATAAACGTTTTATTTCTCAAAATAATCACCTTTTAGCTCTATAAATTTAATCCAGCGTTTTTCCAATTTTTTTATTCCTTTCTCGAGGCCCTCAAAATATGAGTTTTTTTTCAGTGATGACCTCTTCATTCGACCCAAATCTCTTATCGCCCAGTCGTTTCTTCAGGTTTGGAAATATAAAATAGTTGCAGGGGCTAAATCCGGAGAATATACTAGATGGGGTTGCAGTTCGTAGCGACCTCACATAATACTTAATTAGCTCACGAAATTCATTTTTTTGCATTTTCATTGAAATTCACGAGGTTGTCTGCTTTTTTTGTCTGTCAAACACAGCTTGCTGAAAAATTTGATAGTAGTCTATTAATAAATAGAAGCTAACGAGAGCAGTGTCACTGACTTATCAAACTGCCCTCGTATGGTAGAAAAAATCTAAAGAATGAAGTTCACATTGAATCTTTCATCAGCATATCCAATACCCCCTAACTCAAATTTCTATGGCAATACCGTCAAGTTTAAAATTGTTTGGTTATACTATAAGATCCTTCATTTTAAAGCTTTATATTTTATTTTGTATTATATTGGGTATGAGAAAAAGAAAGTTCCGTCGTTTTGGTAAAACAAACCTTTATTTAGCAATTATAGGGTGGCCCAAAAGTTTCTCTCCACCTATTTAAGTAAACACATTATTCATTACCTGTTGCCAGAATTTATCCCCTCTCAGTCTAGCAAAAATCTTAAGCGGAGATTAAATATTAACTCTTCAGCTATCTTAAAGATCATATAGTGCTTGGCTACGACACCATACACACTAAAAATAGCTGGGTACAGAGGCGTATAAAGCTAATTTCAGTTACCAAGGTAATTAAGGGTTTTTCTGCGAACCTACCTGTGAAATTTTATTGCTTCTGACCTCAAGAATTCTTTTTTATTGCCGTGTTTATCGTAAGTAGTGATTTTTCTTAGAACATTTTATACGCGCTACCTGGAAAATCATTATTTTTTAAAGCCTATCCTAGAGGACTTTTATGCTTGTTCATTATGACTTCGAATAGGATATAAACAAGGATTCAAATCCAAACTTTTGGCGAAATAGGAAAATCCGTTTCCGAAATATCAAGGACACTAGGCGTGGCAGGAAGACCGTTATGACTAGAAAGGAGGAAAGGCGATATACAGGAAAAAAGACGTTCCGGTAAACTGACAACTCTTTCACCTACAATAAAAATAAGGAAGATGGTGGAAAACAAGACAGGCATTGGAACAAGGACAGCGACCAAAAGGATAAATCAATCCGAAAATTACCAACAATGGCGAAAGACAATGTCTCGATCAACGGTTCAACGGTACATTAAATCGACGAATTGGGCAAGACATGCCTACGTGAGACGAGTAAAGCCGCTTCTTACTGCAAAAAATGTCACAGATAGACTTAACTTCTGTAGAAAGTTGCAAAGCGAAGGTTTCTGTGAAGATAGTGCTCTTGGGAAGTCTAAGAAAGCTAACGTACTTTTTACGGATGAATCCCCAATTGTTTTGCACCCAACGCCGAATAGGCAAAATATGAGAGTTAGAACAAGTGATCCAAGCACTATTCAACCCATACAAAAGCCGAAATTTGACCTCAAGATAATGTTTGCAGGAGGAATCAGCTCACGTGAAAAGTCGAGGCTTCATGTTGTTGATGAAAACACAACTGTAGATGGATCCTATTACCGGAACAGCATTTTATCAGCATACGCAGCATGCCAGGATGGCAGAAGACAGTTTCCAGATAAAAATTTGGTAATTCTTATGCAGGGTGGGGCACGAGCGCATACAGCAAAAACAACATTGACACTGGCAAAATTGATGTTTTCAACTGTTCGGGAAGATTGGCCGGGAAACTCTCCTGACCTTAACCCAATCGAACACATTTGAGCTAGACTTCAAGAGAGTGTAGTTAGACATCTGATGCCGAAGAATAGACGACAATTAATTGCAAGAGTATAGCAAGAATGGAGCAGCTACGCCGAGGACGAATTAGAAAATTTATGTGATAGTTTTAGACGACGCATTTTAGAATGTATAGATAATAACGGTAGACATACATATTATTAGTAATAAGAATAATGATCTGTATTATGTTAGCATCACAAATAAATTTGAATTTCTAATTTATGTTTGTTGGTTTGCTTTTTATAACAAAAAGTTTGTGGGGAGAAACTTTTGGTCCACTCTGTACATATATCATATGAATACATTACTCAAAGTATGCTCCATCGGAAAATACGGTGTTTGCCCATCTTTCAGGCAATTTCCGGATTCCTAAAGAAATGCTGAAAGCGATCCAATTATGAAGCCAATTTGGGATAATTTCATAAGAATGGAACCGTTCTCCACTAAGGCCTAACTGCATTGACAGGAACAGATCTGATGCAGCAATGTCTGGTGAATACGACTGTTGCTGTAACACTTCCAAATTTTGCCCTTCTGAGTAGTTTTTAACCGATTCAGCAATATGAGGTCTAACATTATCGTGTTACAGAAATACCTTGTCGTATCAATTGTCTCATTCTGGTTGTCTTTATGCAATAGCTCGCTGTAAACAGATGAATTGTCGTTTTAGACATCGCCAAAAATAGATTGAGAAGGTTTTAGCAACTCGGATATACAACACCTTTCATATCCCAGATAAATATACCTTGCCACAATAAATATCCCGCTTTATCTGCAATGGATCAAGTTCAGCAGGCTTTACCCAAGCTTTTTTACATTAATGATTATCATTTTTCTCCTGTAACAATTCTATGTAAAAAACACCTTTTCCTTGTTGAATTTGCAACATCATTTCACAAATGACCTTTCGTTTTTGAAGATATTCCATTGCTTGCACCCTTTTTTCTACCCAGATATAATGCTACTTCTTGCGTTTGGCATGGATCTTTACCGAGTAATGCTTCCAATTGTTCATCTTTAAGCTTTTTCAGTCTACCTTCACGTTTAGCATATTCAACATAAAAAATACCTTCTTTCAGACAATTGAATCATCTTCTACACATACTATCAGAAAAAGCATGTTCACCTTATGTTTTTACAGGTAAAACATTACTTTCAGCACTGAATTTCTTTAAATTATAAAAGTTTAACAAAAATGCGGCAAATGACGAATACTTGACAAAAAAGTAGCCATTTTCAATCGAATAAAAATAAATGTAAACACTCTAATTGATAGTCAGATAGTGCATTCTGACATTGATATTAGCACATGTCAAATACATGTTAAGCCGGTTCACACATAATACATACAGTAGGAGTTATGCCAATTATTAGAAAACGAAACTTTCTTTTTCTTATACTCAATATTAAGTTGGAATTTATAAGATTTCCGGTAAAAATTAAAGCTTTAATTGAATGAAACACTGCACTTGATTCGCTCATTTTTGATTTTCATCTTTAGTTCAATAAAATTATCATCACTATAACAAGATTCAGGAAAATTGATTCACTAAATCAATAACTGTGACTTTATTTAAAAAAAAAAAAACGTATGCTTCTTTAAAGCTAATGCAAGAAAATTAATAAAATCAATAAATAATATAATTTTCAGAAGAATTATATATATTAGAGAAATTAAAACTTGCATTGGATTTAATAAACCTTACATTTTCAAAACCTTTAGGAAATCATCAATTCAATAAAATAGCTTTTAGATAATGAAATTTAGAAAAAATTAAAATCGTTAAACTAAATAACAGTGCGTATCAACACACATGTCTGTTATAAACTAAGGGAAAATAATAAAATTATTTAACCTGATGATGATTACAATTATTTATTTATTTATTCGCTTAATAAAAGCTAACTTACAAATAGTGAAGAATTCTTAAAATAAACTAAACTAAGAAAATAACTATAGACTATTAGGGAATAAATGTATAATTAGACTTATTAATTGATCACTTTATATAAGCTATTAACAATAAGTTTATACTTAAATATTAGAATAAATTAAAATAATAATTAAAAATTAAAGTCGATGGGTGCGAGTTGGCTTTCCGAAACATTCGGTTGAGAGGCTCAGAAAGTCCATAGATGGTACGGTGGAAAGCAGAGCGAAAGAGAAGGGCTGAACGGAGGTTACCAGGATTGGTGAAGATGGAGATCTGCTAAAGTATAGAAGGACAGCCTCACTAATAAGCAGCCGATGAATGAAGGTAATATCAGCAAGGTCCCGCCGCTTCCATAGGGGCTGCAAGTTAATCAGTCAGACTAGGGATGATCACGTAAAGCGAAGCGAAGGAACCTACGTTGGACAGTCTCAATCCTATTGATGCTATTGGATTGAAATGCAGACGACACTTGGTAAAAATATTCAAGTAGATGCTTGACGAAGGTGGCAAAGAGGGATTTGGTAACGTAGGGATCAAGGAACTCCTTGGACCGACGCTTCCCGAAGCCAAGCGCGGAGCGTGTTTACGAAAATTAAGATCGCTGTCACAAATAACACCTACATAGATCGCGAACAGAGGATACGGAGGGGATAAGTTCATCAGACGATAAGCTCTTGAGGAAGAAGAGGTGCATCTGCGGGAGTAAGTGATGGATTGGCATCAAAAATCATGAAATACTAGATGGGCCACTCGTGACGTATTCCCTTATATTTTTTCCACCTTGGTCCCGTTAGCTCACCGGCCTTGCAGATTTTGCTAAAAGTGGATAGTAATAAAGGGCTCACGCGTCAGAGAAAGATACAAATTTAGGGGGAGGCGGAATAAAATTAAAACCACGTGTTACTACTTTGGCCCGCCTTTAAAAATGTACATTGAAAAAATGTAAACAGCTCGCATCTGTATATATGCTCTGAGTGTGCTACCTGCCTCTTCCCCTTCTTTGATTCCGAATTTTCCTATGCTGGAACATTGCCTGGGCACGGCACTAACACCATGCATGCAGAGGCACATAGCGTGCCCGAGACTTTGGCCCGCCTTTAAAAATGCATGGTAAAAAAACACTGCTTTTTATTGCCTACACTGTAGATGAGAATATTTGGCTGGCTAATTCTGGTCTCTTTTGTTCTTATTGGAATTTCGATAAGGCATGGGAAGCAGTGGTTCTTTGCTGCTTTCTCTAATGGGAAATATTTGCCCAGGCAGTTTCAGAAATTGCATATGGGTTAGAGCTTTGGGCTTGTATAGAGTGTGCCACATCTAGTATTTCATGATCTTTGGATTGGCATTTGGAGACTTTAAGCTCAAGAGAGTTTTTTTACACCAAATGCTAAAATTGTCGAGGTCGTCCTGAAGCAGTCGGAAGTCCGAGGTAGAGGATATCCGTTTGGAGATTATCATTTCGCTGGCATATATAGAGAGGTCCGAGTGCTTAATAACACATTTGCCGTCATTAATGGCCAGAATGAAAAGCAACGGACCTAAGTGGCAACCCTTTTATTTTATTTATATGAAATTTTATAAAACGCCTTGCTTAATTTAAGGGGATATATTTTTGTATTAAGCAATACTTTTAAATTATTTATGTTCTTGTTCTTCACGAAATCAAGAAAAATAGGGACCTTGGGTGGCATATACTTTGCTTCCAGTTTGGGTTGAGTAGCAGTTTAGCTCTTCGCATTTCTGTCTGGGTTAGTTTTACCGCTCTTGGTTTGGTGCATTCGCAATTATTTTGAAAAACCCACCACTATATTGGTTAAGTTCCAAAGTGCGCGACAAGAAGAAATCGTTGATTCTTTTTTTCAATAAGGATTTTTCTTTAAAGTAAAATTATTTTTATTCAACTAAAAACAAAATATACTGCATACTATATATTATATACCGCGTGTTATATTGATTTGAAATGTGTTTTTTTTTATATCATTAAAATAATTCATAGAAGCAATCGCAAGCGGCGTCGAAATATTTTTATTTTTTATTATTTCAAAGAAATTTAGCTCCTTATATTGAAGTTAATTTTAATTTTTATTTCCTATTTTACGACAGTTTTCCTTACGAGTAATGCATATTTTGGCAGTTTTTCATTAATTTTATCGAATTCTGTGCACTCAAAAACTAGTCGATACTTCGTATTGGGCACTGGTTCATTTTGTTTGTATCCAGGTAGCGATAGTCGACTTCGCGAATTAAGAGAGTGAACATGAAATGTGTAAGCTTTACGAAGCTAACAAACCCTTTGATAGACAGGAGAGGGTTGTGGAGCGAAAGAAGAAATAACAGTTTTAATTAAAAGACACTTGACCATTGGTCCATATTGTAGTACGTATCATAACTTTTTCTAAAGCTTATTTCATTTGTCATTTAAGTCCTTGTCCTATAAAAGATTTCGCCTGAGGCATTAAATTTTTAATTCAATTTATTTATGATGCGCTTTTCGCTTTTTCTTTCTGGGTCCGGTTGCTAAGAATTGTTGGGAACCGAGACGACTAGTCGGAGTTAATACGAGGGAAATTTCTGCAGTATTACTGTTCCTTTGCTTCAAAAGGTGCTTGTTCAGAGTCTAACTACCACGGAAAAATTTATACTTGAAATATATTTTTAAAATATGCGTGATAGGAGTACATCCTCTTATAATTTTCGTATACGCAAAAAATATATATATTTCCTAATTCGAAGATGACAATAGATACGTACAGCGGCCAAATATGTACATTTGTCATATATCTCAATAGATATTTCGATTATAATTTGAGATATAATTTGATGTACAAATTATTTTGTGCGGGTAACTTAGGCAAGCAATTCCGAAAACTAGTCGGTTGAGTACTTTAAATAAGCGACTCACCGAAAAATAGCTTTAATTTGCAGGCATATTTGGGTTTAGGAGAGCCAAATAAAAACCTTTCTTTCTTGGCAAGGAAGTTATGAAAGGTTACATTTTATTCTGGAAGCATTTTCCGGTGCAAAATTAATTTTAAATACATTTTGTGCAGCTCCTTGCAGTAATTTTACTTGAAAAGAATTCAGGCGTGCACACAAGCGCTCCAACTCCGCCTGGCATGGACCGTTGCATAACGAAAATATCGGAGGAATGGAAGCAAAATATAAACAGCCGCACGCAATAAAGAATAAGAAAGAGAACATATTTTTGGCATAAACATAAAAATTAATTTCCAGCACTTAAGCCTAGATCGTCCTTCGCATTCCTGCGATAGGAGATAAAGGCAACATCTGATTTGCATCTTGGATATGAAAAGTTTTTATGCTGAAATGAACGACAATAATAGAAACAGCTCCGTGGGGATCTGCACGTCTTTGCCATTTACTATTCTGGCGGGAACGAAGAGCAGAGTTCCTCGGAACTGCGATTCCCTGGAGGAAGACCAAACGCCATTAACGAAAATGAAGGCAACTTTCCACGAAATATTATGAAGGCTCAGGAAAGTTCAAGGTGTTACATGCTAACACTTGCTAACAGCTAGACCACCTACTTATTCGATTATCTATTTTATAACGGAGGAAAATTTGCTAATTATCCGCCTAATTATTCTTCTTTCGTAAATATCTCTTAATTTATTATATTCAGAAATAAAGCAAACAATTTCTTATTTCTGTAGTTCCATTCATAAAGGATTATATTTACTACACCGAATTAAAAACGATAAGATTCTTGGGTCTGAGGAAATTTGAGTATAAGATTTTTGATCTTGTGTCATAAAAACCTCGGTCAAGTGCATGTCGAACCACGCTAAAATTAAAACTTAATCATGATTTAAAAGACATTTCACAAGTGACGAAGAGTGAAATGAAGAAAATATCTTTTGTAATGCTTCGATGCGATTGATATGCATTATGTGATGAGATCTCCAAATTACTGGAACTTACTCCCAGGGTGGCCGTACTAATACGCAAAATAAGGTTTTCAAAATCAGTAGCCTCGATTAATGATGTGGTCAATTAGAATTGTCGAATCTGAAATTTTTGGTTAAATCAAGGTCTCGTCATCACGCTTTTGAGGGTTTTAGAGAACAAGAAATGGTTTTAATTATATTTCATCTTCGTAAAATTTTCACGGTTAAACTATCAAATAAATTTGAATGAAAATAACAGATAGGCGGCTTGCAACCCAGGGATAATTATAATATATGTATATTGTATGTAAAACCAAAAGTCCCGAACAAAAGTTATTATTAAATTTCACTTAATCCCACATCAAGGTACCTATTTCGTTTAAAAATATACAATTAATTGAATACATTTATTATATATATATACACATAAATGCACATATATATGTACATTTGAACTAGCTTCATCCAGACCTTTTATTTGGTATCTTATTATTCATTATTGAAATCTTCTATTTCTATATTATAGTATTTATAGTGGTTTTGAGGTATCGAGACAATTTTCCCCCTTTTAGGGTTCCGTACGTTTCAATGAACACATATGAATTTCTGTGACCCAAATGAAAGGGCTTGTTGTGAGGGTTTCAAAATATATATATAGGGTTTTCAATTTCGGGCTTCCGAAAGTATACAACCCTGCGCTGACAACCGTTTGACATATCTGTCAACCAAAGCGTCATATCATTAGTTGAATGTTTGCCATTTTACAATATGGATCGTTTTAGCATCGCACAACGTGTTAATTTTGTTAAATTATACTACAAAAATGGTGATTCTCCGGCACGCGTATATCGAGCATTACGATCAGATTTTGGTCGTCACGGACGGCCTACAGAGCACACAATTGCTAATGTAGTGCGTAAATTCGAACAAACTGGGTCCGTAGCGGATATTGTGAGACCTGTGCACCATCGTAATGTGCGTTCGGCCGAAAATATTGCTGCTGTTGCTGCCAGTGTGGAGGATGACCCGAATGTTTCAATTCCACGGCGTGCTCAGCAATTGGGCTTATCAAAAACATCATTTTGGCGAATTTTGAATTTGGATTTGCACCTGCATCCATATAAAGTCCAGTTGGTGCAAAAATTAGAGTGTGGTGACCATGGAATGCGTCGGGCATACGTCGATTGGGTGAACGAACAACAACAGCAAAATGCTGAATTTTCGCATAAAATTTTCTTCAGCGATGAAGCACATTTTGAGCTTGGTGGCTATGTGAACACCCAAAATTTCCGTATATGGGACTCAGAAAATCCACGCGTGATTGTTGAGAGGCCATTGCCGACTCTCCGCAAATTCTTGAGCACTATACCGCCCCATATGTGCCGAAAAGTCATCGAAAATTACCTGTTTCGGATCAAGGTCTGCGAGGAAGCCCTAGGTGGCCATTTAAATGATGTTGTGTTTCACATATAATGGCATAAACCAAACTTCATTTTGAAATAAAAGTTCAATCGAAATTCGAATTCTAAGTGTGTTTTATTTTGATTTATTTTGTACATATACACCTTTAAAATTGTTTATTATTCGAAAATAAATAGTTTTAAAGTTATTTGAGAAAATATGTGAAAATTGACCATTGCCCCTAGCACTTGTCCGGTTTTTTCGTCTAATTTTGCGAGTCTTTCTATATCTTTTAAATTCATCTGGTGATCTTGATTTAGAATCACATAAAGTAAGCATTTTATAAATTAAAATTTATACGGCAGTCAATTATGTACATGCGAGATGTAGAATCAGGAACTCTATTTTTTATAGGAGTGATACCACCACGTTCTTTTCTTAAGAAGCGATCCATAGGTAACATTTGGCAGGCGTGTCAGGTACTCATGGTGAAGTATACGAGTATAACTCTGTTTGTTCTGAAATGCCTTCGGCGACACAATGCCATGACTTAGATAAAAGCAATTTCGGAACAACTTTGTTTTCGGCTTTATTGAAATTAATGGTCTCACTTTAGTCCAATCGAAGTAAATCGGGTAGGGAATTAAAATTTATTTGTAATCTTGGACGGTTGACTGTTGGTGGCATTAGAAAATCAATGTAGTGCCAGTAATTTGTAATCAAAGAACCTTTAGGTTGTCGTTTGCTCACCTTCGGTGGCAAAGTGCTTGCCTCTATATTGCACCTCAAGAGCAATAAAATGTGTGCTCAACGTAATTATGGAGAATGCCAGATAAGTGGGAAATTTATGCAAATCGGTCTGGGAATTGGAACGATAATTACTTTAGCAACTCAATTTCATAGAGCGTTTGGAAACTTCTGAAAAATACCACTTAAATTAGTTATGTACTGCAATTCTATTAATTATTAAAACCTTTTAAATGGCGAAGTATATGTATTAGAAAAAGGGTGTCATATATGAGCTTTTTGTTTTACAGATTAGTCCTGATCAAACATTATCAGATTAACATTAAATTTTTATTTCGTAAAAGTAAAGAAAGAAGTAAAAGAAAAGTAAAAGAAAGTCAATATATGTATATTATGTATCGTGTCTCAACTAATGGCCGATTTTTATTATGCATATGCATAAAATAATTTATCTTCTTTTTCAGTTATGTATCTATAGATTTTATGTTATTTTTTAATGTATAGTAGATACATCTCAATGATGAATCAAGACTAATGAATTTTGGTGCATCATTCTACATTTTGTATGATTTTCGTGAAAATAAAGAGCAGATGTTTCCTCCGGTTAATTGTTAATTAGAAGCATCACGCGAAAAATTAATTTTTAGTATTTCTAAATGATAGATAGCTAAGAGCATTGATAGTGATTTTGGACAAAAAATTAAATTAATTTAAAGAAAAAGGCATTAACAAGGTTGACTCGAAAAATAATTATCAGAAAACTTGGAGAAATTACAATTATTTTGGGTTTTTGCAGTTCTTATTTAGTTATTTTAAAATCCGCTGCTTATAATAAAAGAATTATTAAATAAAAATTATATTTGAACCGTCCTGTTCTATAGGACAAATTTTATAAAATTAAGTTTTTTAACTTTCCGTTGGGCAAAGAGACAACGTTTTGTAAGACCAGCATTAAATTTGCTCACCGCTGCTTCCTTATTACAAGATTTTATTAAACTTAATCCACGCTTAATAAAATCTTTAAAAAGTTTGATATATCATATAGTGTTAGGAGTGTTAGGAATTAAAATATGTGGATGTAATAAAGAAACAATAGTCCCCATTTTATATTGCTACCACAATTCACAACTGAAATGTTATTTTACCTGTTCTTAATTTATAATACTTACATAAAATAATATTCACTTTTGCATTTGTTATTCTATCTATTTTTCGTTTTGATAACTGATCTACAATTCGTTAAATTTTAAAAATTCCAAATGTTAATAGTACATAGATTTGAAATTAATTGCTTCAAAACACCCTTAGTAATAATTTTCACCGAAATTTGTTGAATCTCGAACATGTAAATCTGGATCGCCAAAGACCTCCAAATACCAATTTTCATGATAATCCTAATTGAAGTTTATTATTATAACCGCTAGCTTGGATCCGTCATTTTGAAGTCCGTAAAAACATGTAGCCTATATGTTAAGTTGGAGTACTTTAAGTCAAGAACTAAACATTATCGCACGCAAACGAATAGACAAAAAGCAAGCTTTGGATTATGTATTATATTTAAATATGTACATATATACATATATATGGGGATAGTGATGAATAAAAATTTTGTAATTTTTGTCAAATAATACTTTTTTCATTTATTTTAAAAACTGTCTTCTTATCATACTTTTGATTATAATGACTCAATAAAAACAAATACAAATCATACTTTTGATGAAGAAAAGAGAGACCAAAAATTGAAAAAGGAGAAAGACCCTTTTTCCAGGCAGATCATTGAGATATAGCAATACTATTTTTGCGGGTATCGCTTAATTTTACATGAATATGATTCACTCCAATTGGACTATAATCTAACTGAAATCAGCAGATTCTTAAGCTGCACTTCATATGCGGGCTTCTTTATTGCTTGAGTCAATTCTTGCCGGCACAAATAAACTCACAATATTTAGGCAGTGCCATTTGTGCATATGTACATACGAGTTTGGGTATATATGCACTTATATATTCTATGGCAGAACAATGCTGGCACCCTCTGCATTGCAATACTGAAATCTCTCAGTTATTTGCTTTTAATGCTATGACGTGCCAATGTGATTTTAGTTTTCAGCAATCTCCCGAGTTACTTTCAACTTTTAGGGTTAATAAAATGTAACTATCAAACTCAGTCTGCGCGACGAGAAGGAGATAACCCAAAAAATTCACTTGGAAATATGAAGAACTTTTAATTTTTCAAAGCTGCAGTAGTATGGTAATAACGCGAGATATTGTACTGGTTTGATTTGTCTCAAATGGATTTTGGAGGATGGTTGTTTCTGAGAAGTCCCAATGGTCCCTTAGCGCGCAAAATCCAGGGTAAATAACTAAACTTCTGCTGGAAATCAGCGATTCGCACGAACAAGACATTATTTTTAATATCAGTCCAAATGTGATCTCTTCGACTTGGTGCTCGACTTCTCCTCAAATAATCAATTCCGGGCATGAATGGGGACAACGTCGAGCTGGGTTTGCTCTGTGATGGGATACTCTTTACGAAAATAAACTTTATTCTGAATATTGCTGATTGCTAGATTAAAAAAATGGGGTAAACTTTTTTGGCTGAGTTCTGTCAGATTCCAGAGGATTCAGTACAGTGACGCGTACACATGGCTGCCGCAGATAATAATACTGTAGAAATCATAATAAAAGGATAAAAACTTCATATCGAGTTTTGCCATACTAGATAAGCCCAGGAACATTGCAATGAAAACTTTTTCTGCGATATGCACGTTATATGAAAACTTTCGCGTTCATGAGTTTGATGAGGCCTTGGCATTGAGGCTTGATTAGGGTGAGTGTGCACCCTGGGTGGGTAATTTTCCCAAGTGGTCTTCAATTGGTGTTTAGATACGAACAATGGGAGCCGTTGTCCTTATCTTTTATCTCTCAAGACAAGTTAATGTGCGTCATTACTAAGTCTTTATATTTTAATCTTATCTTAAGCCAGCGATGGATAACTTTCGAGGCCGCCTGGTACTACTAAAGGAAGCGATACTAACCACTCCCGTAATTCCCTTTGAAGTTAAAAGAGATTATGGCTTTTGCAGAAGGGATTCTTGCGGGGACGATACCGTTTTATTGACTTTATTAAAAATCGTATTTTAGGTATCCTTTTGTCAACGTGCACACGCAGTGGATATTTTGTAAAGCTTGAAATGATAATTACGCTACGCTGCGAGGATGACACTTTTACTTTCATTACTTCTGATGTTACTTTATATTACTAATATATGTTATTTCGTACATTCGCAACAGAAAAATGTTGTATTGAATTAATGCTTTGAAATTGTTTGAATAGTGCTGTAATACAGTGGCAAACATTTGTTTTAACGCAAAGGCTTTTAAGCTTTAGCTGCGGTCTTTTCATCGGGTTTCGGGTCCGGTTCTAGATTATGTGAAAAAATGATTTGGGTTATTAATTTGTTTGCAGCTTAAAAGTTGCTATGCCTGCCTGAGTGCCTGTCTGATATATGGACACTGACATATGTATAAGAACTGGACTACCAATTTCGTACAAGTTCATTTTAAAATTAAGACCAAATGGGGACCCAATACTAATACTATCACGCTCCCACCTAAATTCCAAGGTAGGTTACATAATAAAATTTTATTATAATATTCTAATGTAGATTGGTTTACTTCGAAAGGAAAGAAAAATCTTTTTTTAGCGTTTTGTATTGCTCGCTCCTTCTGCAATAGCTATTTGCACATATCACTCCCAATGAAGACGACTATTTATTGTCTGCTACCACTACCACCAGATGATTCATATTATTGTTACAATCAGCTGTTTCAATAATTTAATAATATCGACAAATGTCTATGGAATTTTGGCCGTGTTCGGGGCATTTTTATGAAAAAACTAAAAATTTAGCTTGACATAACAAAAGTCGATTGCTGATAATTTGATTAGTTATTTAGGTCTATTTAAACGTAATTAAGCAACATTTTTGAGCATTTTAAATGGTATTTGTTATTGGTGGTGGTTTGCAGCTGGGCTAAAAATGGTTTCGTTTTTCAGACGTAATCAAAAGAAAAAGGTCGTTGAAAGTCATAGTTTGCTGGTACGGCGTACATACAGAGAACATGCATAAAAATATGTGAGACGTGGTTTCGAAAATTTAAAAGTGGTAATTGTGATTTGAAAGACAGTAAACGTTTGACTAGACCAAAAACATTTGTGGATGCGAAGTTATTGTGACGAGTGATGAAAAATGGATTTATTTCGAAAATCCAAAACGTAAAAAATCGCCGTATTCTCTAGACCTGGCCCCGTCCGATTATCACCTTTTCGCATGAATGGGGCACGCGCTGGGAGTTAGCAAATTTCGAAGAAGTCGAAAAATGGCTCAATGAATGGTTCGGCTCAAAGGATAAACGGTTTTTTTGAGATGACATTCATAAATTGTAAGAAAGATTGACAAAGTGTGTAGATTCGAATGGCCAATACTTTAAATAAATAACTTTTTTCCATTTTCTTAAAAATTATTTATTTGTTCTAGTCATTTTTACGTTTTAGGTTATCGTCATATACATATGTGTATTTCCTTTAACAATTTAATTCCGTATTTGCCTTTCGAACAAAGTTAATTTTCATGTAAATATAGGTTAAAATTGAAACAATATGTTTAAATTAATAATTTTATTTTGTCGTTCTCCCTTCTATATTTGGATAAAATATTTTTATAACGATATTCTAACATTGAAACGATCAAGAAATAAATAAACATTAAATTAACTGTCACTACTGTTGTCATTATGTTTTAAGTAAGTTTCGCAGTTTTTTACTTTCGACAAAATCGCAGTTTAGGCCGCTTTAAAATAAATTCTTTCCCACCATCTTTAACACTATTCGTACCATCGCCGGTCAAATGACCGGTTTCAGCATTTGCTATAACATTTTACACTCAATTTTATTACTGTTTATCGCATTACTATCTTCATAAAGTACATGTAATCAGTTCTTCTATATCAATTTTTTCTTCTTCTTGCATTTATTTGATGATTCAATATTTCTTGTATTCAGCAGGAGCAAATATAACTTTCCTTCAAAAACCTTAAAAATGTCATCGGTACGATTAGTGCTAACTTTAACCCAGCGCTGGCCGACTACGCGTTTACACAAGAAAATAGCTTCGTCCTTCTCTTTTTCTTCATCGTTATAACTGGCATTAGTTTTATTGGTTTAAACAAAATAATAGGGTAGACTTTTTTAGCCAGACCTTCTTCCACTTTATAATTATAATTATGCAAAAATATAAAGTAAAATTGTTGAGGACTATTTTACATGTGAAAAATAACCCTATATATGTATTTTGGGACAACTAAAAATTTAGTTAAATATGAACATAGCTTCAAAACAAGTCATCAAAAACAAAATTTAGTTTTGCGAGCAAAAATATTATTAAACATAATACGATTTATCAGAGTTATTAATTTTAAAATAAATAATCAACAAAGTCAGTAAATGAGCAACAACAAATTTACTCATCCATAATAATTTTACATTTTTTGAATTTATAATCACAGTTACCTTATGGCCATACCATGTTGACAGTGTTGTTGTGCGTTCGAAAGCTATATTATTAAATTTTGTGTAATGTTTCTTGTTTTCGATTAATACCGGTTGTGACAGCGAGGGCACTATTCTGATTATATTTTCAAAAAGGATTACTCGTCTGGACCGGCGCCTCTCTTTATATCTTATGGAAGCTTCGGGTTAAAGATTAGAAAGAATACAATTTGAATGCCACGTATTTGTGGTGTAGGGGCGTAATCAGGAGTTCTCGTATTATCTGGATCACCCTGATTATTTGGTCTCAAACACACCAAGAAAGCATTGAAATAATAATTCATTATATCTTCTCTATCGATACACATAACTTTCATAAAATTTATATGCAACATTCATTTTAAGGACATGCCGCCCTATGAAAATTTTATTTACTCATATAATGTTAGATGTAACCAAAGCAACATAAAAATATGATAAATTGAATTTAAACTTTGCAAACTGAAATTTGAGGAAATATTAAGACAATTTGAATGCTAAGAGCGAACGGGTGCAAAAGTTCTTGTCAAGCTGAAAATATATTCAAGTATCGGAACAAAACACATCCCGTAAGTTTCGAAAACAAATACCCCATAAACAGCGCATGTGTGTGAGCAAACTCATGCATAGTCTTGATTTGATTTGAAATATAACCAGCACTATACAGCAAGGAACTTCGTCTAAGAGACTTCCACAACCTATTATGCAGAATTTATCCAAAAGGCATTTTCGATCCATTTTAATGGAATAAATTGCTACTGCTCCTAGCTACAACGGAAGTTATATCAGTGTAATCTGTGAATTTCAGACAAATATATCTACCAGAATCGCTTTCAGAGGACGGCCGGAGTACACAACGGTGCCAGCTGGGTGCAAGAGAATGGCCCTCAATGATCAAATTTCAAAGTTATCAACTAATACAATAGTTAAAGAAGGTTGAATTGCACAAATGTTAAACTTTAGAGCATTTCAACGTAGGCAGAAATCATAAACAGGAGACGAATAAATGATTCTAAAAAAATTCAACAAGCCATATGTGTGGTATATTCCTGGAGAAGGGAAATGATTCGGTAAAATATTGAATGCTAATTCTACATATGTTATATTTTCTGAAATTTAGTATTGCAAAAACTAAGCATACAAAACCAAGAATATTTTAATTTAATCCATTCTGAGCTTCTATCATAAAAAAGACAAAACCTCTAGATAGAAATAACAAATCTACAACAACAAAAACTTGGATTGATTTAATAATATCAGAATAAAAGCAAACTTTAATTGATTATTGTAATAAAAAATGTACTAAATTCCTTTGATCGGTTTAGGTTTACTGATTATAAAGATAGGAAAAGAAGATATAAAATTAGTCTTAGATAAATTGAAAACCAAATTAATGAAAATGTATTTGATGAGCAATGCCAAAAACGCTCGTTTGGTCAAGTAGAATAAATCCGTGCCAAATTAAAAATAGTTTCTGCGGCACACTCAGAGACTCCTTAAATTCGCTATAACATTGAAAATTCAACGTAAATAACACAAATATATATATTTTACTTATTTTATAAGAAAAATAATTGATTGCGAAAATCTTTTATTCATACAATTAATAAGTTTTACTTGATTTTAATAAAAATGTGACAAATTCCTTACTATATATATCATTTATTATCATTGTTGCTGACAACCACTCATCAATCTGAGCCATGCATTGCTCGATAAACGGCCAGGATGGGACACGAGAAACGAACGAGTGATATAGCAGCATGACAAACGGTCCATGCCATCGCACTCTTATTGTCCAGTACACCATCAAAACGTTGAAATGGGACCTCCTATCGGACCCGCCATTTTCGCCAGACCTGGCCCCCTCAGATTATCACTTGTTCCGGTCGATGGTGTATGACTTGGCAGCGCTACACTAGGCCAATTTCGAAGAAGTGCAAAATTGGTTGAATGAATGGTTTAGGTCCAAGAACGGGTCGTTTTATCGTCGCGATATTCATGTATTGCCAGAGAGATGGCAAAAATGTATATGTAGCGACGGAAGATACTTTTTTATATTTCACTTGAAATTTTCCATTCTTCATTGATAAAAAAAAACCCGAAAACTTAGTTGCGCACCTAGTATTTATGATAAATTTAGTATAATAATTTGAGAAACTTTATCACAGTCTTTATTTTCAGATTTTCTGAATTTCAGAAATGAAGCATTAAATTAATAAAATATTATATTGACACAAAACCAATACAGGGTGGCCCATTTAAAAATTGGAATTTCTTTTTGTTATAAACAAAATGGCTCAATATTTTTCAATGGTTGAACATTTATTTGAAAGGTTGTTTTACGTCATTTATTTCTGAAAAACAATTTTGGTCAAATGACCACCACGGCTGACTTGGCAGTATCCCATTCGGTCCACCCAATTTTTGAGTACATTTTCGATTGTTTCAGGCCTTATGTCAACAATAGCAGCTTGAATCTCGTACTTGAGGTCTTGAATTGTTTCTGGTTTGTTAGCGTAACATTTATCTTCTACCGCTCCCCAAAGATAATAGTCCAACGGCGTCAAATTGCAGCTTCCTGCCAGCCAAATCGCAGCACCATTTTTGCTGACTATGCAATTTCCGAAGATAGGGCGCAAAAGCTAGATTGTGGCATTCGCTGTATGGCACGTAGCGCCGTCCTGTTGAAATCAAATAGCGTCCAAGTTTTCGGCGTCAATTCCTTTGGGTGCACTGGCTTTTCCACGATCACGCGCGTGTTTTTTGTGCCACAGATGCGACAGTTTTGATTATTAACACAACCACCGAGGTGGAAATCACCCTCGTCCGAAAAGATGTGTTTTCGGTAAAATTCGCCATCTTCGGCCAAACGATCTTCCGCCCAATTTGCGAACCGTAGGCGATTCGGATGGTCAACCGGCTGTACTAATGCTGTAATAATTGAACTTTATATGGCTTCATGGGAAGGTCTGTACGCAAAATTCGTATCAAAGAAGTCCGTGCAATGTCAAATTGTTCAGAACGATGACAAGTTGCTGTTGACGGCTGCTCACGCACACTTTGAGCAGCAGCAGCAATGTTTTCGATTGAGCGCACCGGAGGAATACGTACACGGGTCGGTTTATGCATCAACATCTCAGTTTCACGAGCTCGCTTCACGAATTGATCCACAAATTGGATTTTTGGAAGTTTTTTTTTGTCAACGTTTTTTTTTTTCAAATTTCTCACTATTTGAGTAGAAAGCTCACCACTTTGGAAATAAGTTTTTAATATTTCACAACTTTCTTCAAGCGAATACCGTCCCATTTCATAAATGTCAAACCGTAAACTAAATCTGTCAAGTCGAGAATGACATATCAATCAACTAAATTTTAAATTACCGGCAGTTCAAATTCCAAACACTAGATAGACCACTCTTTAGAAGAAAATTTTATACAAATTCGATTGGTACTTTTTTCCGTCTCCAAAGTATACCAATTTCAATCAATAGTTTAGTTATATTAGCATTTGTCTTAAAAAATACATATAAAAAATTTTTTTTGCACCTTAACTTAAACATTACCTAACGAAAAAGTCCCTCTCAATATCATGTTCGCTTCAGGAGTTGTTTAAGTATTAAATTTACGAGATTGATTTTTCGTTGCACTTTGTACCAAATGAACTGTACGGCGTAATATTCCGATCAGTTTGGTGACAGTCTTTGACTCGTAATCATGGAGTGGGGAGTAAAAGAAAATCGTATCGCTGTAATAGCACTCCATAAGTGTGGAAAAAGTGCTTCTGAAATTTTGAATTTTTTGAAACCGCTAAAAATAACAAAAAAATTAATTTATGGTGCCATAGAACGATTTAATGAAACCTTAGACATAGATAATAGAGCAAGGACCGGTCGTCCACGTACCGTTAGAACAGTCAGTGCCATCAAAACTGTCCGAGAGCGCATCCGTAGAAATCCACCGCGCAAACAAAAAATTTTGTCGTGGGAGTTGGAAATCTCCACAAGATCGATGAGTAGACTCATTCGAGATGATCTTCATATGAAGGCTTATCGTCGGTCAACAGCCCACATGTTGACTCCACGGTTAAAGGAAATAAGATTGGAAAGATGCAAGAGTCTCTTCCTTTGGCACGCAACCAATGGTCTTGAGAACATCCTCTTTACCGACGAAAAAATTTTTACTATGGAGCAAGTTTTGCAGCGGCATTAGTGTTGGTGTTGCCACATCCACTCCCCTTCCAGTAACTTCGTCGTGTGTACAGAGAAGGAAACGGATTTCTTTCGTTGAGGCTGCTGCATTGTGTCCCCAGATAGATTTGTTGTTTGTTGTTGGTCGCCAAGAATGTAGGCTGGCTTCAATCTGTCTACCAATATGTTTGCAAATTTTCCATATATTTGGACCTTGAACATATTATTATTGACACCTTCCATGATCCCGTGTGGGCCAGACTATAGGGGTTAGAAAAGTTTTCGGGCCGCTTCGTTTTTGACGAACACGTGCTTAGAAGTGAAGAGGTCCTTAAGACGGTGTGATGAGCGACGGAAGTTGGTCGTATTTTGCTCATATGTTACCTAAACTTTTCTATAAAAACTTTAGGGTCCGCTGGCTCTTCTCTGTTGAGGAAAAATTCGCCTGGAAATCTGAGAGTAGTACGATAAAGCATTTCAGCTGCTGAAGGTTTGATATCTTCCTTAAAACACGTTCTGAGTCCAATGAATACGGTTGGTAGTAGCTCAATCAATGGGATATCGGGTCGGTACATTAAGGCAGTCTCCTGTGTTCTATCATAATATTTGAACACGGATGGTATGGTGTCGTGAGTATTCGATTTAAGCACAATAAATTGGTAAAAACTTTAAATAGTGCAGATTCAAACTGAGTTCCTCTCGAGTACCTGAAATCTGTCTTGAGTGTCATGTCCCTCATTGGAACCGCCTCTAGCCAGAGAGAGAACCTATTAATCAATATCAAACAATATCTATAATCCTGCACTTTAGGGAGAGTGATAATGTCCAAATGAATGTACTCAAACCGATTATTTGGTACGTCAATCTTGTTGGGAGCACATCTGTTGTGCTGATGAGCCTCTGTGACAAGCTATGCACGTTCCATCCCTGATCTCCGACCAGATGTATTTTTGTCGAATTTGTTGACAGGTTTAGTTAGGGATAAGTGGACTGTGGTTGGCATGTCGATGGCACTGAGCCCAGAAAAGGCGTCTTCAATTGCAATTTTTAGGTCCGGACAAGTAGACAATTTCGGTTGTGAATTGAGAAATATAGTCGAGATGTCTCAATTGTCTGAGGGAAGCCTTTTCAGATTTTTGGTAGAAAGCATAGATCAAATGTTTATGATCTGTTTTAATCACGAATGGAAGTCCTTCCAGCATATGGCAGAAGAATTTGATAGCTCTATAAATCGCTAAAAGCTCTCTGTCATAAGTGCTGTACTTTTATTCGGCTGTGCTGATCTTCTGTGAGAAGAACTCAAGTGGTTCCCAGATAATAGCATTTCTCTGCTTCAAATATGCACCAATTGCAGAGTCTGAGGCGTCGGTAACGTGAGCCAATTGTCCACTAGCATTAGGATGAGCCAAGAGTGCTGCTTTCGCTAGATGCTTGCATATTTCAAAAGCTTGCTGCGTCAGGGTCCAGGGTTCAGGACACTGATCTCTTGTCATTTTTCTTTGAATTCCGTTGAGTGGAGCCTGTAGCTGTGCCGCATACGGAATGTATCTGCGATAATAATTCGTGGTCCCTATAAATCAACTATCGTTCTTGGCTTTGAGCATTGCTGAATTGCTGCGATACGTTCAATCGGGGGACGAATTCCGTCTATTTAGATGATGGTGTATCCACAGAATGTGACTTCCAATTTACCAAAGGAGCACCTATCGACATTAATTGAGAGGCCATGGAGATTGAGTCTCGATAGGAAAGTCTTAAGATGTTGTCGATGTTGATTTGGATCGTTGGACATGACGATCATAGCGTCCATGTAACGATATACGAAGCCGAGTCCTCGCAAAACAGAATCCATAAAGCGTTAGAATGTCTGCGTGGCTGTCTGTCCAAAAGCATCACCACAAACTCAAAAAGACCAAACGGGGTACACATACCAGCCGTTGGGTTTTGAGATCAAGGATGAGACCGTGGTGAGCGAGAAAGTCTCTAAAATAAGATGTGGCACTCGTGGCGTTTTTCCTTATCTTCGACCTTAGTCCCATTAGCCCCCTTGGTGGGCAGATTTTGCTAAAAGTGGATAGTAATAAAGGGATCATGTGCGAGAGAAAGATACAAATTGAGGGGGAGACGGAACGAAAATTGAAACCACGTTTCGCCACCCAGAGAACGCACACGTTCGAGTACTTTGGTTCGCCTTTAAAATTGCACAGTGAAAAAATGTAAATAGCCTGAATCCGTATATATACTCTGTGTGTGCTGCCTGCCTCTTCCTCATTCTCGGTTCAAAATGTTCCTACGCCTGAGCACTAACACCACGCATGCATAGGCACACAGCCTAACTGAGACTTTAAAAATTCGTGGAGAATCAGATGACGCCTGCAGTTGAGATTACAGATCTTCTTGAAGGGCCACTGGGAAATCGCTAATGCTTGTTATTTTCTTCGTTGAAGACCGCCATAATCTCAACTACTGTTGACTGAAACCGTTTAATTAATTTCTGTAAGGATAATCAACTAAATATCAAGGCAACGTTCGCTTGTATATAGAATTACCCATTCCAAAAAAGTCTTTCAAAAATGCATTGTGAAAATCTTTATAGCTTTACAATAAAATATATGTTTATCCATGCTATACGAGATATCTTGAATTTATGTATGTATAGCCATTTATAAGGCACAAACAACTGATATATTGATGTAATATATTGAAATATTTATTTATTTAGTATTGTCATCTATTTATATCTATGTATATCTATTTATTTATTTAGTATTGTCATCTATATAAGATATGACTACATAGTATATTTATTTTAAGCAAAAATTAATAGGCCGGTAATAAGTCATAATCAAATCTGAATGAATTAAGCTATTTATGATGTCTAAATTTACCTACATACATATTCGTACATAAATGCATATGTGCCAACTTTTCACCAATTACGTTTTAGCTTATTGAAGGCCTTAGACATTGGTGCCAATATGGCCCACCTTCCCTTGACAACCCCAGATATGATTCCCTATGTAACACAAACATACGCTTGTCATGCATCGTGCACATCACCAAACACACAAATCTGGCAGTAATGTGATTATGAAACGATTTCCTGGTGAAGCCATTAATCATCCCGGAAGGAGATGGCTTTCACACCTGGTATTACGAGCTTCTTAGCACCTCTTTATGCGCTCCCATAATAATGGATTTGCCTCTTAGCCGCAATCAGATTTCTGGATGATATCCGGTGAGTGGCTGTTTTAAATTCAGAGGACGCCCGGCCTGTCCTCTGATGTTTTTGGTTTGCAAGAGCTTGCTAAGACCTGTGCCGTTATAGACATCAAATTTAATTATGTTCAATATTTTTTTATTCATGATTCTGCTACACTTTGCCTAATCCGATGACGAATTTTAATGTGCCCGGCCGAACGTTACAATCACGTTTAGAGTGAGGGCTTTACGTTTGGCCCTAGAATAACAATTTTTCCCAATGCTTTTCAGGAACTCACTCGTGGTGGGGTTATACGCTTCCGAGGGTACCAATTTGTCTAGGGCCTTAATGCTATCTCATGTTTATGTATTCCTCACACGTTCGCTATGTATAGACTTCAAAGATATTTTTCTACGTGCCTATTAGTGGCCGGAGAAATAGCACTACCCCACAATGCGAAATGGTTTTTTGGTATGTAAAGGATATGATAAAAGCAATTGCCACCATATCGATAGCAAGCGAGTGCACAACTAGGCACACAGGCAACCAAAGTTCGGATTTTGTATTCCGTGTTGGTTCAGACGTGATGAATTGGCCCGGGCCGGCACGATTCAGCCTCAAGGGGCCCTGTGCTGGAAACGGTGACCAGAAAAATTAGAAAAGGATCCTCATGTGCATATCATGCAGTCACTATTTTACCAAATTGCAATTGATCCGTTTATTTGTAATGCTCACGAATTGGCGGAGAAATTTAGATCTGCGGAATTTTCGATGCTCCATTTTCAATTCCATAGAGCAGGATTGATTCCCTTTTAACAGAATTCATACTCAGTCTAGTGCGTTCATTAACTTGATTCCCCTGCATGCACATTCAACTGTTCCCAGTATTGACTTTTTTTTTAACTGCCAACCCTTTCCATGACCTCTTTTGCGTACCAGCTGAGCATTGGATATATGCAGATGAGCGATTTAAAACTGAAAATAAAATAAATCCAGAATGCAAGCAATTTCTGGTTCTGCCTGCATCAACCAAATGCAGAAAATTCACACGCGTTCGTTGTTTTTAGACAACTTTGACCATTTCCACTTTAAATTATTTAAAAAACTAAAATACACTTTGATCAATGAATATTTAAACAATTTAAACTCCGATGGATTTTTAATTATTTTATTTATATGTATTTGTACCATCCGATATTTATTTTCCGTAACGAAATAAAAAGAAATGGCTCTTGTACTGCATCCTTTATTCATATTAATTTTTGATTTCAAGCGTTATTTATTTATCCAGGTAGAATATTCAGATAAACAAGGAAGTTTTTTTTACTTACTATTTTATTTATAATTTGGTATTCGTTGCAGCTAGCCAATATTCTTTTTATAATAGTAACCAAATAAATGTTACATCACAATGAAAGTTAATGTCCTTATTAAAGCCGGTAATTAAATATATATAATAGTATGTATTTGACTAAAAACCAAAAAGTCTAAATTGAATCTTAAGCATATAATATATGATATTAATATTTTTTTTTTGGAATCCTATTCCACGCAGAAACCTTAAGCTTTATCCAACAGCTCTCTAAAGCACTAAAATTCGGACTGTTCCTTGTCCAATTTAGTTTCCTTAATCTAGACTATGATACAATTTCTTTGAGCTTAACACTATATTTACGAACGTTTCTCGTACGATTGATAGAGATTTTGAAAAGTAAGTTTATAACATATTTCTATGTGAAATGGGATGCTCGAAACGTAAAAAATACACAAAAGACATAGCAGTATAATATGTCACCAATTAAAATTAACATTCTTCACTAAAATTGAATATACGAGTATATGACTGCTGTAAGTTTCAACACGAAATATAAAGCCTATAAATTTAACGGGCTCTGTACATCTAGTGTTAAAAAGAAAACCATAAAAGTTTGTTATTTTCAAATTAAATTCAAAACTTATAAAGATTGCAACCTTCGTCGCTCTGTTTCCGCACTCAAACTTATGTTTGAATATTCTTGGAACTCCATATTTAAGGCTTAAGTTTGTTAGAGCGCTGTCCTCCTTTAGGCGCTGTTTTTGGTTCTGCAGACCAGTCTTTATATTAGTAGAGCCAGTTTCACGCAATAGCTTTAAAACTTTAAGACTACGTCTCATTTTACTAGCAATAATCCTAGCCGATTGTCCTTCCTGGCTTAATGCGGAAATGACTCTTGAAGTATTCTCACCATTTTCATTTGTAGACTTCCTTCTTCATGTGTTTTTATAAACAAATAACTGTTAAATATAAAAATTTTAAACCTTAAATGAATTCCAGATATGTTCACTTATGCAACATCATAAAATTTTAAAAGTTTCTGAAGCAATTAAAGGAGATTTATGACCACAATAATGGATTTGCTAAAGGTAACTTTTATTTGGCCACTGCTGTAGATTCTATTATATCAAATCTATTTAAATTCCCGATTCCCATTTTTTTAGAGTGTTTACAATTTTAACTGTCATCCCTCCGACAATAAAGTGCTTCTCATATGCTCAAATTGCAAAAAGTCTGCGCTGACTTTAAATAGGATTAAAGCATTTCTGATTTAGAAATATTTATGTTTATCTGTAAATATTTTAATAAAGAACATATTTTTTTATGTAAAAAGAAATAATGCGGAGCTAAGTAAAAGATACATAACTCTTCTGAATATACTCCTCGAATAATATATATATGCAGTTTATTTCAAATAAGCGGCGACAAAATTATTCTGATTTATCTTTTGTGAAACTAATCAATGTTGGCAAACCAGAGGTAAAAAGAAATCCCTTTAAGCAAATGGATTCTCATAATCCCATAACAAGTAGCGAGGTTCATTTTCATTTCTCTAATTAATAAACGAACATAAATGGTGCAAATAACTTTTTATAATACGCACCTTACAGTCGGAATATATGATATAGGTAACCTTTTTGGTTAATTAATATCTTATAATACATTACAAGTAAATCGCCCATGGGCCTTTTAACAGAAAAATGTTATAATATTTTAAATATCTACATATTACTGGTACAGTACCAAACTTTACCCTTTAATAGAGTTTACATTTGACTAGCGCATTTTTAGCTAAACATTTTCTTTAAAGAGAGAATGTATGTTATTATTAGAGTAGGTATAATATTAAAATCTATATATAGCCTCCCACATTTGGGATAGTCATTGCTCATATGTCCAGGAACATGTTTAAGATATGTACGATTTTTGAGAGAAAATCTGAATATGAGACAATTGTGAAACAAGTGTTTGTTCGCCACTACATGAAAAATTTTGCGTAAAAATCTTGGTCTACAACCATACTAGATCCAGCTAGTGCGTAAATTAAACCTTCGTGATTATGGAATTCGTCTATACTCACTAATAATTATGCACGGGAAAAGATTGATTATTTTATCGAAAAAAGTGTTTAGCAATGATGCCTATTTTTGCTGAATTGACTCGTAAACAAGCAAAATTGTAGGTTTTGGAGTGAGTCTAATCCAGAACAGGTATTGAAAACTCAAAAAAGCATCTGTTTGGTGTGATTTGCATGCTAGGGATATCATTTGCTTATTCAGAAATGCTGCTGGATCCAATGTTGCAGTCAATGGAATATGTTCTCGAACCATGATCAAAGAGTTTTAGTTTGAAAACATGGAAAACATCGACAACAGGATGGTGCTTTTAGTCACACAACTCATGATCCACCGCTTTGTTGAAAATAAAGTTTAATGGAAACATTATTTCCCGATTTGGATCTGTTATGTGGCCTCCAAGGTCATGGATTTAACACCGCTTGATTATTTTTTATGGAGGTATTTAGGTTACGTCATTGGTGTACGCTAATAAACGAGCAGGAATTGGCAATCTGGAAGCCAACATTGATCGAGATATAATAGAGATAACATGCTCGGAAAAGTTGTGAAAAATTGTATTGACAGATTTTAGCACGTGCGGAACAGTCAAGGTGGACATATTCCCGAATAATATTCAAACATTAATGGCATAAAAGAAACTTTTATCTAAAACTAATGTTTTGAATAAAATAAACATATATGTGTATATATATAAAGAAATAAATATATATAGTGAGAAAAAGTAAAGGTCAGCCAACTAAATAAATTTAAACCAGTGTGAGACACAGAAAATGAAGTTCTTGGAGCTCCCACTGAGCTGCAGAACAGAAATACGAGTATTATAAATTTGAACTTATATTTTACATAGTTGTCTGACGATCCGGACTCTCCATTCTACACTGCCTCTATCTTAAGTGTAGAAACTGCCTCTATCTTAAGTGTAGAAACAGAGGATTTCTCAGCTAATTGCTCTGACTTTGCAAATAACTAAACAAAAGGAATCTATGAAGCTAAACTAGTGACTGCATTTATGAATCTGAAGTTGATTACAAAAATTATTATAATTTTCGGCAATGTGAAAAAGCTGCTTGTGAACATTTTGATGACATTTACAATGTAGAGGTTTTCGGGGACTAAAAATCGATTGAATTCAATATGGAGGTCTCTCCAATGTTAAAGGTACTCAAAGGATTTTCAAAATATTATAATTAGAACATTCAGAGCCGCTGTCAAAAATTATTATATAAATTGCAGATAGTGGATAATGAAAAGCAAACTATTTTGTTATCAAAAATTAATAATTATAAAAATAGAACAAAATGCGTAGTGTAAAAAAATATTGAAAGAAAATTATATGGGAATCTATTTTTTCTAATCATCGTTAAACTATTAATCTGACGGAGAAAAGTGTCTTCACCTGATTTCTAAAAAATTAAATAATGCATACATTTGTTTATAAACGTTTTCCAATAACTTCGATATTTTTGAGTTATTCTTGTGAGAATAAAAGTAGTGATATTTGACAGTTTTAGTTCAATAAGTCAAAAATAGTAAATCAGTCGTGTGTATGGGAATTCCCATAGAACGTTTTATTCTCTACAACATTTCTCCTAACCATTTTCATGATAAACCCAACAGTTAATGATTTACTTGTGTTAACTACCATCATTGGTTCACTTTTACGTGTAACTGCAAATTTTATTACGAAAAACATATTGAAAATGAAGATAAAACCAGTTTACTCGTATACATAATTGTATTCTAAGTAGGAATCAAGCTAACAACATACTGCATTTCTTGATTATAAAAACATAAAAACTTATTTTAGTTATTTTCTCTGTTGAAAATATTTAATAGGAAATGTTCAATCAGTGATTTTAACCATTCTTTGGTAAATTATAATTCCAATTATTTTGATTTATTTAAGTAATTAAATACACTTAAATTGCAATTTCTATTAAGCGGTTTACATACCTTTTGTAAAAATTCCAAATGATCTGTTTCATGCCAAGTAATTTAAAAAAGCCAATCAGTTCCATATCTGATGGCCTCTATTTGGTCCTTATCATAAATTATGTTTTTGTTCAATATTTCAATTACGAACTAACGTAGCTTTCAAAAGATTTAAGCACTCCAGGCCGGGTGTAATTTTTTCCATACATGCACCAATACTTTTTCTGATTGCCTTTTTTGCCTGACTTTTACGCCTTTTTTTTTTCTTAAACGATCTCCATTATGTTGATAGTAAAAAGGTCCTACCGTATGTAGGGTTGTCCATATTTCATTTTCGAGTGTCATAAAACTCGTAATCAGATTTTGAAGCGAGAAATATGTTTGCATGAAAGGGCGTCCAGGCGACTTCTTGTATTGTTGGGCAGACACATCCATTTTAATGGAAATTGTGGGACCTTCTTTATTGAGATGTGATATCTACGTGTATCTTAAAATTTTTGTGGAACACTTCATGCCATAAAATTTGGCAGTTGTCAGCAATATTTTGGTGATAATGGTCTATGGTGCCTTTATGGTAAAAGGTTTGAGAAAACTTTGAAAGTTATTGCATTTCGACGTGATTCATGCAATGGCAATTGTACTGATTATTAATTTTTGTTGCAAGTTATTGTGTTGTCATGTAAATTGTTCATGTATATTTTATGTTTTATCTCTAATATAGAATTAGAACAAGAGAGAGTTTATTTTTTAATTAGGTAAGTTTGGGGGGTGGTGGTAGAAAAAGCTCTTTGGTTAAATACGAATACAATCTAGCCTTTTGCTGTTTTATTATACATACGGTGTTCGTATTCTACGAGACATTACACCAATCCACCACAATGCTTTTTAGGAGATGAGTTCACTGAACTCCTCACATATCCTTGCAAGAACTTGGAGTGGATAACACTAGCTTTAAAACGATACCTCACTAGTGAGAATCCGTTTACAAATATAAAAAGTGCAGGGGTTCAAATTAAAAAAGTAATATTTTCCATAGAAGAATAACAAAAATAACAGAAAATTTTCTCAGGACAGCCCAAGGAATCGATTGGTATAGCGTTTCCTACATAGAATTCGGACATCCTATAGATATGGAACTACAAAAAAGTGATATTATAATTTAAGAAAACTAAAAATTTTAAAAATGGCAGTCATTTTTCTCAGCACTAGAAAGTCATAACTTTAGTAATTATGGGAATTTGTACTTATCATTTTAAGCACACAATTTTAAGATATTATAGAGGTGAAAAATGCAAAAATAAAATCAAGAACTAAAAAAAGAAATTAATACCTCAAAAAAGATGTCCTTTTTAATTAACAATTCCTCAAAAGGAAAAGGCGACTGAATCATCTGAAACGACCGTCCATATAAAAATTGGATTAAGTCGAGTAGCCAATAGTCCGTTCTTCTGACGCAAACGAAATCAATATCAAAAGAGCACCCGAAACAGCTTCATAATGTTCAGAGTTTTTGAGAGCATACTTTATTCAACCACTTTTATATTCAGAAAGGCGTTCGGGTCCTTCAAAGAGAACAGAGTTGCTCGGATTTGCGCAGGAAGTCAATTTATGCAAATTAATTTGGAGCGATCTAGTTATGTAAATGTCCTTTGAATACGGAAGACAATTAGCACGTTTCCTTTTTGAAAGGGAGAAGAAAAATTCCCTCTGAATTTTGTAAATCAACTAAGCTTTGTAGAGATAAGCGAAATTAAACAAAGGAGTCAAATCTTCGCAGATGCCATCGCTAACAATTAGGTTTAGTGTGTAATTAATTATAGCTGAATCAAACCCGGGTGGCAAAAAGAAACCAGAATTTCTATTGTCGGTGACTGAATGAAAGAATGCCTTCTTTTAGGCCAAGGATCAATATTAAAAATACAAACCGAAAAGTTTCTAACTTATGAAAATTTATTCTTTAGCCATACTTTAGCCCTATTTTCCAGCTTCGGCAAATTATTATTGTATCAGTGCGATCTATATTTTGGTATAACCAAAATTCATAAAATTGCTATGAGTGTTCGAGGGAGAAGAATTTTGTATACCTTTACGTAAATAAAAAAAAGTCATGCTTTGGAATCGTTTTTTAAGGGTGCAATTATTTTGAAGGACATAGCAGAATAATATAAGAAACGTTTAAGAAGGAAGACAATTTACACTTCCTTAATGGTATTTCGTATTGATGCAGATTGTGTTTAAATTTTCAGTTCTTCAACATTTTTATTTAAAAATCAAATTTATTCCCTTTCCTGAAAAGGTGTCCATTTCACAATCAATACTCATTATAAGCGTTTACCAGGTGTACCAGAAAATCTTTAACGGGTTTTAATGAAAAGACACATAACTTTTAAAAAAATTTAAAAAGTGATAATATGACGAGACCAGGTCTGGAGAGTACGATGGGTGCGATAATACGTCCTATCCAAGCGATTTCAATGCGTACTTCAACAGTTTTGTTGTGTGTGACGATGCATTGTCGTGGAACAAAATCACTTTACCGTCCCTTGTTGCCCATTCTAGACGTTTTTCCATCAACACATAGTTCAAATTTATTATTTGTTGTTTGTAGCGATCAGTATTAACTGTTTCACCAGGTTTCAGAAGTTAATACACCACACCTGGTCCCACCAAATACAGAGCATTGTCTTCTTTCCGAAGCGATTGGGCCTTGGAATCGATTTTTCATCACTCGTCACAATCCGATGCAAAAATGCCTTCCTTGACCTTTCATACCGTTGAAGCAGCATTTCACAAATGATTTTTCGATTTTCCATTTAATGGTCATTCAGTTCATGTAACACCCATCTTCCCAGTTTTTGGATCTTTTTTTGCTCGTAAGCGATCGCTAATCATTTTGTTTCGCCAAATTTAATGTTTTTGCTAATTGTTTTTCAGTTTGTGTTAGGTCTTCGTCCAATAACGTCTGTAATTCCGCATCCACAAATGCTTTTGACTACCCGAACGTTTACTGCCTTTCAAATCAGAATCACTAATTTTAAATTTTCAAAACCACGCCTCACATATTTTTATGCTTGGAGCATGTCCTCCATAAGTTTCTACCGGCAAATGACGGACTTTTTCTTTTGATGAAATAAGAGAAGCAATGCATATGCTTTTTTTAGACCCGGAATTCGACATATTCACAGAGCTTTAATACTATGACGCTATTATGTAGGCGGAATAAATCTTCTCTTGTTTTTGAAGCTTAACGACAGTAGAAAAACCAGTAAGGACTTTGCGGCACACCTGGTAAAGTTTGGCTTTAACTTACGCACGTAAAATTAAATATTTTTTTCCGCTATTTCGAAATTTTGACCTGTTACAAAAGTAGTTCTCGAGATATTAAGATTATTAAGCGCTTTTTTTGTTTTACAGTAACATTCCTACTAGCGATGTAAAGGCTATGAGGGTTTTCTCTATCTGTATTGACTCGACGTCCCTCGGCTGAAGATTACGGAATTTATAACTTCTCCCGTGTTGTTGACTTGTTTGGTCTGAGTAGTTCCCATGAGTGCGATTATTCTTGTTCTGTTTATGTAGCTAGTTGTAGTTTTTTTTAATCGATGAAATTTTTCCGTGCTAGCTGGCTTGTCTAGATATTTTCGCAACCTTCGCTGGTAGCTTTTGCAGAGGTTTTTGGCTTCGTCTCGCACTGTATTTAAATTTGTGTCGCACTGGATGATGTTTTTGTTGACCTAGCGTGGAGTACTTAGAATTGATCTAACTATTTTCGTTTGCATTTTTTGTATTAATGAAATATTTGATGCTTTTGCAGCGTCTAGAATTGCAGGCGATATGTTCAAATTGGTTCTAGGCCAAATTTATAAACAACGATTTTCGTGTTGATATTTCATTTGAACGAGGTACGGAGTAGCCAGTGTTGGTTACAATTAACGGCCAAATTCAATAAAATCAAAACGGTTTCTTTAATGCATAACGCAATCATATCGATTTTACTAATTTGTGAGAAAAGACCAAACAACAAACATCTAGAACACTTCACAAGTTATGGAATTAATTGTGGCTAGTGTAAAATGCTAAGTTCACTTTGAAATTGATAAAGAATTTTGTAATTCATACCAGTTTTTAATTTTGAAAGAAAAGCCTCAAATTATATTGACTTGCTAATTCATCTAATATTTTTTTAAATTTAAAATTTGATATTTGGATAGGTACAAAACAGGAATTCAATGCAGTTTCCAGACATTTTAAAATATTATTATGTAGGTACTTTACGATTTAAAATTAATTTTAAATAGTTTAAAAAGCCAACCTACTGTTTGGTGTAAACATTTTGTGTTCAAAAATACACAATTGTTAATGGAGTGATATTTACTTTATCCCTGAATCAGTCAAAACTACTCTAGATTTAATGGTTTGTTTTGAATACTATTATTGATATATAGTATTTAAATGAAAATTAAAATAATTTGAAATTTCATTCTATTTCATTTTAAAATTTCATTGATCGCCAATGTAAATGCCCTTTTTGGATTCTTTTAATGAAAAACACAAATGGCGGGTTGTTTTCTTTAAAAAATGTTTAAGTTCACTTTATTTTTTCATATAAACTGCTCTTACTCTATAATTGAATTAAGGAGCAAATAAATTGTTTAAGACTATTGTAAAGGGTCTTTCATTAAGCATTTCTTATCTTTAAATTTAAATAAAACAAGGTATGTGTGAGATGTAATCGAAATTTTTTATTTGTTTGAAAGGCCTATCGATGCCATTAATATTACATCGCTCAAATGCCCGCCGCGACTTCTCTGGGTGGCGCGAATCCGAAATCTCCAATTTTCCATGACTCTGGCGCATAAATCAAGCTGAATATGACCGATGGCACGGGTTATTTGGCTTTGAAGGCCACTCTGGTTTCTGGTTTATTCTCGTAGATCTGCGACTTAAGAAAACCCCACAAGAAAAAGTCTAACAGGGTCGAATCGCACGATCTCGGTGGCCAGTTCACATCACCTCCACGTGAGATGACCATGCCTCAAATCGTTCGGACAGAATGTCCAATGTGGCATGAGCTGTGTGGCACGTAGCGCCGTCCTGTTGAAATCACATGTTGTTGGTGTCCATATCATAACATTTAACTCAGGTCAAAAGAAGTTGATAATCATTGACCTATAGCGCTCGCCGTTGACGGTGATGGCTGATCATGGTGACCGTAAAATGGGCGAAGAACGCGGAACGTTGCCCGAATAGAAGACCCATTTTGATAAAACAATTTTATCATTTGCACGTTGAACGGTATATCCATCCATGGTAATTTGGCAAAATATACTGAATAAATGACAACCAATTTGACAGATATAGCTTCAACAATATGGCCGCAATCAATTGTCAAAGTTCGGAAGTCCCTATTGGAAGAACCTTTTGTTAGCTATTCTTCCCTATTGCCTTTATGTGCCCTAACTAAAATTACTCTTGTATTGGTTTTCGTTAAAATTACTACCAAAATACTATTCAGTTTACCTACAAAATATTTTTGACTAAGTATCTAATTGATATTTATAGATATGTATAGATATAGATAGATGAAGCTGCCTAAAAAGGTTCTAAGCCATTTCTAATTTATTTTTTGTACCCATTCAATAACTTATTATATTTTATTAAGTTATTTGTAAAAAGCGCTTATTCTTATAAAATGCTTATTAAAATCTGATAAAAAGTCATTAACATTAAAACATTTACACAAGATCTAGATTAGTTTTGATTAAAAAGTGAAATTGCTAGTTGGCCTAATATAACAAATTTTCTAAATTTTCATATTATCATATCCAACGATTCTATCGGCACAAGGTATCATTGTATTTTTTTTTTTTGGAAGTAACAAATGTAAAATACAAAATGTTTCGTTATTTTTTGTTTAGCATTTAGCTACAAAAATAGATAATTTACCAAAAAACAAAAAAAAAATAAACATAAAATTATTAATTAGCAAGTTTCTAGCGTAATCAAAATAATATGAGTAATTGTTCTGAACCGAGCACGATACCTTTGCCGGAGCTGAAACGCAACGTGCTGAAGACGATTGGTATATGATAATAAGATAATACGTGTCTTTAACCGTAGTATCATTAGTGGAACCCAAAATTATTTGTCCAGAAAGAGTTTTTGAAGATAAGTAACTTACAGCCCTTTGAACCAACACCTGGATCTGCGCCTTATCCTGCTGTATTTAATATTGCACAATTTAATCAAATATGCCTACTGCTTATAAGCGAAAAATGCTTTTATTACCTTTATATTACTGTTTGGATTTTAATTTCCTTTACCAAACGGAGCATTAAAACCAGAGAGGTTTAAGATACTTGAAGTGTATCAAACGACGTTGCAAAAACATATTTTTGCAAAAAGAGCAAAAACATTACACACATAACCGGAGATATATAAATGTTGAGACAAAAAGCTGGAAGGCTCTTCGCAGTTCATAATCAAATCAAATAAGGAAAGTAATTGGGATTGGGAGCATCACACGCAACCCTTGTCTTGTAAAGGCGGGGAATTTACATATATATATATATATATATATATATATATATATATATATATTTTCTGTTTTGGAGGAAAGACGATGCAGATTCTTTTGATGTACAAAATTTCTTTTTTTCGCATTACGCCAAACCTTTCAGAATAATTGAGTTACACGCAACATGCGTTTTAAAATATTTGAGAACTGTTGGGTGCGGTGCGATATATTTGCACTTCTTTCTGTGTGAATATATGGCCTTTGTTCGTGTTTGTCGTTAAAAAAGCATTGATTGGAATACATTTTGGACAACTACGTCAATTTGTAATAATAAGCCTAGTACTTCAGATCTATTCCTGTTTTCTATGTCACCCTTTTCAATTCTAAAAAAAAAAAATAAAATTCGATTGTCATGACTATCGATAAATTTTGAAGTTACCCTCAAGAGGGATAGGTTTCACTAACAGAGCAAGCCAAAATGAAAAAGATTTTAAGTGGGCCTGAAGTGTTTGCTAACGGATATCTTCCGTGATGGTACTCTTAGACACTTGCTTTCAAACAAGACATTTTTCTGAATTGAGTATCCGTAGCTTATAGGTGATTACAGGACATATCATGGTCGGAGCAATAACTTGCAAAGTTCTTCTTTGAAATGGTTTCTTGTACTCTATGCTATGATTTAATACAAATAGTAATGCCTAGAAAAAATACAATTTGTTTTCAATATGTTTTACAGGGTAAACAAGGGTTTACAAGGTAAACTTATGTTTTGAATACACTTTTACGGTGAATCGTCTGCAAATGAAATCTTAAAAAGTGACAGCACCAATCACTCCGAGTATATTATATCTTTATAAGTTTTCTTTTAACCTTAGGTTTAGGCGTACCTCAGGGCTTACTTAACATAAATTAATGCATTTACTTATTGTTTGTCTTAGAAAAATTTTAACATATTCCACACCAAAAACAATAAAAAAATCATAGAATTTGTTGCATACATATATTTTAGAAAATTTATTGAAATATTGTGTTTTTTATTATGAAAAATATATGTATGAAAAAATATTGAGGTTAATATAATTAAGAGTTTTCTTTTAAAAGCGTTCGATTTTTTTACAGAACTAAAGTAAGTATGCTTGATACCATTAAGTATGGAATATACATTCAGATGATCACCATGGCTCCGTTCCATAGCATGTATTCTTGGAACCCAATTTAGATTATTCTTTTACATAAATCAGTCTATATTTCATCGATAACACGTTCAATGTCGTCTTGTCATACATTAAATGTTTGTGGTTTGTTGCCATGACACATTGACTTACATATACAGTCTGTTCAACAAGAAAGTGCCCATCGAAATTTAATACGGCCTCACCGTTGCGCCATTTGTCTTAATTCGGCTGAATTGTCATTTGGTAACCGTTTGTGAGTTTCCTCTCATATTATCGTGTTTGATGTTACTGAATTTGGAATCTTTAATCCAAACATCGTAGCAAACTCTGCAGTGAAATGAAACAACAAAATAATCTGACTGCAATGTCTTCAGGTGCGAATCCCATCGAAAATGTATGGTCGTAAATGAAAATGAAGCTCTAAGGAAAGCCGTATACACAGTGAAATAGCTGTTATTCCAAATTAAGAAGGTATGGCGATCTTTGAAAAATTAATATGCAGAAAATCTCGGCGAAAGCATGGAAAAAAGGTCTCAAGATATACAGTAAGAGGTGATTGTGCGAAACATCGGGTAATTGTGGAATAACTAATAATATGTACCTTAACAAAACAAAATTCATCTACATTTTTATTTTTTCCTACTATGGCGGTTACTTCCTTATTGAACAGGGGGTTATACACCATAAAAAAAGAGTCTGGTGGTATTAAGTCGCATGATCTTAAGGCCTATTGACTGGTCTATTTCTATAAATAATGGATTCACTAAACTTGATTGTTTCATTACCTGTATAAAATGTGACACCATCTTGTTGAAACCATATATTACCTGCATCAATATCATCAATTTCCGAAAACAAAAATTGATTGAGCATTGCTCTGTAACAAATTCCATTGATAGTAATGGCTTCTTTTTTTTTGAAGCGAAATGAGCTAATGATGCCACTAGACCATAATCGACACCAAACAGTCAACATTTCTGGTTGGATTAGCAATTGTTGGATTATTTGTGGATTGCTTTTATCCCAAATTCTGCACATTGAGTTTTAGTTTAATCTTATACGGATGTAATCCCCAATTTTTACGCAAAATGCAAATAAATGTTGATATTTCCTAAGGTCTAATTCCTAAGATCGGGGAGATATTTAGTATTACCACAGCAAAATATCAAAGATTGAGTGCCTCTATTAGAAAATTCTAAATAATAATAAAAATTCTATAATTTTGATCTATATATAAAATACAATTTTCATAGAGAAATTTTAAATTAATGATTTTCAGGTTTTTTCCTTCATACTAAATTATTAATGGGTTTAATGGGTCGGTCAATTACTTAGTGTGTCAGCATGAAAATACACTTCAAAATGACTTTATTGCATTGAGTTATAAATCTGATTTATTTACAGGACTATGCGGCGATAGAACTGAAAACCGAAAACCAATATAACGTACCACATTTCTTTTTAAATATTAGTTTTTTTACTATCATTTTGCTGTCTTATCAGAAATGAAAATAAAGGTGCAGCGACATTAATTATACACTTATTTTACTTGCAAGGAAAACCGATTAGTTTCAAATATGATTACAATCAATTCTTTTTCTACTCAATAAATTTAGCAACAGAGAGACGAAGAAAACACAAAACCGTACTTAGGCGGTACTCTGGGATTAATCCGTTGAAGCGTGAAATGATGTTGTAGGGTTCCCTGAAGAAATGCCCCACAATCTTGAAAAGTCATTCGCTAAATTAAACATCTTTCGGCACAACATCTGTTTATACGGATTTCATTATTGTGTAATTTCTTTGTGATGAAAATCGCAAGATTCATTATTAATAATTTGTACGTCTCATCACATTTTACCAAATCCTCCCCCACCTTCGCAAGGATAAATTTTCATTGAAAGGAGTGGACTTTGGGAATTGTTATTTAATGAGATTTTTATAAGAATTTCTCTTTCATTCCTCATAAAGTTAAGGTAGACGGCTAAATCAAGGATCTATTGATGTTAAAGTACTCGCATATATCTATCATATTTCGTATTATATAATAGCTGGCTGGTAGTGTCTAATTTCTCTATTTTAATTTCTCCATATGCTTAATGAGTGTGTTGTTACTAATTAGCTTCTTACGAATTCAGATTTTATGAAAATTTCTTATTAAAGTCAATAGCTTGGGGATTAAAAGCCCTTTCCCCCCTTTCAGGGTATAATTTTCAGAAAATTAATTTTCCTCCAAAAATCGTTTCAAAGGAAATTTGCTATTAATAATTTCATTTCGGTTTTATGTATTTTTCGTATTTGAAATAGAAGCAAGTAAGTAGTCTGTTTAAGTTAAGTTCTAACAACCGGTCGATAAATAAAGGTCTAAAAAGTTGTTTGCACCATGATGATGTAAGCACTTTGAGAAAGTTAGTAGGTACTAGGGCGGTTTGGCCTGGGAAAATTTTGGGTACCGTGGGAAATAAGTTTGACCTTGAGATGCCCTTGTGGTTTTGTTATCGGTGGTTTGTGGTTTTGTTATCGGTGGTTTGTGGTTTTGTGTGTGTGTCAGGTGTTATCTTTATTGTTTATTATAACCCTTTATCGCTACTTCCGGGATGGTTAGGTGAGTGTAGGAAATAGTGACGTCATAGGGGATTCCAATTCTGGTTTGGTTCAATTAAGCTATGCGTCATCTTTATTATCATCTTTATTATTATTATTATAACCCTTTATTTTTATCTCTGTCTGTCTCATGTTAGATAGATAGATAGATAGCAGCCGATACCCGAACCAGATATCAATACCCGAACCGGATATCAATACCCGAACCAGATATCAATACCCGAACCAGATATCAATACCCGCAGTCGATATCAATACCCGAAGTCGATCTCAATACCCGAGGTTGATTTGGCCGGCTGGTCAGACATCTCTGTCTCTCTCTCTCTGTCTCTCTCTCTGTCTCATGTTAACAGCGCCATCTGTCGCGAGAATTAGATAACGCTGGAAATTTAATGAATTAAAAAGCAGGTTGGGTAGCTTTGGGGATTTGAACCGGGGATTTGTAGCTTCAGAGGCCGGTATGTTACCCGCTGGGCTATTAGGGTTTCTTGTCGTTGTGGTTTAATTTGTGTATATAAGGTGTTTTAGACGATCTAGCGAAAATTAGTCATGCATCTCTCTCTATCTGTTATGAGAATTTGGTAACGATGGAAATTTAAAAATGAATTAAAAAGCAGGTTGTGAGGGTCTTGGATTTGAACCGAGGGGAAATTTAAAAAAATGAATTAAAAGCAGGTTGTATGGGTTCGGGATTTTGAACCGACGGAGAAATTTAAAAAAATGAATTAAAAAGTAGGTTGTATGGGTCTGGGATTTGAACCGAGGGAGAAATTAAAAAAATGAATTAAAAAGCAGGTTGTGTGGGTCCGGGATTTGAACCGGGGGATTTGTAGATTCTTGTCGTTGTTATTTAATTTAAGTTTTCTTTCGACCATGCCGATAAATATTTGCTTCGGGACCTGGTCGGGATCTGGTCACATAACATGTATGAAATCCGCGGTTCTATTTTCTAAAAACTCTGCGGGGATATTATTACGAGAACAGAGGAATTTCAAAGAAAAAAGATAACGGTTGGGGGCTCTATTAAAAAATTGATCGTATCGACATCCGGGCCATGGGTATCAAGTTTTATAACATATTTAGATGCAAATAACTTGTATGTTTGGGCAATGTCTCAATCACTATCCCATTCTAAATTTGCATGGGCTGAAGATATTAATATCACTACACGCGGGTCAAATTGATAAGCGAGTGCCTTTTACGGATGAAGTTGTTGACCGTGTTGATAAGTTTTTTTTAAAAGCCTGGCGCCTGTTCATGAGATAAAAATTGGATATCAATGTCAGGGTTGGGTGAGTGAAGATAATAGAGTTGTTTTTAGTAAGACTTTTTAAGAGTGTTTTAATTGTGAGAAAATTATGCTTGAGAAATATTTTTTTCTATGCTGCGGCGAGTATTTCGATTAAAAAATTTTGGAAGTATTTCGTTGTGGTAGGTATTTCGGTTAAACCCCGGATATTATGGAGATTCAGGAAGGATATTGCGGTTTTTTGCTGATATTAAAGGTTTTTATAAGCGGAAAATATATTTTCTGAGGCTAAGTATCATTTCCAACGTCTTCGGCGAACAAGTTATAGACATCGGTGCTATAATTCTTTTTTTTAACAATGGATTCAACAAATTTAAACCAGGAATTTATAACCCTGAAGGAGTTGAATGGCTGCAATTATAAACCTCTTTTAAAAGCGCGGGAGATGGATCCCTTCAAAACCTATGCTATTCTAGGCTGTGGGAAGGTTTCAACGAAATATGGAGATCGAATTGTGTTGGAGCTAGAGGATCATCAGATGTTTTTACCGGAACGATTCCGTAATATATCCAACAAAACAATAGAAAGACTCAACGAAGGTGGATACTTTGTCAGTTATCATGGAACATCTGGGGACACATATAATTTAAATTTTTCTAAATCTACTTCTAACCCTGTTTTTTATACAAATTTATAGATTATCTCAGAAATAAAGTTTAATCTAAGTAAATAATGTTGTTTTGTTTTTCCACTTTACCTTTCCACCTCACTTTACAATTATTTTGTTCACCACCTTTCTCATTCTGAAGAGATTGATAGGAAACATTCGATTTCTCTGGTTGTTCTTTTTTATTAAAATTTGGGGCATATAGACTTTAATGTGATGGGGGTATAATTTTTTTGATTATAATGAATATTTGTTTAGACAGCATTATTGGAGGGCTACTCCGATTACTCTTCTATACGGCTGAATCGTTTTAGTTTAATAATTCCAATTCACATTGAATCTCGCAATATTATCGAACAAGATTTAAAGCTGTGAGTAAAAAAAAAGAAAAAAGCAATATCTTACCTAACCAGGCTAGTGTGGTATTTTAATGCTACAATATAATAAAAACCGTTAGTATAATTAAATTACCATAGAGTTAAGGATTTTGTATATCCACAAAGAAGATTTATTATAGAGAATTAAACAAATAAAGGAAAAAATATATACCTGAATTAAACGATGTTTTTTTTCGTTCACCTTTTTATACATGGGAATTAATTTTGTTTGAGAGTGATTTATAAGGAATTCCCACGCAGTTACTATCTCTCAGAGTAAATCAAGAAGTGTAAAGAAAACATTACACCCCGTTAATATTTCTTCATTATCAAATTTCGATGAACATTTTCATAACAATAGAGCTTAAGAGTGTTAAGAATTAGGGAAAATCGGGAAACTGAGCTACCGTACTCGATAATTTAAAAATCACATGTAGAAATAAAAGGAATTGTGGGGAGGCAGTCTGAAAATAGCTTTTGTATTACGATGGATCAATAAAAGAAACGAAGCAGGCATTTCATATGAATATATATCTTAAATAAGAGCGTCAATCCCCTGTACCTTAGAAGGGTGAAATAAATAAACCGGTAGTTTTAACACAATTTTTATTTTATTATCATCATTATACATTATAGCACACCTACATATGTCTATAACCAGGTATTTCTTCTTCTTTCTCATCAATAAATGTTAGGTTACAGTCTTCATCCATCTTGTACTCCCTGTTATTTATTCGTACATATTCAATATATTGCTGTGATTCCAAAGGTTGTAGATTTTCGAAAAAGAATTTAATAAAGCACATATGCATTATTATAGCTGTTTTTTCCGCCTCCATTTCGGTTATTTTCCGCACTATAGGGCTCGTAACTTTGTTAAGATATTCCTGTCTAGGGTTTTCTCCATTCAAAATCGTATTAAACTCTATCGTTTTAAACAACCGTTCATTTAATGAATTGATGTATCTGAACCGCGCAATAATTTTAACACTTTCATTTTTCCTTTTTTCTTTCAGTAATTTTTTGCAGGCCTCTTCAAACTTACCAAAGTAAAGCTCTTCTAATAAGTACTTTTGTGATTTTAGTCCGAAGGGAATTTTATTATTATGTATCCCCAATAGCATTGCGTCCCATGTAGGATTGAATTGTATCTTAAAGGTAAACTGCTCCGTCATTTTCTTAGGATTTGGTGTCTTCAAAGTAAGTTGGTCTGATGCCAAGGATTGTTGTTGTTGTTGCGTTGTTGTATTCTCAGGGTTTAGTGTCAGGCTTTGTTCTTCGGCTGTTTTCTTCGGGGTTGATACCGGAGGTTGTTGTTGTTGTTGTTGCTGTTCCTCTGGGGTTGTTGCTGAAGAGGGCTCTGTCATCTTCTTACAGTTATATTTTTGATGTCTTTTTAAGCCATCAGCCCTTGTAAAAGATTTCTCACAATTTACACAAATGAAACCCTTCATGCTGCTGCCGGTGCTGCTGCTGCTGTTAATCGTTTGACACCTCCGTTTAAAATGAGATATTTATGCTAGGACTACCCTTTTTATACCCCAAATTCAGATCAACAACAATAACAAGTCCGAACATGTTTAGAGAATGTATCAATAACCGTTAGTAGGAAGTTGTATTCTCCTCCTCCCGGAGGGTTTAAATTAAACTGTGTGATATTTCGGAATAAAATTTTATTCAATAATATTTTGTATCTTTAATTGTTTTACGATTTCAAGAATTTGTCTGCCTGTTTTTCTAGCATATAGAAGTTGAAGCCTTTCTATGAGTATATTTGGGTCTATATATATTTTAGGCCTCCATTTTCATTATCATCATCATCATCGCTAGCACCTTCACTCTCATCCTCTTTTTCTTTAATTTGTTCAAATCGATGCCTTTTCGTGAGTATATTTGGGGCTATGTGATTTAGATTTTCATCATCATCATCGTAACTAATATTATCAATTTTCCTCTCTTTTTCTTTTATGTGCTCGAATAAGGCGCTGTCCAAATTCTCCTGATTGTTTGCGAGGAGAGATATTATTTTGGGTGTTTGATTTTCTCTCGGTGACAACATTTTATTCCTAATATCTACTGCTCCTACTGCTGGTGTAAGTTTTTCTTCTTCTTCTTCATCTTCACGGGCATTATTTTTATGTATTTTACGTTTTTTATGCCGCGAGAGACTATCTCGACGGCTAAATGTTTTGTTGCATTCCTCACATGTAAACATAATAATAACTCTAAAAGAACAATGGCTGCGGGGGTATTTATATATATATATATATATATATAGATAGACTGACCAAAAACGGCACCGAAACTACACCAATTAACACCAGTACAACACGGGCATAACACCAATTAACACCAATTAACACCAATACAACACCAACATAACACCAATTAACACCAACACAACACCAATTAACACCAATACAACACCAACACCAACATAACGCCAATTAACACCAATTAACACCAATACAACACCAACATAACACCAATTAACACCAATACAACACCAACATAACGCCAATTAACACCAATTAACACCAACATAGGAAAACAAAGATAATCGGCTCTACTTGGTCCACAGGTGATTGTCATCATTAGCATCATATCTAATTTATGAAATTTGATACCTCTTCAATTAATCTTTAAAAGCTGACTCAACTTCCCAATGATACGCTGTAAAACATTTCGAAAATCCTAACAAACGATATTAATAGTTTGTCTTATCGCACCCGCTTCCTATTTTCGAGGTTCGTTTTAGGGGCCATCCAATTTTAACAAAACCATATCCTACCAACTTTTTAAGATTTAATACTGATTACCGAATGGAAAAAAATTCTTACAATTTCATGTGTGGAAATGTGGTTTACCCTGTCGAACGGAAAGTTTATTGAGTTTATTAAAAACTAAATATAACCAGGGATTTTAAGAAAAGGTGAAATTGTTTTAGGTGAAAAATATGTTGTCACTGAAATAAAATGGGGTGTCAGAATAATTATGATCATAATGATGTTCATAATGTTGATAATGTCCGCTTTTGGTTGCAAGCACCTCCAACACCATCAGTGGGTATCTCTAATTATCATTAAAGAACCCCCAATAAAACTCTGTTATTATTTGACAATATTCTTTTTTTATTTCGAAGTCTTTCTTCTAATTCATACCAAATATTCACTGCTCATCATCCTTAAATTCCCCATCTACGATCCACCCCCGAAAAATTGTTCAAAATCCTTTTTCTATTAGCGAATCAGCAGCGAACCAACAGAAAAATTAACAGAATTCAGCTCATTGACCTGTTAAATCAGTTCAAGGACCTGTTAAATCGGTTCAAGGACCTGTTAAATCAGTTCAAGGACCTGTTAAATCGGTTCAAGGACCTGTTAAAGTAGTTCAAGGACCTGTTAAAGTAGTTCAAGGACCTGTTAAATCGGTTCAAGGTCCTGTTAAAGTAGTTCACTGACCTGTTAAAAGCAGTTCAAGGACCTGTTAAAGTAGTTCATACCTCTGTAATCAGAGGGCTCGTGTACATAGATAGTTTTATTTTTTTGATTATTCGAAGAAAACCTGCTTGCTTCCTTATTTTCCTTCTTTAGGTGAAAAAGTAAAAAAGTAAATTCAAAAGAGGGCCCTTAAAGAGGCCACCTAAAATGTACAAAATAAATAAATAAATTCACATACACATAATTCTTCCTTATTTTTTTATTCTTTTTTTTTGTATATCTACTACTACTACTACAGACTATTCTTATATACATGGTCTTTTAAATCCATAGGGTACTGAACCATTATCTTCCAAAAATCTTCTTTTTTCAGCCGTAATTCTATATTTCTTTATCTCAGGAACAGTCACAACCTCGTGATTTTCCGTGCGACGTATATTTTGAGAAATGATGGAGATGTGATCGTTTTCATTGGGTTTTAAAATCATGTCAACTATTACACCAAAATTCACAAGTTTCGATGTTTCATAATCTAAACGAATACCCTTGACTTTACACTCGTTTTTAAGGCGATTTTCTTTTGCATGAAAATATTCATACGCGTAATTTTTTGGCCCTCCACACGCAAATTGTGTTATATAACTTCCATATCCATGGCATTCAAGTTCATCGGTCATATCACCAACGAATTCTCCTATTGGTGGGTCATATTCTCCTTCTCTGCTGACATAAATAACAGAATCGGTGTCATAATATAGAACTCGATCACCAAGTAGCTCTAAGTAGCTGTATAACTTGAGCCGTGCCTGAGTAGTAGTATAGGAAGCAATACAAACGTTGACGGTAGATAAAGAATCAGCGGCTTCTTCTTTGTAACACCAATTTACGATTATTGTTTCCTCATTGACCGGAAGGATATGGTTGACTTCAATAGCCGGATTAGTAAACAACGCATAAAATTCTGCTGGGTTATTTATTATACTTGTTTTCGGTTGATTTTCACGCTGTCCGAATTTTCCCCAGAAGGAATTCAATATTAGCTTTGCTAGAGATCTTAAACCAGGATTATTTATAATTTCAGAGAATTCGAGTTTTATTCCTTCAGTTTCCAGAAAGTCTTCAATGTATTTATGTTTCTGTTCTTCGAATTGACATTTACTCGGCCACCCAGACGCCTGCTGCTTCATTCTGATGAATTTATTCATCATTGTTGTAAACAGGCCTCCTGAACGAGTTAGTTTATCATATTGTTCGATTTCATAGCTCCAGATCTCGTACACTTCCAATATTTTATACCCCCTACTTAAAGCGGCCTTAACTTCATCAACTACCCATGTGGCTATTAATGCTCTTTCTTCATCTGTATGAGGGCATTCTTTATCTAGGTTCTTCTCTGCACTACACAATCGGCATAATGAAAACATAAGCTTATTGTTTTGTTTGATAGGAAGAATCGGGTGGTAAAGGTCTTTTGGTGGTAAAATTTTACATTTGATTAACCCTTCTGTTTTTTCCAAATCCAGTTTTGAGCAGTCATTATTTCCAATATGTAGTTTAGGGTGACCAATGGGGAATTTGCCATTTTTGCAAACCCATGGATACAACGAACACACATCGATATATTTAATTTTCTCACCCCGCTGACAGTTGTAATACTTGTAAGTATTCCCTGTTCGTCCACCATAAAAAGCATCGCGTGGATTTAGTGGTATGTTTACCATTAAAGGATGATCTTTCAAATATCGCATGTCTTTATTATTCTCTAATAGTCTGCGAAAATCACACTCCCACATTTCTATTACTTCGTATCCATAAGAACGCAACCGCTCGTTTTTAGCTACAGTAGCTTCATATCTCCTGTTTAAAGTGTCGTTGGGGTCATCATGTAACGGGGCATCACGATTATATGTTAAGCATGTAGGATGTCCGTGATAATAGCAACCGTGAAATTCGAAAATTTGATTTGTCTCGTTGCAATATCCATCCACTTTAACACCATTTAGCACAGCCTCTCTTTGTTTAGCTGCATGTAAAATGTTAATTTTGCGCTGGTTTTCTACCCATATTAACCACTGTATTGCTACTTCTGATTGATTATCGGCTTTTCGATATCCATTTTTCGGAATAATACCAATCGTGTTAGGTTGAAGAAAATTACGTCTGTATACAAGGTTGCATGCAGAAGCTATGGTTGTTGCCTCCAAAAATGGCTCAATGTTACATTCCTCGAGAAACAATTTTCTAAATTTTAAACAGGCCTCCGTCAAAATTTGCACATCACTAACACAATATTCAACAATATCACGCTGCATATTAAATTCATCATTTTTATGTTCTTCATACCATTTGAGAAATACATCTCGTTCATCTGGCTTCATTGTATCAGGGCTATAATATTCTATTGGAGGTAAGGTGCCGATATAATTTTCATTTTGCGTCGTGTTGAACAAATGAGGAAAATAACCCTTCTTTAATATTGATGACAACTCAAATGCTTTTGGTAGTTTCGCTAGAGCCATAGGAAAATAATTTAATGAATCTAAAAATTTGACGTTATCCAACTGCATCAAAAGAATTTTCGTTCCCCGCATAATTAATTCGGGTTTTAAATCTGTATTTTGTAAAATATAGCTTAATATAAATTGATGATCGAACGCCTGGCCATTATGAGCAATTACGATAACATTTTTAAAGTCTTTTCTTACTTTTAAAATATGCTGCATTAACTGATTTATAACATCCTCTTTCTTTATTGTAATCCTAAATTTACATTTTTGACAGAAGTAAAGAGTATTATCGTTTATACACTGGTGACATCTTTGTTGGAAAACACATAAATTTGGCTCGTGTTGCTTGATTTCTCCTATTGATCGTTCTTGGACAACTTTTTCTCCAACAATTTTTTCCTGACGAGTTTCCAGATCGTAGAATATATATAAAACATCATCAACTTTTGGCTCCCTTTTATCAGCCTGAATAAAACATAGGTGGTCTTGCGGCACATGCTTGTTGCATATTTTACAAAAGTATTCTCCGCATACGTGAATTTTATCTGCCTTGTATGTTTTCAAACAATCCATACATCTTTTAATTTGTTCACACACAGTCTTTCTATTTAACGAGCCAGACGCTTTGTGGTTATCAAAGCATTGCTGACCTCTAAAACGACGGTTACATTTTGCACACCCGATTTCGATTATATTTTTATTAGCACAGGCTGGTGATTGCTGACAACTGGGACATGTTCCACCACATCTGTGATCGTTTTTAGTATTATAAGGTACATGACATTGTTCACAGTAATAACTGCAACAAAAAGCAGCCGTGAGCGATGTTATAACATTATAATGATTATTGTGATATAACAGATTCAGCCTGGGACCATCACCCTGTCCTTCAAATATTACATCTCGCCCTTTAGTTCCATATTGATAAACGACAATTTTATATTCTTTCAGATGATTTTGAAATTGATGAAGTTCAGAAATTCCCCCACCTTCAATCGGAATATGGATTTTTGATTCTGTCAGCAGTTTTAAAACTAGCTGATTTTGTTGTTTTCCAATATTTCTCCTAATTTTCTTATAGTCGATATCTTTCTTTGCATTGGCAATTGCAACCACTAAAGCTCGAGGTAAACACATGTTGTCCTTATTCTCTATCGTTACAATGCCCTTCCTCACGGCGCACTCTTCGTTGAATGTATTATATTTATTAGCACGGTTATTTCCCCGCCCTTGTGGTAAGCGCACCGATGTCACACCCAAACAAAACGTATCTGTACTTAATCCTAAAATAAAAAAAATATGATAGAAAATCTCTGTCAAATCACCCACAAATATATATATATAAAAACATACCTTCAGAGTTACTTTGAAATATTTTCGAAATCATTTCCCAGATATCTTCTACTGTAATTTCTGAAGCGGGTCTAAAATTCATCCAGCCCGGACCCCTATCTTTAAAACTGCTTCCACAAAAAGTAATTCCAACCTGATCGGTTGGCTGAAGCCCCTTTACAGCATGTTGAATAATGTCTTCTACCGAAGACTTAATCCACGAGATGGGCTCCGCATTTTGGGGCACCGGGGCAATTTTAAACTCTACTTTTCGGCCTTTTATATTGAACCTTTTGATATAGGTTATGTTGTCTTTTGCAATAATGAATTTTTCCATCTTCAATAATTTTGTTTTACGACCGAACACTTGAAATATTCAATTAAGAATGGTTGGGCGCCACCGTGTATTTTTGTATTAACCCTCCTCACGAAAATTTATTCGCGATCGTGGATAGAAACGATTTGTTCACGAAGATATACGAAGATGTAGCGATTATAAATCAACATTGAAATTTTGTCTACTCTACGATTAAAAAAATATTCTCTAATCATTTTTATTCATGCATTGTATACTCAATATGTGTAAGCGGGCTGGTGAAAATGCTTATTATAGACTATCGATATTGATTTAATAATCATACTCATTATAGATTCCCGATATTTAATTAATATTTATTGCTGGTTGTGTTTCAAGGTAGTTTAATATATTAATCTTTTTTGTAGATCTTTCAGAGAAGTGTAAAAGAAAGAAACCTTTAGCTTTTCTTGGAAATTCCAGAGTATTTATTTGTATTAAAAAAAACCTCTCAGATGATTTCCTTAACTTATTCTAAATTACATTGTTATTTAAAAAAAATGTGCCTGGCCCTCTTCAACTAAAGTGAATGCTTTGACTATTTTGGCGGGTCTGTTCTTTTTTTTACGAGCGAGGTTATTGACTGGGGTTGATAATTTTTTAAAGCCCGGCGCTTGTTCATGAGATAAACAATTGGATATCAAAGTCAAGGTTGCGCGAGTGAAGATAATATAGTTGTTGTTGTTTTGAGTACGGAAGGTGAGTTATATTGACGTAGGTTTTTAGTAAGACTTTTTTAAAAGGGTGTTTTAATTGTGAGAAAATTATGCTTGAGAAATATTTTTCAAGTAAGGGAGGTATATCTCTATGCTGCGGTGAGTATTTCGATTAAAAATTTATCATTCAAAATAGCCGAAAAAAAACCATGTAGATATCAATATCGTATAAATACTCTGAAGCAAATTAGAATGGGCAAGAGGATGCGGTTTTGAATGTTTTCACAAATGAGTAGATATTTTAGCCATGGTCAAAAATATTTGAGACTTATCTTTCAACCCTCACGATAAACTATCCGATGTTTTTTTAAACCGCTATGCCCACCAAAAATTGAAAAATTGAAAAACTGACTTTCATTAAACGTAAAAATGTGGAGCATAGCAGACATTACTCGAATTTTTGAGCTATACGACCAACGGGAGGGCCCCCACGAGGAGTTGGAGAACTTCTGCCGGTCGTGCTTATCAACCCCCTTTAATGTTGTCTATAAATTAAGGGGCGAAGATGAGTGGCGGGAGGTATATACTCCATACACTGAGGGTTTAGAACCCAGCGTTTTTGTAAGTTGATTAATTATTTTAAAAATATATATATTTCATCCATTGTATTGTTTTACAGAGATATATATCGGTCCATGGGGATGAGGTCTTCATCCGCGGGTACAGCGCCGTGGATTATATCCGGCGGCTGCGATCCCGTTTGGAGGTGATGGGCGCCCCAGAAGAGAGCTGAGATTAGGGTTTTTTTTAAAAAGGTGAAAAATAAAAGTTTTTTTACCCTACAAGCTCGTTTTTTTCTGTGTTGTGTTTTTTCTTCAGTGGTGTTATCGTTTTATTTTTTTTCTTAAGGTGATTATTTAGTTATTCTTCTGCGTTGTTGTTGTTGTTGTCTATTGTAAAAAGTGGGTACGGTATTTTTCAGTGCTCCGATCGTTTTTTATTTTTTTTTATTCATCTGCGTTGTTTTTTTCTTGGGGTGATTGTTTGGTTGTTCTTCTGCGTTGTTGTTGTTGTCTATTGTAAAAGTGGATACAGTATTTTCAGTGCTCCGTTTCTGGTTTTTTCAACATCGATATCGAAAAAATTCTATCTAAATATGTTATAAAACTTGATACCCATGGCCCGGATGTCGATACGATCAATTTTTTAATAGAGCCCCCAACCGTTATCTTTTTTCTTTGAAATTCCTCTGTTCTCGTAATAATATCCCCGCAGAGTTTTTAGAAAATAGAACCGCGGATTTCATACATGTTATGTGACCAGATCCCGACCAGGTCCCGAAGCAAATATTTATCGGCATGGTCGAAAGAAAACTTAAATTAAATAACAACGACAAGAATCTACAAATCCCCCGGTTCAAATCCCGGACCCACACAACCTGCTTTTTAATTCATTTTTTTAATTTCTCCCTCGGTTCAAATCCCAGACCCATACAACCTACTTTTTAATTCATTTTTTTAAATTTCTCCGTCGGTTCAAAATCCCGAACCCATACAACCTGCTTTTAATTCATTTTTTTAAATTTCCCCTCGGTTCAAATCCAAGACCCTCACAACCTGCTTTTTAATTCATTTTTAAATTTCCATCGTTACCAAATTCTCATAACAGATAGAGAGAGATGCATGACTAATTTTCGCTAGATCGTCTAAAACACCTTATATACACAAATTAAACCACAACGACAAGAAACCCTAATAGCCCAGCGGGTAACATACCGGCCTCTGAAGCTACAAATCCCCGGTTCAAATCCCCAAAGCTACCCAACCTGCTTTTTAATTCATTAAATTTCCAGCGTTATCTAATTCTCGCGACAGATGGCGCTGTTAACATGAGACAGAGAGAGAGACAGAGAGAGAGAGACAGAGATGTCTGACCAGCCGGCCAAATCAACCTCGGGTATTGAGATCGACTTCGGGTATTGATATCGACTGCGGGTATTGATATCTGGTTCGGGTATTGATATCTGGTTCGGGTATTGATATCCGGTTCGGGTATTGATATCTGGTTCGGGTATCGGCTGCTATCTATCTATCTATCTAACATGAGACAGACAGAGATAAAAATAAAGGGTTATAATAATAATAATAAAGATGATAATAAAGATGACGCATAGCTTAATTGAACCAAACCAGAATTGGAATCCCCTATGACGTCACTATTTCCTACACTCACCTAACCATCCCGGAAGTAGCGATAAAGGGTTATAATAAACAATAAAGATAACACCTGACACACACACAAAACCACAAACCACCGATAACAAAACCACAAACCACCGATAACAAAACCACAAGGGCATCTCAAGGTCAAACTTATTTCCCACGGTACCCAAAATTTTCCCAGGCCAAACCGCCCTAGTACCTACTAAAGTTGATAAACTTCTTTAAACAATTTTCTGTGAATTTATAAAATAATTCTTATATTTATTTTTACAAATATGACAAACGATTTCCACATTAAAGTCTATCTTAGATATAATTTTGAGGAAAAAAAATGTTTTTTTCTTTTTTTAACTCCCCGGCCAAAAATAACAAACCTTAGGTTTGAGGCTAATTCTCGACATTTTTTTCTTTAAGAAAATAAGAAAAAAGTGTGGAAATGTAGACATTTTTGAAAATTTAATTTTATAAGAAAAATGCTTTCCATCAAAGAAATTTAAAATAATTTATATAATCAAATAAAATACAAATAGCAAAGAAAAATCATAAGATAAAGGTGTTTTTAGAGGTGTATAAATTTAAAATTAAATTATTAATTAATTAATGGCTATGGTGTTGGCTTTCTTTAAAATTTGTTTTATAGAATTAGTGTTTACACATGATTGCAGGAATATGTGCGCCACGGCTGGATCGAATAAAGCGTAATCGGGAAGTCCAATTTTCCACCATTTTATCAAGCAACTGGGTCGTATATCGGCAATAACGCGGTGAATGTTGACTTCTAAGTGGTTCAACATCTATGGTTTATCAGGATAGACGAGTGACTTCACATATCCCCAAAGAAAGTTATCCATAGCTGTGCGATCACACGATCGTGGATATTCACACGTCTATTACACGAAATTATGCTGATCGAATGTTTCGAAGTCAGCATCAATGGTAACATTCTAGCCGGCATAGGCAAATGATTCCACTTACCCATTAAGCACACCAAACAGTGACTTTTAACGTTTAATGTAAGGGCGTCTCAACAAAGATCTCTGGGTTTTCTCCACTCCAATTCGTTAATTCTGCTTAACCAATTCAACCCAAAAAAAAGCCTCAACGCCGAACAAAATTTTGCGTTGAAAAAGAGTATCTTGTAAGCTTGCAAGCCAAGATCTTTCCACAAAAAATTCCACAAAGTGGACGGGCATAGCATCAATTGCTGTGCACGATGGCGATTTGACTCATTCGGGTCCTCCTCAACACTAGTTCTACAGCAGCAATAACTACTTCTGTGCGTCTTTTTGTATGTGTATTATCAATGAAAGTGTGCGTGCTGCAAAAGCGATCTATGGTTTTCTGAATAAGTTTCTCGGATGGACGATTATGTCGACCGTAAAATAGACGTAGCGTACGGTAAGTTTGGCGAAGTGAACCATGATTTTCTAAATAAATTTGCACAATTTGCAAGCATTCTGAAGTAAGTCTATTCATTGTACACACACAACACGTACTGATCACAAATCCATTGTCAACTGTAAACATCTAAAAAACACCCTTTATAATTATGTACAATTATAAAATGTAAGTCAGTTACATAGAAAGATTGTTTTCGGACATTGTACTAAACAGGAATTTGTTTAGTAATATTAAATTTTAAAATTTCATAAAAACAATATTGTATACATTTTTGTTGTTACGGTTGTTGGGGTTACGCGAGGAGTGCCAATGTAAAAATACCGAAACTGGTTTCTAAAATTTGTGATGCAATCACTGTTTGAAATATAATTCATATCAATTTCCATACAATATAAGGAAGTTACTTCACCAATTTAAGAATTTGAAACTACGGACAAATTAAATAAAATTTTACTTAATTATTATTTAAAAATAGATCTAGGATTGGCCCTTTTGGCGCAACGCCATTGTATATTCGTATATAAACAAATTTTTTTTATTTTTATCCAGAAGTATAACATAATATTTTTTTTCATAAATAAAAATCTGAACACATTATTTTATTATTTTTTTCCTTTTTCGATTTATTAGAACAACATATAGTTCTTATTTTTTTTAATGTTTACATATTTTTTTAAATTTATGGATTAGCTGTATAAATTTTGTTTAAATATCTGAACACTCGTCCAGAAAACAATTAAAAGAATAAATTCTAAGAATTTCGGTAGATTTAGCATCTTTGATGCTGTCGTAGTGTGTATGATAAGGGTTAATTAAATATTCAAGGTTAACTTCCTGTTTGACCTTCTTAGGGGTTCAATTTCACTATTCAGTAAAATGTGTGCGTGGGTGATTATTTTAGTAGTTTATTAGGATATTTATGCAAATTTTAACAATATATTATATCCCCTAAAGTTAAATTTGGAAAAATCCTTTCTTTCTGGAGGTATCTACGTTGTAAAAATAAACCGTCAATGTCTGGCGTTATAACATGAAAATCATCTATGCTTTAAAGGTAATCTTCTGGTCCCGCTTTTAAATCGTTCCCGCAGTTTCGCTTTGGAGTTAAGGAAAATTGCGCAACTACAGCATAACCAACATAAACAACGTTGTCGTGCAAAATTTGGTGTAGTTGCGGACAAAAATGATTGATGATAACAAACAGAAACGACACTCGATGCCTCGCGAGCAGATTCTCCCTGGTTTTTAACTTTATTTTAGCAACTAAAAATTTTGTTTATTTATTTTTATATATATAAAAGCAATTTTATATTTTATAATGATGTATTAATGGTAATTCAACGGCTTCATAATGTGGGTCAGGTATAATTCATGCGGACCCTTCCCAAACAGAATTTCTCTCTCTTTAAAATATTTTTTATTTAAAAAAAATAGCACAGAAAATTCCTGACTTTCCTGATGAAAGACAAATCGCTGCAGATATTTTCTTACATGCACAAATGAGCATGGCTAAAATGAGATAGTTATAATGCAGTACCGAGAACATATCAAGGCACATTACTCTCCTCAATTTGCATACTAGATTTTTGTTAAGAAACGCTGAGACAAATTTAAATCATTTCGCATGATTAATTTTTGACGCACTAACATAAACGCGTTGAAGGACGACGAATAAAGAGCTTGATTCAATAAAATTAATTTAAATATTTATTTTTTTTTAAGTAATTTAAATTATCAAGCTTCAAGCCCCAAAATACTTGAGACTCTGACCAAAATTTTTGGATAACGATAAATAAGTTTTTCTTTAAAAAGTAGAGCCTGCTTCAAAATATCAGAAGCCCTTAAAGAGAGTTACTTACTTTCTTTGTAGAATTCTTGGTTGCTAATTGCCAATTAATATTTTACAATAGTAAAATGTATTATCAAATTTTTTTTTAATTTAAAAACTGGTATATTAGTTTTAAATTAGCGGATTTTGAAGCCTCCATGTATCTAGTATTATTATTATTATTAATACTCTGAATAAGAGGAAATATGAAAGTAGCGACGATATTCTATAGGTAGGTACCAAAAAATTTATATATATTTATCATACAATATTACAATAATTAAAACGAAATTAAGATTCAATTAATAAAATAAGAAAATTATCCAGAGTAAGCTCGATTCAGAGCATGCTGCTTCTTAACAAAATAGAAATTTTCACCAACTACAACTAGACAAGACAAGATTTTTTTGTTTCTTAAACAAAAACTGGTCAAGTGCGAGTTGAACTGAGAATTTGGTAAATTTTATCATAAATTATTGGCTATCATAAATTACTTACAAAGTTTTCTCTATTTCAAAATAAACTATTCTATATTTGTTATTCAAGTACAAGGTATAAGTAATATTGTACATAACTTATAACTTCTTAACGTATTTATGATAGTTCTAGTAACAAAATATGCCTAAAAACCAGGTTTTGGATGGGTTTCCAATGTTTTCATTTTTATCAATAAATATGCATGAAGGGCGCACCCTTCGAATAAAGTATTTTAAACTTTAAATACGGTTTTTATTTTTGGGCCAAATTTTTAAAATCTTATCGGAATTTCAAGTCGATATATCATCTATTTAGGTGGTACAAGCTTCTGGCACAAAATAAATAAAATGCTTAAGATGATTCTTAGTCTATCATGGCTCTTTTCCACACTGAAATTGCACAGTATCACGGATTTCAAACGAAACTCTCTGATACTAATGCTACGTTTATAAGATTCATAGCAGTAGTAGTAGTACTAAGTAGTTCTAAGTTTTAAATAATAATAATGGAATAAGTAGGATAGGTCTGCATTGGGGTTTTCGTAAACAAATCTTGTCCCAAATATTGAAATAATTAAAACTATTGTATATTAATAAATCTTCTTTGAGTAGTAGAGAAAGAACTAAGTTAATGTTCTTTAAGTTGTGCAATCGATAAAAAAAAGTGCTAAAAAAAAATTAGCCGTCATACGCACGATTTTCTTATTTACTTATTCGTGAATTAAGCATCAAAGAGTAAAAGTGCAGTTTCTGCTATATACAAAGTCTTATAAATAAGGGAGCTTGTTCTGAGCAGGATTTGTCTCGAATTGCTGGGGAGTTTCAAATACTTTAGCTGTGCATATCCAAGCCCAAGAGGGAGACACTTAGTTGAATTGAGGGTTAACTCGGAAACAGCGGCAGTACTTTAGATACACTTGATTTCACCCCCGTGTAATCGCCCTTAAGGAGCAGGACAGAGAAGCATATGTCGGCTATAAGTCAAAACGAGAAGCATTATTTTACAATTTCAAGCCAGTCTGAAGATGGTAAATATTTCCAGACTTTCGCCTACCAACATAATAGTACTATGAGCTTAGTATGGCATTTTTGGGGGTTAACAGGAGCGTATGCGGAAGGCGACTGTAACAGCAAATCAAAACCTAGAAATCTTTTCAATGAATCCGTAAGTAAACTTTTTACGAGGTCGGTCTAGTCGCCATGGGTAACCAAGTCTTTCCCTCGCTTTTATGTCTATAATAATTGCACAATTGGGAGCGACTGATTTAATGTTGCCAATAAACAAAGCTTAATTTTGATCCTTGTTTAATACGTTATTTGCAGGGAAAATCTCCCGGGAGCACATAGCATACCCGCAGGGGTATCAACGCTTAATTGGCGGTTACATACCCATGAAATATTAGCAGTGATAGAGAACATAAATGTAAATATTTGTGAGACTCGAATTCGTTCGAAGTCCTTTAAATGTAGCTGCAGTAAAAGTGCTTTCGCGCGACCACTGATGTACAGATTTACCAACGTCGTTGATTGATAAGGGAGTTCGGAAAAAATTGTCAGCTGGGGACAAGAGTGCCGCTGGTGACGTAGCTTTGCAGAATATAAACTTTGTCGGAACCCAGGTCTACGTGCGAAATGATTGTGGTGTGACCACAGTAGGAATTTGTGAATGTTATGCCAGAACGGTAGTACTCTTATGTAACATCACATAGACAGTAGTGGATAAGAAGTTGTGTTTGCCTCTCCATGAACCTACCGAAAATTTTATTACTCAAACAATTCACGAGCTACGAATTTTAAACAGGCAATACTTATTTTTTGTAAACTTTTTAACATTAGAACTTGTTAAAGAAATTGCAGAAAATGTATTAAGCTTAGTAATATTATCTAACATGGCTACCGAGTTAATTTACTTTAATTACAAAAAAATTTCATATATTTACATTATATTAGAAACAACTGTAATATGTAAAATGTATAATTGCAAAAAGAGGCAAAGCAATTATATAGTAAATCTAGGTATTACTATAAAAATAAAATACAATTTATTATGTTCTAAATTTCAAGGGTGCAATTTATAAATAACACATTTTCCAACTTCATAAAATCCTACAACCCTCAGTAAGGAAATAGACACAATCCATGGATCATGTTAATAAATGCACGAATTGCAAAATGTTCTTTGGAAACAACTAATTAAACAGTAATAATTATAAAGTCACAATGGGCTAATCATTGCGCATTACTTATGTACCTATTATAGGAATTACAAATCGTTTTGCAAATATTAAAGAAGCGTAATAAAAATTATTATTTTTGTTTTTCTTAACAATTTCGTAAAATGACAATGATAGTAAATAACAGTAACATTAAATTATGCTTTCATGCTTTGCGAAAGGCAAACACACCTTTAACTTCCTCGGTTTAGCGATACTTTAATTTTGAAATTCGGACATTAATAAAAGACAACACACATTCTATAATATATCTACTGAAATTATTCTGTTTTATTGTAAAAATTAGCCCATAACTTATATAAATTTAATATATTTCTACTTAATTCAGAAAAAAAATTAAAATTTTTATAAATTTTGTATAAAGAATATCTTCATTACTAGCTTAAACATTATTTCAAAGTATTTACATTTTACAGAGTGTAAATTTCGCTTAAAATCACAATACTAATTAACTTCTTATTTTTCGAAATCACTGGAAAAATTCTATGAGGTTGGTAGTAGTCAATTTAATTAAATTGTGTAAAAACTATAATATATTAAAAAATGCTTATAGCGAAAATAGCATCTCAAACCATATCCTTAAAATGTTTTGTGAATCACTAATGTTTGCAATTGAATATCGCGCAGTTGTTGCATTTTTTTTTTACAATGGTTAGATTGATGTTTTCCAAATCTTTGTAATAGTGGATAGTTTTATTCGTTAAACTAAACTATTTCAATACAGTAGAGGATATTGATTATATATAAATCATCGAATTCTTTAGCCTATAACACTTAATCACATAATTTTGATTCCCACTTACTTATGGTCTATAGAAAAGATTTAAAATAAAATGTCTGCTAAAATAAGCTTAAAACATCTTTTGCTTTATCAAGTCGTTTCAACAACATCCATTGTTCTATATATACCAGTAAATATGTGAAAGCAATCAATGAATTAAGAAATAAAATTTCCTTACGGAAAAAAACCTTAAAATTAGTTTATCGACATTCAAAAGTAGTCTAATCTACAAATGAACAGCTAAAAAATCAGAATTCCACAGATCGCAATCATGTTTATTAGAAATGACGTAACTCGGAATGCATGTACGTATTTAATATATTGTACATATGTGCCTGTAAACTCGATGTACTCGTTCGTAGAACGCCTTAAAAGCTATAGAAGGCTATAAAAGATTGGGATCTACGACTTTTCCCTAAAAATCAAATCGCATAAATATTCCTTTTATGTTTATCCTTAGCGTTATGCAATCACTTTTCACCGCGTTTGTACACTTACAGTCCTCTATATTTCTTATTTGACAGATATAATTTTCTGTGAATTCTTATCGGAGAGCCACCCCACAACAAAAATGAAGCTAGGCAGAGTGGCAGGGTGATTCGCCTTCATGAGCTATAGAGGCGAACTGCATTGTGCTGATGACCTCGGATCCCTTTTCTAGGCTTTCCAATTACACCGATGTGTCATAACCAAAGCCCATTAAATTGATTGGTCTCCCGTTCTGATTTGTCCGATTGGTTGCTTGGCCTGAACGTTTGCTAGAAATAATTTATATAAAAGTTGAGCGTGATCAGGCAGAGTTAGATGTCCGTTTAGGAAAGAATTTTATCTAATATTTAATCCACTGCTCTATTGGGGAAAATGGATTACCTTTATTCGAATGACGCTACGGATTTTGTGCGAGGAAGGGTCATTTTACCCTATTACTTTTAAGCAATTGAGATAGCATCTAAAGTTTCCATACTATTGGCAACATTTTGTTATCAAACCATTAGTAAATATCACTTTGGGTTTCAGGTTTTCGCAGTTTATTTATTAGATAGTAGATACGGTGCGGCCATAGGTAAGCCACATAGATTATTTCAATCTATCCCAACCAGCGTTCAGCAAGAAAAATTTTAAAAACCTCTTAGACTCATATCCAGTTAACTATCTTTAAGTAAGTTATAATTGCCAGTGAGAGTTAATTGATTGTGACTCTAAGCGAATCAGCGTTCACTGAATTTGTTTAATTTGCGGTAAGTCTGGTAATCTAGACCATTAAGCGCGTTCAAGATGCACAAGGAATTAAGTGCCAGCTCGCTGAGTACCAATTTGATATTTATCTTCTGTTAATAATTGTGATTAATTGCAGCTGATAATTCACTGCCCCCTACACGACACTAATTACATATCTACATAATTAAGCCGCTGGGCATAATAAGTATCTGTGTACATCTTTACAAACGCGTATATATGTGCATGGCAAAGATACCCCTGAGGGGCTTCATCAATCTATGGCACTCTAATCTGTTTTTCTACTATCTGCATGCTAATTTTAATATTTTGGATCATACAAAGCCTTGTTTCCTAAATATATAAATAAATAAAAGGTAATGATTTACTTGTAGTAAAACATTATTTATGCAAAATTTTCGAGATTTAAAATAAATATATGTCATGTACTCATTTAACTTTTGTATGACCTTCAACGGATCTGCAACAAGTTGTTTAATAATATTTTATAAAATAAGAGTTGTGATATTTATATTTAATAAAATAACAGGCGAGGCCTCTAAATGATGTTGTTAATATTTTATATATGTATTTTCTTTATGAATTAATACTTTTATATGAGTTCTTAACAAATTATCAAAACTCTGTTAATAGATATGGAGTCACTTGGGCTTAGTAACAAGGTATTTATGAAAATTAGCACAGGGGAATTACTAATTAATTAGGTACCTACTTGTGTTTCATTTTCTTATTTATATTTTACTTTAATAAAAAAAATGCTTCAGGGTTTTAGTTAGAAAAAATTACACATCAAGCGTATCAATTTGAGCAGAACAGAAAAGGATGTATAGAGTGGATTTTACAAGCGGTTGTAAAATTTCAACTTGAACTGGATATATTTATTAGATTAAGTTGTTGACGCAAAGTGCATCTATAAAATCACTAATATTTTTGATATGGATATATGATGAAAAATTAAAGTATCATTGTCAATATGGTAGTATTTCCAATAGATATGTTTTAGTATATTTGCTGAAGCAGTAATACTGTATATTATATATACATATTCAATATATTATCATAATTATATATTATAACCACTACATTGACTAAGGCAGGTAAACACAAAATTTGCATCCGAACAAATGGCAAGATAATTTCTACATGATTTTTTGCTATTTTATATTTAAAATTGTATTCAGTTAGTATACATACATATATGGATTACAGACAGTCGTCATTTAAACGTATTTATTATATAGGATTTATATTCAAACACCGAAGAGCAAAAAATTGTTCAACGATGATTTTGAAGATATCAAATTTGGTATAGTGGCGAGGAAATTTACAGATAAGTATATATGTATATACAGTCTGTTTGGTAAGAGCGTATCGCTCAGAACTCAATGCGGTAAAAATTAACAAAATATAATTTTTTCCTTATTGTTTACTTTATTTTTTTTTTACGCAATACATTTAATATTTCGGAGGTCACCGTTATTTTATATAATAGCTATACATCTGTTGTTCATATTTTCAACTAAGTTTTCAGCATATTCTAGTTGTAGATATGTACTTTCAGGCTTTCTTAACCGATGATTTAAGTTGTTGCAAAGTGAAAGCATTTTTCCGCTGTAGCTTTGCCTTCTTGAGGGCCCACAAATTTTCAATTGGATTAGCATCAGGAATTTGTGAGGGCCACTTCATTATGTTGATTTCCTCTTGATTTTTCCATTCGGTACAAAGACGACTTCTGTGTTTTGGATCGTTGTCTTCTTGCAAGGCTCACCGATCGGTTTCCTGTTCAAAACCAAAAATCTGTAGACTTTAATAAACCGTTTTTGTAAATTTGCAGCATTCTTTCTGCATTCAGATTTTCATTAAAAGCAATCGATTTTCCAAATCTTTGCAAACAGAAACATCCCCATACATAAACTTTTATTGGGTGTTTTACAGTACATATGATGTAATGCTGTCCTTTTTTTAACCATACTCGTTTAGGTCCTTAATATATCCAAAATGATGATTCGTCAGTGAACACTTTTTTACAAAAACGCCTCCTTTCAAATATATCTCGCTGCCTGGGCATAAGTCCATTTGGGTCCTTTCGAATGAAGGCAGAGAAACACAGCTTCAAAACATTTATAAAATAAGGCACTCATGTTGGAAATCGGTTTTAACATTAGAAAGTTCAACGCAAAATAAAACTTTAAGCATGACGCACATATACATATTAGGTAATACTCATCTCCGCCACTTCAAATATTTCTGTCTCCTTCTCTTTCTTTCTGAGAATTCGTTGATACACTCTTACCAAACAGACTGTATAAAAATAGTTAAACATTTTCTAGAAATAAAATTAGAAACACGAGTTTGCGTGATGGATTTGCGCAGTTTTAATATATGGAAAAATATGGGATTGTTTTTCTGAAGCTCAGTCTTTTAGGGTGCCATAAAAATGTATGATAAAGCACTAGAAATATTTCTAAATGCTTATTTTTCTAAAAACCAGATCATTTCAAGTTGTGATGTTGAATTGCCGTATTACAAATTTTTTAAATTATTATGTATGTATTTGTTTTCCTTTTAATATGTGCTTAGTATTTAAGCGAATTGTATTGTAGTTTAAGTATATGATCGTACAATTTTAATTTTGAGGTTTGGAGCGTGAGAGCCTCAGTTTGAAGATGGTTTATGTAAATATTTGAAAGGTTAGTTATACCGAGCCAAATCGAGAAATATGCAGATGGTATAACCCAAAAAGATTTTTATTGATACCACTAAAATTTTACACACATTTCGACAATAATATCACTTTATCCTTGAACCAAAATTTCAAAAAATCAGTTGAAAAGATTTCATTTTTTGAAGAATACTTAAAATTTAGGTCTAGAAGCCAAATAAATTTCAAACTTTCTAATAATTCTACTATTTGGTATTTTTTGGCATAAAAATAAGTAAGATTAAACAATATCCAAAGCTTCAAAGACATTCCTTACAAAATAAAAAAAATCCTAAACATCTGGTTATTGTCGTTAGATCGGCTCAGGTCTACCCCTTAAAAGTGACCACTTACATATTTAATACATGATATTTTTTTTAAATTGAAAATCAGCGATTTCCATATCAAGAAAGAATTATTTTAGAACTACCATCTAATGTTTCTAAATTTTTAATAAAAACCCCTATACATCCGTTTACACGTACCTCTCTAAAATACATTATATTTACATTTTAACGTCAGCTTTATTCCTTATTTTTCAGATTTTTTGCCAATTCGAATTGTATCAATCATTCGCATTTTATATTGCAAATAAAATAGAAGCCAATCTATTTTAAATAAGCAAAAACTACCTTAAACTAGTGAAATATTTTTATGTTCAAGATTCAACGATTTTCTCATCGGATATCATTCCCCCAGAACATTTCGATAAGATATTATAATTAATTGAAAAAGACGATGATTGGTGAATCAAACCATTGCGGATTTGCATTCTTTATCAGGTGTTCCGAATAACTGAAATGATATAACTTTTTTCTGGTGAAGAACTTTATCCGTAAACACCCCATAAAGAAAATGATTTATGTGTAACGGAAACCGTGCTCCAGGAAATCTCTATGGCTGTAAAAAGTACTCAAATATCTTTCGGCGATTTTAATGGAGATGTGTTCTGTAAAACGTAAAATTTATGTGCACAGAAAGGATTCTCCCAATTGAAGCTGCAGGAAATCTGTTGGGATTCCATTTCATTGCGCTGTACTTGTTCCAAATAGTACAAGATCGCAGCTGCTATTGGTACCCTGTTTTATCATCCTCATGGTGCCGTGGCTACATGAAAGATGATGTATCCAAATAACAGCTGAACTTCTGTGATATGCGGTTCATCGTTCACAACTTTTAAGCAAAATATACACTAGTAGACAAAATTAACTTAATAACCGTAAGGCTTTCAATCAAATAATTTGATTAAAATATGAATTAAAGTATTGTTGTACAACACTTAAAAGTAAAATTTTCAAAAAACTTTTTTTGTTTTTAATTTTTTTAAGGAGTTATATGGATTTGGAATTTTAAAAATATATAATAGGTTTCTTCTATAATTTTTTATTTAATAGTACACCGCAAGAGGTATAATTCTTGAAAGTTTCAGGTCAATCCGAGAAAAACTATAGGAGTGAAAGACTTTGAAAACTCCTCCTAAGCAGCTCGAAGGCGCTTCCACAGATTAGCTCTCATCGAGTCATTTATCAATATTTTTCATTGGAAAATTTACGATATATGTTTTTAGTGTTACTCTTTCGAATGACATAAGTTAAAATAAAATAATTCATATAGTTTGGTGAAAAAAAAATTATAGAAAATATGCTTTTAAAGTTTTATTTCGAAATTCGCAGAAATTGCTTGGTTGTAGTGCTCGTAGTAGACCTTATAGGATGTGACGAGACTAAAACTAAAACTTGAATCGCGTTTTTCTCGCAATTAGTTTTCTTAAACTCGAGGATCACATATTTTTGAAACTGATCGTCCTATCGAAGTTATAGAAAAGGTTGAAAAGTCAGAATATTTCTAACATAAAAAAAACGGTTATGTTCAACAGTAGTTACAATCATACTGAATATAAGGATATATATAACAATTTTTTCAGATTGTTTGCTTATAAGACATACGATCCGTAATATTGAACCTTTTTCTAGAAATCCTAAACCTAGAAGCCACACCCCTAAAAATGAATTTGTCTCAATAAAAATTTCTGGAAATGTAGTTAAAAATGTGTTCTATAATTTCTATTTTCCTCTCAAACTGAGAGGTTATTTTAAACAAGAATCTATACCACTGATGCCATATTGGTAAAAGTGCATTTTTCTCAATAAAAATTTCTGGAAATTTAGTTAAAGTTTTGTTCAATAATTTCTGTTTTCCTCTCAAACTGAGACCTAACCTATAAAAAAATTCCCAGGAGCGGCACTTTGAGGTCAACTTAAGATCATTTAATATTTCAACATATGTATATATGTAAATATATAATATAATAAATTAAAGAATATAAAGGGTGTTTTTTTTGCAGTTTGATTTTTCAGCGCTGTTTTTGACAGCTTACGCGTGATTCGTAGCATGGTTTAAAATCAAAGTTGTTCAATTTGCATTGCCATTTCATCATAGAAAGACTTACACCTAAACAACGCTTACATATTATCGAATTTTATTATCAATATTAGTGCTCTGTGAAAAAAGTGTTTCGTGCACTTTGACCATTTTATGGTCGTCATAATTGCCGTACTGAGCAAGCTATTAAAGCGTGTGATCAAATTTCGCACCAATTTAATGTTTTTGGACATCAAGCCACCCACCTGTATGCCTAGAGTGAAAAGAAAATATTGCCAATGCTGCCAAAAGCATCTTAAAAAAATGCACTGTTTGGTGTGGTTTATGAGCTGGTGGAATCATGCATCCGTCCCAAGATGAAGATAAGAAACAACGTTACCGTCAATAGCACTCATTATCATGTAATGATTTCCAACTTTTTATTACCCAAAATATGCGAAGTGAGTCTGGTTGACATGTGATTTTAACAAGACGGTGCCACATCCCACACAGCACGCGAAAAAATGGACCTATTGTGAAAAGAATTTGGTGAGCAGTTCATCTCTCCTTTTGGACCAATGAATTGGTCGTATAGATCCTGCGATTTGGCGCAGTTGGATTACATTTTGTGGGGGTACGTCAAATCTCTTGTTTATGCTGATAAACCATCGATAAACATCGATTCAAGCACTAGGATGCAACATCACACGTGTTATCGGCGAGATACCAGAGGCAAGGATCGAAAAAGTTACTCAAAATTTTACTTCTCATATGGATCACCTGAAACACAGTTGTGGCCAACATTTATATAAAATAATCTTTAAAAAGTAAATGGCAAGAATTGATTTTTAATCTCCAATACAAATTTTATACCTTTTTCCAATTTTTCTGTGTTTTGTTTTTTTTTTTTCAAAATTAAAAACCAAACACCTATAAAATCACTCTTTATATTTAGTCAATCATATTTTTTAAAATATTAACAGTTTATGACCTTTTGCATCCAGATTGAAATTTGATCCGAATTAAGCCTATTTACGACGATTTATTTAAACCAGATTGAATGTCGATCCAGATCAGAATGTTATGTGCTGTTAATTCATGTTTAATACTTGCCAAATACGAAAGTTTTAATTAATAAATTATAACGAACGAAAAGCTCATATTCCTCATATAAGCAGAAATAATTTTTTGAGAATGTAACTCGTTTAAAGTAAGCAAGTCTCAAAAAATAAATGAGCGGAGTGTTTCGATAATAGTAACATAATAATTTATATTTTATGTTAAAGTGGACATGGAGAGATACCAAATGTTTCACTTTTTCTAGTTTCTATTTAAAAAATTCCAGCAAAAAAGAAGTTTTATATTCATGAAATGAGGAATAAACATTTACGAAATCTTCCTAATGCTCATGAAAAGTCAAACTGGTTTGAGAATCGATCGGGTGTTTATGGTACTTTTCAATATTAATCCAAAAATTCGAAGCTAGTTCGAAAGATGACTTATCGATTCCGTTCAAAAAAGGTATTTATGGAAGTGGTTCGAGTCATTATACGTCGACTGAATAACTTTTAAAAGTTCTATTAGTTTCATTACTAAAAGAAATGATAAAATGTATCATTAAGTTAAGGGACTATATTTTATCTAAAATTCAAACTTTCGTCAAAATGTCTTTTAAATATTTGCTTCACTTAAACAAAGCGTACCAATACCAAACTACTTTATGCTTTTTAATTCCACTTTAGTGATAGCTATCATCAAAAATATAACCAATATGTGTGTTTCTTTAGGAGGCAATGCCACTCAAGGAATTTTGCAAAACTAGGTTTTTTATTTTTGAATTAAACAATATCTTAGGATATTAGAAATAGAAATAGATATAGGTAAATGGGCTTTATAGGTGGAAAACGATTTATACTATTTATATTTTAAAAATTTGAATAAAGCAATACGATAGAAAACTTGAAAGGCATTTGTCCCTAAACTACAATAAGAGCATTTTTTAAACTGGCTGGACACATAACTTTAACAGATCCCAATCGATTCACTTGAAAATCTTACTGTATCTTTAAATTATAATACCTATAGAAATACGTATTGACTTTTCGTTGGAAGCTCAACTTTAACTTTAAAGCTTTAAACTTTATTCCTTTTTCAAAACACTTCTTGTCCGACTTTAGAGCACTTCGCTAAAGAAGATGTTTTGTTTGACAAATTGTGACACCTCTATTAAAAAAAAAAAATTAATGAAAGAGAACATGTTTTTACACTCAATCCTTTGAAACGCAGCGGTTCACTCAGAGACCCCTAAACAACCAGTTATTGTTTTATTAATCATGAGCTTCCTAATATCCTTAAGTTACAAAATAATTATAATTATTTGTGAAATGTTAAAAAACAATAAACACATAACAAAAATGTTCAGAATAAATTCTTGGCTAGATCATAGATTAAATGTATTTGTCTAAAAACCTGTATATAAGAGTTCTCGTGATCACTTGAAAATTCAAAATGGCGGATCCAACATATAGTATATAAAACGTTTAAAAAAATTTACATTTTCATGAAAACTAGTATAAGAGAGAGATTTTGAGATTGTTTTTACAAATTCGTCCTCAGATTTTTAAAATTAATAATGCCGGATCCAGATAACGAGAAGCTTTGAATTTTTCAAAAATCTCTAATACTGAAAATATGTATAAACACTTGTAAACCAACTTTTTATTTAATTTACTTTTTTTTAGTAATAATTGCCTAAAATATGCTCTTTTTCTGAGCCGCTAGAGCAGCATTACTATTTAATTGCGCACGATATGCCAATGTTGTTGGCATGTGTTTGAAAAATTGTTTCTACTAAGAATCAAATTGTTTCCTCTCATTATATTAAGAGATCTGTAAAAACCAATAAATATGTCTGTTAAAAATTATGAGAAGTTGTACATACAAACACAGAAGGAATTTCGCCGCAGAATCGTTTGACTTCAGGCAATCGTGCAGCAAAGTTTTAGAACAACCTGTCGCAAGAATGGCCTTTGTGCAACGCAGTCCCAATGCACGTTGCCCTAAAATAATATTCTGTGCAGTAGACAAGTTATAATTTGAATTATTCAACAAATTTCAAACTACGAAGGTAGCACAGGCCCAGGAGCATATACATATTCATGCAGCTGCGTAAACAGAGTCTGCACAGCAATTTTGGGAACCACCGATATCACATATGTATATGTACATACTACGTATATGGGGCTAACTCAAGGGTTCTTCCCCGCTCCTCCGATTCCTTCTAATTTTGCAACAAGGCCTTGCATCTGGTTGAGTAACTTCCGTAAACAAAGCTACGTTAATGGAATGCAGCAAACATATTCGCTGGAGTCCTTCCATTGCAGCAACACTTATGGGGAATTTAATGAAACCACAGATCCACGTTCCTGGTACATGTTTTGGTATGAATTTTGAAATGGCCGAAAATTGAATAGCTTTTACTTGGCGTTGCAATAACTAATGTTTTAAAAGTATTTTCAGTAAAGAAACTTGAATCTATGAGAAATTTCCAGAAGCAGAAAGAAGTCGTTTCCTCTTAGACTTTATTTGTAAAGGACGATGAAAACTTTTAAGGAGATAATTAAAATCTTTAGACTTATTCGTTCATTCTTTCTTCGCAGAGCTCAGCAGGACACTTCTTTCAATTATACATGAACTGATTGCGTCAACACCACCCGTAGATTTCGTAATTGGAAAACCAGGAATGTGAAAGACTTATTTCACTCTTCACATTGCACCCGAGCAATCCAGCCACCTTCTCAGTTTTGCTGTTTAGTGGCGAAAATACTATCGCAATTAACTCACAGAAGACGATTTAGTTGAAAATGCCATAAATAAAATGAAAAGATATCACACCACAAAAGTCGACGGAAATCTGAAGGCAAAGAAATTCGAAAAAGTAATTGCAATTTCAATACAATAAACATAGCGCATTTGTCAGAAGTATGCAAACGGAAATATAGCAAAGATAACTGTTATTAGTTTCAATCTACCTATATAAGAGAAACATTTTTCTAACAACACGGGTCAACAATATCCAAAAAAGCGTAATATTAGTTCTATAGGATTTTTCCGATTCCGATTAGTTCTATAGGATTTTCAGATTCCTAATCTGTTTCTATACCCGTTTAGGGTATTTTCAGCCAATAGAGGCTATAGTTGTAGCTTTTAGTTGCCAACAAAGTTAAAAACCAAGACAAATATATACATATATTATACCCATATTATATTCTTTAATACTGTTGCGGTACAGCCAAAAAGATTTTTGAAACGACCAGCAATACCACTTCCGTATAATCAAAGTGGAGCCTTGTTATTGTTCGCCAAACGAATAAAATTTGACCGCTGTACGCCTAAGTAAACTATTGAAATACAGATGAACGTTGTACGGACCTTTTAATGTTGAATATTTTTACTCGAGACAGTATAATAAAAATCGTACGTATAAATTGTTGAACTTTCTTCGCTTCCCTTGTCGACATATCCAAAACCAGAAGCGACATACTCAAGAATTAACAAAACTGAGAAACGACGATATCTGAAAATCACAAAATAAAAGTAATTGTTTTCATTTCGACCTTAATTTTTCTGATTTTGACTTTGATTTGCGTAACTTTACCTTCAACTGGCTTTTGGTAAGTTGCTCACTGTAAATAATAATAAAAAAAAACAACAGATAAGCAAAACATCTCTCTGGTACAATATGGATTAGAATTACTTCGATTAATCTCGCTCGAAAATCTTTACCATATTTTGTGTGTGCTAGCTCGCATTTTTTTATAATTTATTTTTGTATTACATTGAAAGGCGAATGTGTGTACCGGTCTGTACGGAAAATATTATAGAAGCACACATTTTTGTTTTGTGGTAACTACTAATGCGTGCTTGTCACCATTAAAAATTTCAAAAGATATATTCCTTTAATTTATTATTTCAACCATTTTCGCAGAATTTACTATATAAAAACGTCGTTAATTTAATATATTTAGGCAATTTGTTGCGATCTGCAGAAAATCTTGACACAAAAATGTAATATTTCGAAATTATTGAACTAGGCGACCGATATATTCGTTACCTTTCACTTTGTATGCTATGTGACATCATTTTTGATCTAATTTTGAATAATTTATATAATTAGTAGTTTTCATAAATGGGTCTAACAAACTCGATATGGGCAAAATGCTGTATCAATTATGGTCACCAGAAGAAGCTACTAACGAAGTAATTATGCTCTTTAATTTAATAATAAAAACAAAACAGCTGAGCATTTCAACTGTTTTCTCCAGTTATTCCAAAGTATAACTTCTCAGATTCAGAAGTATTAATCTTTTTCGGGCACTTTGAAGAATCGAGTCAAACACGTGCTAGTACAAAACTCCGGGATAGAGTGTTACAATTTGTTACACACTTAGCACTTAACTCAAACGACGTATCTAGTTACCTACCACTCAAAGGAGAGAAGCACGTGTATACATAAATATCTCCTTTTCAAAAAATAAAAATCAAGTCGTAGTAATTGTTTGAACAGTAATCAGAATCAGCTCAAGCCTTTTCAAGAGTTCGATAGTATTGATGACTGATACTTAGCACCTGAACAGCTCTTAGAACAATTTAAAGTACTTGACACCCTCATTCAATGCTGAGAAATTTTGCCTTTTGCACACCCCAATGGGGGATGCTTTAAAATTATTGGCTATTATTGATTCGTTAAGTCGTTATTTTTAGACATTACGTTAGTACACTAGGCTAGGATAATAGGTAGGGAGGATCCAAATGTCCACAAACGAATTTTCTCCTTGCTAAAGGATTTTGTAGGTGAGTTGGGCGACTTATATTTTTAAGATATTCGCGATTTATTCAATGAAATTCAAACCAATTTTAATTGTTGAAATACATTTTTTTAAACTTTGTCATACTCAGAGTCAGAGAATTAAATAACATAGGGTTTTAAAACTAAACTCCATTCTGTAGGTAATTATTTATTTTCGTATAGTACAATTAGAGTGAAATCTTTCTTGAAATAAGGAGTGGACTAACAATCTGAAAAATTAGAACATAGGGTTACATGCATGAGTTCTAAAGAACGCAAATTGATATCGATAAATATTAATTCAAAAATTAATGCTATTATTATAAATATATATAATTATATATAGTCTACCGAGCTAAAAACTTTATATCAATCAATTATCAATTCGATTGATTTCAAAATCTTAACAATTAAATCACATTGAATACATAATTTCCAGAAAAAAAGTTACAAAAACTACAATAATTTATATTCTAATATTATTTAAAGTATGTATCATAACCAATAATAAAACAAAAACAATATATTTTGTTTTTAATTGTGGATGGATGCTACACCATAATACAAAAAAAAAACTATGTCAAAATTTCCTGGGCCTATCATCAAACAACGCTTTTATGAATCTCAGATCCAATATTTTGAATTAACTGAATCATACTCTTCCAAAACAAAATACCCTAGCTTAGTATTTTTAGCCATTTTGATAATTTTTATTAAATGTAATACAGGGTGAATCATAAGTTTTTGAACTTTTGAAATTTCTTCTGTGGCAAAATAGAACTACAGTAAGGTGGGGCACGCATTAAGTAACATGCCTAAACTCGATCCTCGGAAATTTAGTCACAATGGGTCATTTCACGGAAGAACAACACGTGTTTTATTAAAGCACTTTTACAAAAATAATGCTTCCTACGTGATTGTTCGGCGTCTGTTAAGTACTCACATCCAACTACCCGATTTAAATCAGTATCCAGGCTAAATTTAATTAAATCATGGATCAGGAAGTTCGAAAAGACTGAGTCAACATTAATTTTTAAAAAAAACAGGACTGGCATGCAGCAAAAGACACGAAGAGAACGTCAAGAAATAACCGATATCCTGCAGATTTTGTGCTAAAGAGTGTTTTAAGATCTCGGCACTAAATTCAAGGAATACTAGCGCCGAGATTGTCGACATATAGACGACGCTATTTTGTGTTTTTTTATTTAATAATTATTTCTCATTTGTCTACTTGTATTTAAATATATACGTATATTTATTTTCTTAATATTTGCAGTTTTCATTATTAGGTATTCTAAAATATATAAACTTATGGCGCACTCTGTATTATAATATTCTATACAAACGTTCTTAATATGTCAATAATTTTCACGTAATCAATGTAAGGCAGGGAACTGCGGGTTGAGTTTTGATAACCAAAAAGTATGATATTATTTTTATGATATTTTAATGAACGAATATGTTTGGTAATTGTAATATGTTCAAACTTCTCGCCCAGCTGTCTGAGAGGTTTTGATGATAATTAACTTTTTTAAATCGGTGTGATATAGACATTTTAGGAACGGATCCACAGAGCCTAAATTCTAACGCCGGAGAGGTATAAGAATTAGGTGAATTTTTCCAGCAACATGCTGAGAAGTGCATCACAAAACCTATTATTTTAAGAAAAAAAAATATCACGTACCATATTTTGTTTGTCATTTTAAAATTTAGAATAAATATAGCATGAACATTATTCATTAATCATCTAAAAGAGTTATTATACATAAATCAAAAAGTAATTTATACAATAGTAACAATTTTCAAAAAAAATTCCAATTGAATATAGTAGCGTGGGGATACCCTCTGTGGCATAACAAGATATTCGAAACAGGAGTATAATTTTGACTTTGCGTGATATTACCCTTCATAAAATAAAATACTTCGTCCACGTTATTCACACAATCGTAAATTATTCAAGTTTCATAAACTTTTTATCACCAGCTTCTTTTAATGGAATTCGTTCTGTGCCGCTCGCAGCAATGCCGCCGTACTGTAATAACTTTTCACTTTGAAAATAAAACTGTGGAGGCTCTAATTTATAGCTGTTTCAGAGCAGTTTCTCATTCTCAGGCAGAGAATAGTGACAGTACTGGGAATTTGCTAAATACTGAGCATATAGTCGTTACACAAAACTTATATTTCGTAGATATATGTGAAGTTTCGGTCAGATAACAAGACATATGAATCTCAAATTGAGGGGTTCTAATGGGCCCTGCGGTATACCAAATTTCGCACACTTGGGACAATTACGCAAATGATTACTTGCCATTTTGCACATATTGTTGGATAATAATTCCCCTGGGGAATAAATAGACATCAACCCTTACTTATTTAAGACAGCGAAATTCAATTTGCCGGAATGCAAAATTTGGTCGAATAATTTATGTCCGAAAAGCGCTCCCCAACAGGACCGCAGCAATTTTGACCAATTTTACTTTATAGTAAAGGAAGCCAACTTACCTCGATCAAATATTAATCAAGTGAAACAACCGAACCCCCAGAAAATTCCATCCAGCAGCATAGCACTCTACACGTAGTTAATAGGCACAGATTCCTATCCCAAAGAGGCGTGGCGCCAGTCACAAGTTGCAAGCAAACTCTAAACTTAGTTGGAACGTAAGTGTAAATCTGGGGCTGAATGCATTAGTGAAATTTGTACTTCATAAATAATTGACAAACTTACGATAATGCAACCTTGTAGGGATCCACATCCATTAATGAACTCCCAAGCGAACTTGTACATGCGGCAACGAACTCCAGTGCTCCATCATTTTGGCCTGGCATTAATGGGAATATTTGTTAGGCGTTAGTTAATTGGAGCCTGATAATATATGCTCCGTTTTGGGACGTAGAAATAGGATAAATTGTTTGCAAATTATTGAAGGTTCCGCAAAATATAAACAGTCAGGACAAGATGATGAACATCCTTCACTAAAATATCGCTAGATTTGTGAGATTTACAATTTTGAATTGTAGTTGCAACTAAAGAAATTTTGGTTGACGTCAAATAGTACGATAGTAACTGGGAACGAATAGAGATTCGTTGTGAAAAAGGGTTAAGCAAAAAAATCAGTAGCTAGACACATATTTTTGCAACCATAGTTTAAAATTTGGGCAGCTGCCCATCCACCCCTCTCCGTGTTTTTAGAAAATTAAAACACCCAAAAATATTTTAGTAAAAACATGCATGAATTTATGCAAGCTTCAAAAATAGTTAATATTTTAATTACACCAACAATAAAATGTTTACTTACTTATTTTATAGTGAGAACCGCCGACCTCTTCAAAATAACCTCAATCGCAGGCTTGAAGTCTTCATTGTTTGTAAATGGTTTAGCATCAAGTCCCTTTTTTAAGTTCGGAAAGAGAAAATAATCTGATGTGGCTAAATCAGGCGAATAGAATGCTTGAGAAAACAATTTAAACTTTAATTCATTGAGTTTGGCCATCGCGATAATAGATGTATAGACTGGTGCATTGTCTTGATTACACTTTCTCAGCAAACGTGGCACTCATTATGCACAGAGATTTCTCATGTCCAAAATTGTCGGTCAATATGCGTCCAAATTTTAATTCGAACAAACTATAGTTTTTGAATACCGGGTGTAGAGGATCTTTTGAATACCTCCCATTTTTTTGACAATCTTCTAGGTAATTTATTTTTAATTTATGGTTTTTTTAATAAATTTATTTTTATGTTTGGATTTATTTGCTGTAGAGGACTTTTTAGATACTTTCAGCCTTTATATATTCTTTCAATCAAGTTGTTGAGGCCAAATGTAGAGGATCTTCAGGATACCTCCATCTCCTAGATATTCTTTAAATTCAATTCATGAGGATCTTCTGGATGACTCCACATTTTTTGGCAGTCTTCCGATTATTTTATTTTTTATTTATGGTTTTTTTAATAAGTTTATTTTTATATTTTGATTTATTTGTTCGCAAATAATAAATCGTTCTTAAAACGCGTTTTTCTCGTTTCTCGTTTTTACAAAATGGTCAAAATATTTCGCTATTTGCTACTGTTACTATTTCGATTTAAGGGAAGATTAACTCATAAACTAAATTCCTTTTTATTATAACGCCTTTTCGAGACACAGTCATCATTAAACCATATTAAGATTCGTTTTTTTAAGATACCATCAAATTAATGTATTCTCCAATGAACATTTTATAATATATTGAAAATATAATTTTTCATATAAAATATTTTAAAAATATATAAAGTCATAAAGAAATTCCTAAAGAAAGCTTTACTTTTAGCTCTAATGACATGATATTTTACTTGAAGGTAACTTTTCTATTAAAATTATACAACTTTATTGTACATTACTTTCTACTGAAAACTTTGAATACCTGCATTTTTGCTTTTTGTATTTAGTACACATATAAATTGAATACTATTTCAGGACACTTCTTTTAATTATACCTGAACATGCGTCAATAACACCCGTAGATTTTCGTAATTGGAAAACCAGGAATGTGAAAGACTTATTTCACTCTTCACATTGCACCCGAAAAAGCCAGCCACTTTCACAGTTTTGCTGTTTAGTGACGAAAGTACAATCGCAATTAACTCACAGAAGAAGATTAAGTTGAAAATGTTATAAATGAAATGAAAAGAGATCACATCACAAAAGTCGACGGAAAACTGAAAGCAAAGAAATTAGAAAAGTAATTTCAAATATATAAAAGCATTATAGGTATAGTGCATGACTCTATAAAGTCTTAAATGCTTTGTATTTCAGAGCGCAATTCTACCATCTTCATGATAGGTTGTTGATGCATCCTTTCTCTCATTTTCCCCCATTAAAGCTGAACAGGACTAGTAGATCTGGGCTAGTTGAAAATCATTCTATAAGATGAATATTATTGGATCTAAATTAGGCCTTTGTTGTGCAGGATGTGCCGTTTGGCTGGAAAATCATGAGATTGGGTAAAAGTTACTAAGAAATTATCTTATTTTGCTTTTCTTTCAATTGCAGCATATTTTGATACTTCGTAGCATTAATAGTATCGTCAACAAAGTGAGGATATCCATCTGCCCGCAATGACATATGTACATCCGTAAGTCATAAGTGCAACCGATAACTTGATAGTTTTTCTCAAATAATATGGGTGAAAGGTTTAGCCCGGCTTTTGTATTACCCTTTTGTCTCTTTACACAAAGCACAACTCAAGCCTGGAGTCACTCCATATTATAGCTTCAATTGCCTTATTGTGCAATTTTGGTAGTTTTATTCGAAATCCAGCCGCTTTTTCTTTGATCTTACAGTTAAGAAAGACTATTCGTTCACCTGAAGAAGTTTTGTTTATAACATTATCTTTTACTTAGAACTGAAATATCATACTTTATAGAAGCTACCATATATGCTTTTTTTTTCTTAAAATTCTTAAAAGTATCAATTGGTGCTTGACATTTTTTGTGATACACGAGCATTTAGAGGTGATGCTATAGAATGTTGCGCCCTTTTATCCTTTCCTTTTATATCGCCGGTGGTCCTAATTACTTTTATTATATCACGAAACATAATCCGCGATATCCTTCAACTTTCAAAAACATAATTAAAACGCCCTTTTACAAATGTTTTTTCAGACCGAAATTTGATGAAGTGTTGCCAAATCTAAATCAGATTTGAGTTAGATTCAGGTCAGAATTGAACCAGACTTAGGTGAGGTTTAAGCAAAAATTCAGCTAGCGTCGATTAAGGTCCATATTAAACCAGTCTTAAATCAATTTTGACGTAGATTTGATCCCGTACAAGTGAGAAAAGTAAAATGTGTGCAATTTTGTAAAAGTTATCGTTAATTTAATTAACGTTTGTTAATTTGTCATTACCCCAAAAACAATTTTGCTACACTAAAGATCTAATAATATCAGTACTTCCATTTTCTTTGGGAGATAGAAGTTAGCAATAAGTGTGTAAATTTATCACTTATGTAATAATACTTATTAATGCGTATTTTCCGTGGGTCCGAGACATTTCGAAATTTTGGTATGAAGATTACCTTTCGAGAAAAAATGAAGCAATCATTTCCCATATAAACAAAACTTTTTACTGCAAATTATTTTATTACAATGTACATTCGCACAGCGTTTTAAATATATGTATGTAAACCAATATGCCAGGAAATCGAAATTACATAAAATCAGCACAGCTTATTACATTACGTTGCGGAGGTGGCAGCAAATTCAAAGATTTATTTCAATTAATTTTATGTGGCAGAAACTCGCGAAAAACAAACTTTTCAGAACTATTTCACAACATTACCCAAATGAAATTCTCTTAATGTTCCTTCATTTACACAAGGTCGCTTGAGAGATAAAAAATTAATTTATCGCAAATAAACTTTTGCTGATTTCCAGCTGCACGTGATTTTAGTAAACCCAGTCGAGCAAGAAATCTATCCAAAAATTTCACCGAACTGATTCCGCAGCCCATGCAACTCAACATCTGGCCAACGCACGTAAATGCAAATTCTCAATTCTACAAAAAACTTCTAAACAAAACATACCTTATGTTAAATTGAATATTCCATAGCTTTTTTTTGCATCTATAAATTTTGTTGTGTAAATTTTGGGTAAAACACTCCAGTTTGAAGCATTGTCTATATGTTTTGGAGTTTCCAGATGCTGCAATAGAGCTAATGGAAGTTATACCTCTAAATAAAAATTATTTGACAGACAATTGTAACATAAGTGATTTTAGTTAAATTAATTCGAACATAAATATCTACGCAATGTTTCACTAAATTAAATTTAAATCAAGATTATAAAAAAAAATTATGTACATGTAGTATATCACATAAATCATAAGTCTACCTTGCATTACCTACACTCTAAAAAATTGAGATTTACTTTAATCCAGGAAACAAATCTGATACCATTTACTTTTCATCTGTTAAAGTTTACTTTAATTAATGCGTTAGATGGTTTTTTTAAAGTTAATAACAACATTTTATTAAAATTTAAACGATATTTTGTTGTAAATTCGTAAATTGCTTAATTTTTAAGAGCGAGAAAGAATACTTAAATACACTCTGCTGATGAAATTTGAAATAAATTATGTTACACTTTTACATCAAATCTGTTGAAATCTTATTGAAATTCATACATACATGCATACATACGTATTGTTAACCAAAACTTAAAACAATGCGGCATTAAAACAGAATTCTTATTAATTTTTATGTATATACATATATATTTACTCTACAACAAAGTTAGGTTACATTTTCAAACATCGAATTCAATTTCTATGGTTTTAAGTTGGCAAATTGTTTAATAATGTCGTCTGTTTTCAAATCTACTTTCGTTTCGACCGAATTTATCAGTTTACCTTGGGTCATGGTTGATCGTAAATAGTTTTTTAATAGTTTCAATTTTGGAAATGTCCTTTTGCCTTTTGCTACTGTCAATCATAGGAAGTGTTAAATATATGTGTTGCAACATTAGGAAACACGGAAATTATGTAAATTATTGGAATAAATATAATTTTATTAAATTAATTAATCAATCGAGCGGAGTTGCGTCTTTATTTATAAAAAAATAAAGGCAACAATTCTAACTCATTAAATAGATCTTCCTCATCAATATCCGATCTATTTTCAACTTTTTTTCTATGTTAAGAAATTGTTCATTTTTTTTTTTTTTTGGTCTCTCTCCAATGCCCTACATCTGTCAATGTTTTGCAAAAATTAAAACTTGTTGTTGTGTTCTGTTAATATCGAATCTTTCAGTTAATTGTAAGATCTCCTTGTCAAGCAACAAAAAATAAAAATGTACATACTTTTAGTTTTGTTTTTAAGTTTAATATGGGCTCACTTGCAGCCTCGCAATTAAAATGTATTTTTCGGGGACGTAGATGGACAGCTTCGGTGAATTTAGGTTCACGGCAGTTTTTATAAAGCCATCTAATTTTACTTGCCACTTTAATAATTTTTATATGGACGTATAATATCTTTTATTTTGGTCATCAATTGCGCACGTATTATAAGAGAGCACAGTAATTTTTCTAAGCTTTTCTATATAAAAAGATATTTTTCTCCGACATAGTGCATAAATTTCAATAGTTGATTAACTATTTCTTTAAGGGTCGAGTTAAGCTGATGCAAATTTAATGTAATGGTTTATTTATTTATTTATTTGCATTGTGTTGGCGACAAAATACCTACACATTTCATGCGGGCGGCGATATGTCAGAGAGCGCGCGAGTTAAGAACCTTAAGGGTTCTCTTAATAAAAAAAATTAATTTTAAAATAAAAACGCGAAAATGAAAAGATGGAGAAACAATTTATTAACGGAATTTACTTTATAAAACAACCTGATCGACTGACCAGCTTACAAAGTTTTTTGGTGATACTTATAACCCAATATTGCTTACGCTAGATCTTATTGCTAAAATCGCTTACGCTAGGTCTAGACAGAGCACGGGTGATTGAACGTAATTTGGAACGTCGATTATTAGCAAATAAAAGGTAAAGAGAGGTCATTAAATATGAACTGAAATTGAGGAAAGGTAAAGGATTGGATTACATGTAGGTACCTTAGGCGAGGGCCGTAACTCCTCCCCCCTTAGTGAAGAGCGACGGTGACAGGAACTGTGCCGTTGCTGGAACCGGTGTCGGAGAAGAAATCTGGATAACGTGTTTCCGGAGTTTGATGGAGAAGTAGACTATTGCCATGACTGTTAAGGCTCCGAGTGCGGCCATTGATGCGAATACAAACTGATCTTTTTGATATGTGTAGATTTCTAGGGTTTTGATAGATTCACTATTGTTGAAGTTATAAGTCCGCAGCTCTTTTAACGAGATGGTTTTGTTGTTGATCTTGAAGTTTATTTCATTACATAGGATTGGGTGAATATTAATCTCGTCCCAATATCTTCGGGGTTGTCCTTCGTAGGTTGTCCTTCGTAGGTTGCCTCGTTTATTGTGACTTCACAATTTTGGAAGTAGAGTATTCCGGTGCCAGAGATCTCTCCCGGGTCGTGTCCACAGGTTGAATTCAGTCTTGTTAGTGGGATGTTAGTAAACAAGATGTAATTGGCTTCTGGTTGGTAAATTTCGGTGATTTCTTCGCTTTCGACTACCTCACAAAATGCTGGGGTGTTATTGATGATTCCTCGGATGCAGTCTCTATTAACGGTTGTTCCGCTGGTTTCTATGTGGCAGTAGAAAATTCCTTCTATCTTTTGGCACCTTTGGTCATAAAACAGGATATGGTTGAGGGAGAGGGCAGCATAAGGTTTGGTTAAAATATTTTGGGTTTTGTTCACGGGGATTGGGATAACATGAAAGTATGAATAGAAACTAGGCTTAACAATGGGTATTCTGACGTTGAAAACAATATTTGTGTTATTATAATAGGCCTGTAAATTTAGTAGTTCGTATATGTGTTCGTCAGAGGTTATATTTATTGATTGATTTAGGAACATGTTGTATAATTCTGATAATTCTTCTGGACTTAAAATTTGCTTAGGAATGACATTTAATTTGGCAAAGATGATTGCTTCAGCTATGTTACTTAAATGAAGGTTGAGAATATCAATATTGTAGTTAATTTGATTAAGGAACTGTAAGTGTTGAAGTAAATAGTTTTCGCTTTTAATTTGAAAATTTCCGATTACTTTTTGTTGTTGATTTATGTATGTGGGCCGTGATGTGTTCAAATCTTTCGATCATTTTATTATTTAGAGCGGTTTGTCTATTCAATTCGAATTTAAAGTTGCCTTCCTTTGCCATGATTAATTCTATTTCTTTATTTAATTTCTCTGCATCGTTAGCGTCCATGTTACCGGTGATTTGCTTAATAATTGTTCCTAAACCGTTAATTAACCCTCTTTTACTTCTGGTACTTGGTGAAAGAGATGGAAGTTTCTGATCTAAATCCTTTAATTTAATTTTGATAGTCCCTAAAATATTCTGTGTTCCGTCTGTACTTCCTATCTATAGTTGTTTTGATATTATCGATACTTTCCTTATATGAATCTAATCTGATGATGTTGAGGAAGCTGTTGTATCCATAGATGATTCTCGCCTTACCCAGATTCATTGGTAAAATGCATTTACTGTCTCGTAAGTCGTGTATGTCAAGCTTCTGTCCGGTCGCTAGTCTGAAATTTTCGTCTTTTTAATTTTGATTTGTGCAATTTTTGGTTTTTGTTAGTCACTACAGTTACTTTATTATTTTTCTTGATTTTCTGTGTGCTAAATCTGGGTGTTAGTTTGTTTCGGCGACATTCTTTTCTATATACAGACTCATCTTCATTAAATGTTTCTGGTTCTTCTCGCGGTATATTAAGTTTTTCTATACGCTTGTTAACTAACTCTTCTACTTATTTTTTGATTGATGGATATAATTCTGATTTATAGTGGTTAAGTTTTGTTAAGTATTCATGCTCGTTATTGAATTTAATAGTTTTATTGAATTGGAAGGTTGTGCCGGTAAAAAGTTCGAATGGGGTATGTTTAGTTGTAGAATGTATAGCGTTGTTATAGGTTATTAGTGTTTCTGTTAAAATTTCATCATGATCCAGGTCGTAATTTTTCTCTTTGTATTTATTAAAAAAGATCCTATAAATTTCGGTAAGGGTGCTATGAAGTCTTTCAACTGGGGAATTACTGGAACTCTGTTGAAAGGATGTTATATGCAACTTAATTTCGTATTGGTCACAGAAATCTTTGAAAATATTGGAGGTAAATTCCGCTCCTTGGTCTGCTATTAATTTGGATGGGATACCGTGAAGACTCATGAAGTTCTTGATAACTTTAATTATGTTAAGGCTGTTTCTAGATGTTAGAGTGTAACCGGCTGCAAATTTTAAAAACTTGTCTATGAGGGTTAGTACAATTTCATTGTTTATCGTATACACATCAATATGTACTATATCTAGAGGTTTTAGTGGGGTTTCCGGGACTTCGAATTTAGGTTTTGCTGGTTTCCTATCATATTTTAATGTATTGCACGTTTGACAGTTATTTATTGTTTGGGCTATTTAGTTTTTCATAAATGGGAAGTAATATGCTCTTTTCAAATGACCCAAGGTTTCGTTGATACCGCGATGGTTATTTTTCAGATGATAGTCGTTAATCAGTTGGTCCTGTTCGTCATTGTCTGTAACGTCTGTCAATAATTCAGTGCATCGAACAAGTTTAAATGTTTTATTGTTTGAGAAATGTTTGGAATAAACGGTTTGTATCAGTTTAAACGTGTCGTCGTCCGTAAAAATTGCTGATAGTCGATTGGGTGTTAAGTATTCTTTAAGTATTTTCGTAATGTTTTCCTCAGTGTATTCGGGCAAGCGGAACGTGTGTCGATGTTTGTTGCGGAAGATAGCTTGCACAGATCTTGGGGGTCTTCTGTCCGTTTTGCTAAGAATTACCTGAAGATTGAAATCATTTAGAGGACGCTCTGAAATAGGGATACCATCATTCATATCCTCTGAAGCTGAATGAACAGTAGAGCAGGAGGGTTGTTCTGTTATATTGATTTCTACGGGATTTATTTGGTCTAGTTTCGGAATCATTGTTCGACTGAGTGTATCTGCATTACAGTTCAGTGTTCCTTTTTTATAAACTATTTGATAGTCGAACTCCTCCAATTTTAGGTGCCATCTAACTAATTTTGAATTTGGATCTTTCAGATTCATTAACCATGTTAATGGTTTATTATCTGTTACTATCTGGAATTTCCGACCGAACAAATAGGGTCTAAAATACTTTGTAGCCCAGACAATGGCTAGAAGCTCTTTTTCTATTCTTGAATAATTTTGTTCTGAGTCTGTCAGAGTCCTGCTTGCATAACAAATCGGCCTGTTACTGCCAATAGGACCTTGTGATAATACTGCTCCTACAGCAAAATTGCTAGCATCGGTCGTTAGGACGAATGGTTTACTAATATCTGGATATTGCAGGATGGGGTCGTTCATTAACAAATTTTTGCAAGTTTCGAAAGCATTTACGTAGCGGTCATTAAAGTCAATCTTTCTGCCTTTCTACAGACATTCGGAAATGGGTTTTGTAAGATTAGCAAAATCTTTTATAAACTTCCTATAGTATCCTAAGAGTCCAAGAAACATTTTTATTTCTCTTTGGGTTCTAGGTATTGGGAATTTCTTAATTGCATTAATCTTTTCAGGATTAGGTTTTACTCCCTCTGTTGTGACCACATGTCCTAAGAAAGCGACTTCTTTGTGAAGGAACTTGGATTTATCGAGTTGAACCTTGAAGTTTGATGAGCGAAGTCTCTCGAAAACCTTTTTTAGATTCTCGCCATGTTCCTGAAGTGATGTTGAGAAGATAATAATATCATCCAAATAAACTAAGCAGACCTAGCCCTGTAGGTCCTGGAGTACATTGTCCATAACACGCTGAAAAGTGGACGGGGCATTTTTCAACCCAAAGGGCATTCTCACATATTCAAAGTGGCCACCTTCTACGGTGAAAGCTGTCTTCTGCACATCTCGTGGGTCCATTTCAATCTGATGGAATCCGCTGGCAAGATCTAGAGTTGTAAAATACATACTTTTACCGAGTTTATCCAGAATTTCGCTAATATTCGGGAGTGGGTAACGATCGCTTACCGTTTTTTCATTCAATTTGCGATAATCGATTACCATTCTCCACTTTTGTTTCCCACTTGCATCTTTCTTCTTTGGGACTATCCAAACAGGAGAGCTCCAGGGAGAAAAGCTGGGACGAATAATGTTTTGAGAAAGCATGTCGCTAACCTGCTTCCTGACCTCTTCCTTGTGCACGTACGGATATCTGTACGATTTCGTATAGATTGGTATATCATCCGTCGTTAGAATTCGGTGTTTAATATTGTTTGTGAAAGTTAATTTTTCGCCTTCTTTAAAGAATATGTCATCATATTCTCTACAGACGCGAAGAATTAATTCCCTCTCTTCTTTAGATGGGAGGTGCGAATTAAATTTTTAATGTCTGTTTCTGGTAGTGGATTTTTTGGACAATCGATATTAAAATTATTTATCTCAATATAATTCGAATTAGTGAACGACTCAACTTTTAAAGGTTGTTCCACAACTATCTCCTGATCCTGATTGGAAGAATTTATCACCTCGATCGAGTTATACCAATCTCTAGCGATGCAAATTCCTTCAGGGATGTAGACTGCAGGCTTAATTGTTGTACCTTTTATATATATGTATATCTCCACTCTGCATATCGACAGGTAGTTTGGCTATGATTTTGGAGTTTGCTGGGACAATGTATTTATCGGACATGAAATTGGGTTTAAATTCGAGGGGTAGTATTGAGTTTTTAGTGATTAAAACTTTGTTGGCTAAATCAACGGTGGCTCCTAGGTTTGTTAGTACATCTAAGCCCAAAAGACCATCAAAGTATCCGTGAAATTTGAAAATTAAAAACCGGGTTTCTCCTGGTTGATTAAACTCTATGAAGTTTGGGAGGGTAATCTGTTGATTCAATCTATGTTGGTTGAGGATAGTAGTTATAACAATAGGATCTGTTTCTGTAAAATCTCAGGGATTAACGAATTCAGGGTTTATAAACGATGATGAGGCGCCTGTATCAATGATAAACTTTAAAGGTCTGCCATAAGGGGAAGATATGTTGACATAGGGAAGTACAAAACCATGCTTATTGATATCTATGTATCCGATAGGTTCGCTGAGGCTGTCACGGGAAAATTTGCGTCATCTATTTCGTTACTTATTTGACTATTGGCTGCATAAAACGGGCTATACTAGTCGTAGCTATTTGCCTGGAATGATTCTAAACCTTCATAATCGTTGTTCTGGTAGTCGTAATATGGATCTAACTGTTGGAAATTTTCCTCCGATTTTGCGGGGGCAACTTCTTTAGGCTCTGATGTGGTGGAAATATTAAACAATTCCTTACTCGTAAACCTTGGAGTATTGCTTGGATTAGATTGGAAGTGGTTGGTTTGCATGGATCTATTGGATGGATCTATTTGTAAATTGTAAAAAGCCTTTCTTAATTAAGACACAAAATTCTTGCGTCAAAACTTTGTCTCTTACATGCAGAAAAGTTCAGAAATTTGGAGCCTGTTGTTCCTGAAAAAAATATTCTAAAATATGCATAGCTCTTATTTTTGGTATCAGTATCAATACCAAGCTCAAGGCTATGATGGTCTTGTTATTGATTTTCGTTATTCCACACTCGATCAGAGCCTTAGTAGTGTGCCGATAAATTTACTCGTGGTCTTGGACTTAGTTTGGTTTGCAAGACTCTCTCAGTATAGTATTTTTATACTCAAATATTTTCGATAGCTTATTTACTCTTATTTTGTAGAACTTATAAGTAAAACGAGTAAATTATTTTCAGTTACTTATACCATTTAAGTATTCAACATTAAAAATAAATAAATAAATACAAATAGAGGAAATTGGTAAAGATTAGCAACTGAACTAGTTGTAATCTCCCTATTTGTATTCTAGAGTTGGCGACAAGATCCTGGTAAGGTTTTAGAGTTTAATTTACCTCGCCGCCCCGTACCCGTTCCATAAATTTAACTTTTCTATTTAAATATAGTAGATGTGCATGCCATTCATGAGAAGTGATTCAATTAGACTTTATAATTAATAATTCTTTATTTTAATACCTATTTCGCGAGATAATTAACAATATCCGATTCATAAATTTAAAAATTATAAAAAAAAATAATCTAAATTTTAAATTTGAACCTCCTTAAATCCTACCTTTGGAACCGGAACTTAACAAGTGAGATATCGTTGGAAAGGAATTTTTATCCTCTCATGATGTTTTCAATGTCCTGTGATGACCTTGCAAATATCTATAAGGACTTAAGTTGACGTCGATTTTGAGGGGAAAGAAATGGTTCTAAAGGATAATCGAGATAATCAAAAATTCTGTAGCTTTTAATTCACACGATATATGCATTTGCGGATGTGCAGATCTGCTGGTTACTTTAAGTTCAGGATTACGCGAAGCAGATCTTATTTTTTAACCTATATGAACTTCTTAAAATTATATTTTGTTGATTTGTACGCCACTTAAGTAAACCATTTCATTTCATTGTCATTTGCTCGATTTTCAAAAATATATTTCCTATTTAAATATACAGTGATGGCTAAAATAATAAGAGTGAGTGATTTCAATTTTAAAATTGATGTATCCTTTTCTTACAACGCATTCTTCCGTGGCATATGAAGTGTACAACTTTTATTTTTCTTTGCTGTAAAACATTACTTACGTCATTTCTAATTTCCCATGTGCATTGAGGAAAATACCGTTAGTTTTTTCTGCGAAGCCCTGATTCGTGCTGGACAAAATAATAAGAGTGCTTCAGTAATTTTCAGTTTTTATTGTGTCTCACCAATTTTTTATAAGATCTGTCTGTAACATAAGTTTTGAACATTTTGTCAGTAAATTTGAGGGCGTGCAAAGCATTGTTCAGAAGAAAAAAAGCGATTGATTCTTCAACTTCGATATCAAGGCAAAACGTTTAAATTTATCGCAGAGGCTGTTCACCGTTCTCAATGTGTTATAGCTAGGATATTGAAGGAACAAAATTTACTCGAAAAACAGACAGAAAGGAGAGGACGTCCAACAAAAACAACTAATTTACTTGACAAACGAATTATTAGGAAGGTGCTTAAAGATCCGTTTTCGACATCTATATCGATTAAAAGAAATTTGAGTTTAGAAATCAGTACTCGAACAATACGCAGGCGCTTGCAGGACCACAATTTGCATGGCAGAATTGCCAGGAAGGTTCCACTATTAAGCGTTAAAAACATAAAGCAGCGAATTGAATTTGCTACTTTAAACATAGCATCCGGCAATCCACGGAATTGGAAAAATATTCTGTTTAGCGACGAAACAAAAATAAATTTGTTCGGATCAGATGGCAGAGTTTATGTACGAAGAGGTAAAAATCAAGAATTAAATCCTAAGAACACAATAAAGACAGTCAAACACGGAGGCGGAAATGTAAAATTATGGGGTTGTTTCTCATATGCTGGAGTAGGTCCTATATTTTGGATAAAAGACATCATGACCAAAGAATTGTACCTTAAAATATTAAAACCGGTTATGCTTCCTTATGCAGAGGATAGTATGCCTTTAAGCAGGATAATGACTCCAAGCATACCGCGAAAGTTGTGACTAGGTGGTTCGAATGAGAAAATAGTGCGGTTTTGCCTTGTCCCTCTCAATCGCCAGATTTAAATCCGATGGAAAATTTGTGGAAATTTTTAAAAATAAGGTATCTATTAAAAAAACAGCTAATGCACAGATTTTATGGAGGGAAATTGAGAAGGAATGGTATGCTATACCTGTAGAAATGTCTCAAAAACTCATCGACTCTATGCCAAGAAGGTGTGAAGATGTTCTAAAAAATAAAGGACACGCAACCAAATACTGAAGCTATTAGGTGATTCCTGTTACCATATTTTATATATTTACCTTACTTTTTTCTTCTTTTAGACCATCTTATACGACACTCTTATTTTTTTGGCCAGCGAAGAAAATGACTGATTACTTATTTACATAATTTTTTTATTTTTTTTATTAACTTTATAGAAATTACTTATGTTATATAAAAGTATTTATTATTTATTTGGAAAAGTAATACACTTTTTGTAGATTATTTATAAAAATACAGCTGTAATTCTGAAATATTTCGTTTTAGAGCGTTTTACTCCTATTATTTTAGCCACCACTGCATGTATATATATATAGGACCATACAACGGTCATTTTAAGTGCGCTAAGCTTATACTCTGGTGCACAAGTCTTGAAAAGAAGGCTGTGCAATAAGATTGAATTTTGAAGTACTTTAATAAGTAGCTGAATATATGCGCTAATAATGTTGATTTACGATTGGCTTAAATGGCTTCTTTCGGGCAATTGGCCATTTTTCTTTAAGCTCCGCATGGTACATAAAATTTCATTACGCTATAATTCCTGTAGAAAATACCAGCGTCGTTTGATCATCTAGGCGGGAAAGGCGTTCTCTCCATACCGGTGGTTTGTTTACATAAAAAAAGCAGCAACCCAATAAAAATTAATTAAGTGTAATATTTTCCCAGTAAACCCAAGTGGATTTCCTTCTCGAGGTAGGGAGCAATGGCGAAAGTTTTTCTGGTTAGTAGGAGGCAAAGCAACTAGAGATGCCACCGTCCACCGATATAATGTATCTGGTTTGCATCCCTTTTGGTTACCACATATTCACGCTTAAAGAACCACAGAATAATCTAACTTCAACCGGCTGCCGCATTAAGGCATAGGTGAACCAAATTAGAGCATATTATTTTTATAGCTCAAAAAGTGAACGAAGTAGATGAATTTTGTTCATCATTCAAGGCAAAATGTTGAAAATAACACTGTTAAAACTTTAGTTGAAAAAATGGCTTAGTTCAAAATTACCCGGATACAAGTAGATAAAAGTACGTTCTAACTGAATTAAGGAAAAGAGACAATTAACTTATTTTTTTTTGATAAAAAAGTTACTACGGATGCAGGGACTCGAGTCAGAGGAGCCCCATAACCTAGGTCTATAGCACTTAAAAAAACAAACTATATCTAAATATAAAAATATAATAAGATAACAGTCGCGGAAAAAATGAACCAGGAACAAAATATGCACCGATTTGCTAAAAAGTAGAAAATTTGCTATAATTACATATGCATTGTAGTTGAATAAAATTAGTTATTTTTTAATGTTTCAAGAATTTAATGTTTTTGCGTCGAGAGGATTTTTTCCTAATTGATTTTTTATTAGTCATGAAAAGAGACTGAGCATAATATCTGCACTCTGGTTATGAACATTTCAGCTCAAATTCAAAATTTCCAGTTATAGTAGTAGCCACGATTTCTTCACAAATTGAGTGAAAGAATATTTTGAAATTTTAAGAAAATATGTGAAAATTCATGTACTTTAACATGTATCAAAGATACAAGCCATAATTACAGGAAAAGAGACAAAATATTAACATAAATAATAGTATATTACGGTACGAGGGCGAAAAGAAGCCGGTCCAATGCAAAGAGGGAATTAGGCTGTTTATGTAATTGCCTACTGTCCGAATGCCGTATACGACTTTACATTACGAGTGCGTAAGACAAACAATTAGAAAATGTTGGGAGCCGAATGGAGACTCTTAATTTTTGTAATTATTTTAATTTAAATTTTATTTTATTTATGCACCATATTAAGAGATGGCGCAGAAAGGAATTATCTGGAAACAGAACCAACCAACCAAATTTCCGTGTTTTATTTGTCATTTACCACACGGCGCACCGTATACGTGATATAAAGTTTATTGTTCAATTACCCTTGCATTTATAAAATTTGCCTTGTTGACTTTGTTAACTTAGTAAGGATTTTTTCTTTATAACATGCAATAAATTAATCTTGTTGAATAAGGCAGGCAAATCTGTCCCTATATTTATAAGGCTTGAAAGCGTCTACCTAACTACCGACTAACTAACTAACTGAATTCCTTTGAAATTAGTCTAAATATTTTGAAAAAGTGTGCAAATAGTACAATATTCCTGAGCAGTACTGTACTCTTTTACACAAGCAACTTGGATACATTCAATAGTATGTCAGAATTAAGTTTGATTGTTGAACTTTAGCTCCGGTGCAATTAACACGAACGTACAAACTAAGGAGTATTAATTTTTTATAGCCCGGCAAAACTCCGTTGGATCTCTTAGAGATGACCATTCGTTTCTTATTTATTCACGTTATTTGTGGAACCCATTTTCGCAAATTTCTATTATTTAGAGTCAGGATAAACGGAATGCTTGCTTGTAAAGAAACCATCGTATTTGCTCCAAAATCCCAGTCTAGATACTTATTATTAACTTCTACAGCCATTGCATATAAAACTTATCGGATGCTTCAACTTTGATAGTACCTAGTAGCAATTTGCCCTTAAGGCGCAACAGAAAATTTCATCGCCCCACATTGGTAACTTCAACAATAAAACTGAGGGATTTAATTAAAATTTCGACAAATAAATTCATCTCTGTAATAACCCAAAGACATTACGGAGATGAACGGACTTGCTAAATTTGCATAAATTTATTTTTTTATCTCGCCCCACCTGGGCGTATAGACGGGTCCGGTGGTCCAGTAGTTCTCTTGTCCTGTCTATGTTTATCTACAGCACATTACAATTTCCCTGAGATAAATTAGCTCAGAACTTTTTCCATCGCCTCTTTCACTTTTTCATGATAATTTCCGCACCTATATTTCGCTGTGTCGTCATTTGAAACGGAATTTTCTAAAGTTACGGAAAATGAAAAAGTATGGAAGGGCTCCGGAGGTGAGAAATGATACAAATTATGCAAATGAGTATGTTGAAGTGCCGCGGCGAGTTCACGTTCATTAATCTTCCTCATATCGCACCGCAGGACTGCTCGCCGCCCCTTTGCGGCGTTTTAACGCGACGCCAGAAAGCTGTCCAGATGAGCGAGGGCGTGCTAATGGGACATGATGGCTTTTGTGGATTTGTATCTACTTTTTGTTACAATTTGCAAAAATCTCCTCCTACAATTAGTAAGAAAATGTAAATTTTAAGAAGATATCGCTGTAGAGCTGGGCAAGGATTAGAGTCAATTTGGGCATTTTATGAAGCGTGAAAATCTTGGAAAATGTTATGTTATACTAAACGTCCTTGACTGAACTAAAAGGTTAAATTAAATTTGTTTTTTTGACAGGATTATTTAAATTGTACACACGTTTCATCAAGGCTGTTTTATTTGAAACTTTTCTACAACATTAAAAAAAAATAATTCCCATAAAGCATTATTTATCTTGAATTTACGTTTGTAAAGCTTTCGTTCAGCTGTTTCAACTTTATTCATCATTATATTTGCAACAAAAATCTCAAAAATTCGTAAGATATTAAAAGTAAGTATTATGATTATTATTATTATAATTACCATATTATGTAGATCTACAGTGAATTTGTTGCTGAACAGATTATATCTATTATTTAGTTTTAATAGTAATGCTCAATCAGCTCTCTTTTCGCAAAAAATTTTAGTTAAAAAATCATAAAAAGTCGTATTTTGCCAATTTATAAAACATTATAACAAAATTACGGATTGTCCTTGAAGCTGAAAGAGTCGTTCAGCTCTTTTAAAAAACACAAATGAGTTTTAAAAATTGTCGAAATATTCCGTGAAATTTACTTATTTTCAAAAATTTTTATGATGAATCCTAAAATGTCCTAGGATGAATGGCACTCTTTACAAGTTTCTAATTCCTTCCTATACTACTTACTTACTATATCTTATACCATTACTTACTATATTTTTCGAAAAAGGCCAGAATATCGTATTTTGTGTTTTTATTTCCATTTTTCTCAAAAGTAATAATAAAGAATCAGTTAGCCTCATATCATATTTTACTGCCTGCTGGTACTTTTACCTGTCAGGTTAAAACATGTAGGTAGAATGCGTCGTATGGGGTCTTATTATTTAGCGTTCCTCTCTTAGAATATACGAGGACTACTTTCAATATCGTTTATCAATTAGTTGCGAAGTAATAAGATGGCAGTAGATGAAGTGCATTTAAGATATTGCATTTGGTATGAGTATCAGAAAGGAAACAACGCATCGGCTGGTTGTAAAAATTTATGTGACACGTTGGGAAGTGAAGTTGTAAATGTTCGGAACTATCAAATATGATTAGCCAAATTTCGCTTCGAAGATTTCAGTCTCAAAGGAGATCGTTGATCTGGGCGGTCATCCAAGATCGATAATGACATTTTTCCGGCCATGTTGGAGAATAACCCACATCTAACCTCTAGAGCAATTGCAAAGGAATTAGGCATCCACCATTGGACTGCGGAAGAACACATCATAAAACTGATTTAAATGTTTTCTTTAAAATATGCCAACGCAATACAAGTATTACGAACATCATGACCGAGCAAAAAATTTCTTTGCGAAAGTCCCTATTCTCATCCATGCTAAAATGTGAGCCGTCGTTTCGTCGTTCCCTAGGCACTGTCGACAATATGTCTTAACTGGTAGACCTACTTATTTTATATAGGTGATATCTTAACCCATGATGATAGCCCATCAACAGTCCCTTTCTACCAAAGTTCTTTTCGAAACAAGACCATCTTGCAGTAGGATTTAAGGCCTTCCTAACAAGATGATGAATTTTCTCTGGTTAGTACATCACACTGAGAGAAAAGCTTATGCGAAATTTTTAAAAAATCGTGGTGGCATGTATAAATTGCAATATAGCTAGCATGTATAAGGTGCAATATAGCCCATTTTCCCTCTCTTCATTTCGTAATTACGTACGCTCATACATGCCATATGCGGATTTGGTTCCCAAAATTGCCTATAAACTGGTTTCTCCAAACTTCACATGTCAATTATAATCAATTTAAATTTCACAAACTAATTCTGTGTAATATTGCCACTCGTTAGCAAGTAAAAAAGTATATATACCATTTGTATAATTTATCCATTATAACTAATGCGATTTGCCTTATAATATGTTAAATTAAAGCCATACCATGTATATACTCATAAAAACTCTAAAATGGCTTAGCAAAATAATCTCAGCCCTACGTAAAATTTGGTAAGGCCAATACACAAATTAATTTGGATAATTTGTCTTCCTAGAGGTAAACACGAGTTGAAGAAAATCCAGGATAAGGATCCTGAAACTCTTGCCAAAGCACAGCTCCTTGTGTCATGTAGTCTGATATTAACAATTAGTAAGCTACTATTAATAATAGCTTCATCTGTCTTATTTAAAAATATGAAAAACCTAAAGGTAAATTTACTATTTAGTTTAAAAATTAAAGCAATATTTTGTTTATAAAATATCTACGTTTCATGTTTTTCAAATATAACTGACAAAACGTCTACTTATAAAAATTCAAATAATATATAATTACTTATTTTTAATTTTCAGTGCCTACACATTTTGAAAAAAATGGCCCTAGTAAAATACAATGAGAGTATACCAAAAACATACCCTTTTCAATTTGAAGAAAAAAAACTCATACATGGATCTATAACTTTCAAACCAATGATTTTCAAGAACATCGCAAGTAATTTACATTTCCTTTGGCTACAATTATAAATTTTATTGTCTATATTTATAAAATTACGCCGACAGACATGGAGACTAGGGTGAATTCTATAATTAAGGCACATATGCAGATATTCGCCATTCAGGAGAACTTACTGTCTCACATTTCTATTGAAAATTCGAATGAAACGACGAGGAAATGCTGTTGTTCATACTTAAAAGCCCTTTTATTTTCCTACCTTTTAGTTATTGTGGTAAACCTTACGAGACAGACATCCTACTGATATTTACAGAAAATAATTAAGAGGTAATAAGCAGCGAAACAGAATTGGCGTTGCTATTAAAGTTATATTTTCCAGACAGATCTATAGCATATATATTGAATAATTAAGCATCTAAAGAAGTTCCGCTACATTGTTTCTGGTTAACTGAATTCAAAAGCTTTTACCATGGACCCTTTTTGCATGAAGAAACTCTGGAAGTCTTAATTTTAAACTGAAAATAAATAAATTGAACGCAGTATAATTGCGCCTCTATGTGGAACCATGATTAAAAGCTGCAGCAAAAAGGTTATAATTTAAATTACATTTGATACCACCTTCTTTCACTCACTTATATTATTTTTGTGTCCAAAATTTGGAAGTGAAATAGAAGTTCGTAGTATTTTTAAGGTCCCATACCTTAAAAGGAAAAAGTGAAACCCTAATAAAATTACTTACGCGTCTGTTTGCAATTTGTCATAGTAATACGTTTTATTAACTTAGTTAACACTTTGAAATGTTCATATCATATACAGTGGCTCGCACGAATAATGGGACAAGCTAAACTCCTAAATAAAAACAGTTGTATAAACCAAAAAAATATATTGTTTGCAATATGTGGCACATAAACCTTCTTGGCACTTCGAGTATTTCTAAAATTTATTATTACATTTATAAAAACTAATCCCGTTCAAAAATTATTCGTTAAAAACGAAACTAAAGTGCATTACCTGGCTCGCACGAATAATCGGACAGAAGAGCAAACAAAACAAAGTCCTGTTATAACTGATGTTATTCTGCACTATTGACTTTGAGTGCCTTGTGACATGATCACTTGAGTAGTGCACATCAATTGATATTGTTGTTTAGTTACTTTAGTTATAATTATTACATAACATGGCACCTAAAGGATAGCAAACTACTTTCGAGGAAAGGCAATTAATAATTAAGTGTTATGGCAATGAGAAAACCGTTCGAGAAATTGGAAATCTTGTTGGTAGAAGTCATTCCACGGTTCATAATATTATAAAAAGGTATAGAGACGAAAATAGAATCAAAAATAAAAGTCGAGAAGGCCAAGGCAAAATGTTAACTGATCGAGAAGAAAGAAATTTAGTGCGCAAAATTAAAAATAATCCGTTCCAAAGAGCTAGAGAACTTAATTGTTATGTGAAGGAAACTACCAGCAAAAATGTGAGTGATGACACTATTCGCAGGGCCTTACAGAGAAACGGATTCCATGGAAGAATTCCACGACAAAAAACCATTCATTAGTCAAAAGAACAAAAATTTGCGTATTAAATTTGCGAAAGAATATTTGTTAAAACCTAATGAATTTTGGCATACTGTAAGTTGATCTGTAAAGGTATATATTGATATTGTTGAAGTTCTTAATTCATTACTAGTTTCCGCTAGCCTACATAATAATATTATAGATGAATGAAGTTTATACCTTCTGGCACTAAAATGAAATATTATATTGTATATATGGATGTGTTGAACTTGAAATAAAATAAAATAAATAAAATAATAAAATAATAATAAATTAATTCATTACTCGTAGGTTTTATATACGGACGAAAGTAAATTTAATCTTCACGGCTCGGATGGACGGCGTTATGTATGGCGAAAGGCAAATACAGAGTTTGAGCACAAGAACACACGAGCTACGATAAAACACGGAGGTGGGTCTCTAATGGTTAGGGGCTGCATGTCAAGTGCTGGGGTGGGCAATCTGCATTTTATTGAAGGTAAAATGGACAGATTTGTCTACGTAAATATTCTAAAAGAAAACGTAAAGCAAAATGCACAGAAACTAGGGATTCTGAACAACTTTACCTACTATCAAGATAATGACCCTAAGCACAAATCTGAAGTTGCCAGGCTGTGGCTTATACACAATTACCCCAAATTATTGAAACCACCTCCACAGTCACCAGACTTAAATGTTATAGAACATCTGTGGGAGGAGCTTGCTCGTAGAGTTTACCGAAGGACATTCAACAACGTTAAAGAGTCAAAAACTGCGTTAACAAATGAATGGAATAATATTGAGAAAGATTTTTGTAAAAATTGGGTAAATTCTATGAGCTCTCGTTTAAATGCAGTTATTGGGTCAAAAGGATACGCTACCAAATATTAATGAAGAAAAATAATCTCAAAATTGTTAATTATAACAGCATTTTGTTTAATTTGCTGTTCTGTCCGATTATGCGTGCGAGCCAGATAATGCACTTTAGTTTCGTTTTTAACGAATAATTTTTGAACGGGATTAGTTTTTATAAATGTAATAATAATTTTTAGAAATACTCGAAGTGCCAAGAAGTTTTATGTGCCACATATTGCAAACAATATATTTTTTTGGTTTATACAACTGTTTTTATTTAGGAGTTTAGCTTGTCCCATTACTCGTGCGAGCCACTGTAAGCTTGTTGCAAGAAATAAAAAAATATTTTTTGTCGCAATTGTGACTATTAAATTTAAAAATATATTCCAATTAAATAATAAATCCTTCCCTCAAATTTATCTCTAAAGCTATTGAAACTAATATTTTAAAAAAATCAAATAATATGCCTTACTTAAACTTGGGGGGAAAGCTATAACGAATATTTCATAGATTCATAGTTTCATAGATTTCTAGATTCTAGATTTCGTTATTTGATAAATTGGCTATAAAAAATAAAGATCCGTGTTTTTGGTAAAAATAAACCTTTATTTAGCAACTATATCATATGTGTACATTGCGCAAAGTATGCTGCAATTTACAACGTTTGCAATTTCCGGATTCCATTCCTAAAGACGTGTGGCGATCCAATTATGAAGGTAATTTCGTATACTTTCATAAAAGTTGAACCGTTCTTTACTAAGGGCTAACTGCATCAACTGGAACAGATCTGAAGGAGAAATGTCTGGTGACTACGGCCTTCCAGTTCTGTCCTTCTAAGTCCTTTCTAGTTTTTAGCCGATTCAGCAATATATGGTCTAGCATTTTCTGCAATAGCTCGTTTTAAACGGATGCTTGTAACCATTTTTCAACAGTTGATCGTTCAACATTTAATGCTACTGCCTATTCTGCTTCAGTTTGATATGGATTTTATTCTAATAATGCTTCCAAATTTTCATCTCTAAACTTTTCCGATATACCTTACTTTTAACGTTTGCAACATCAATAATACCTTTTTTAAATCATCTGAACCATCTTCTGCACAACTATTAGAAAAAGCATATTCACTGTACACTTCTACATGCAAACAATGACAATTGACAAAAATTCCTGTCAAATACATGTTAAGCCAGTTCACACATAATACAGTAGGAGTTCTCTTAGAAAACGGAACTTTCTCTTTTTCATACCCAATAAGTCAAAATAATAGATAAATGTTTGCGCCGGCCGAATAGCAAAATTCAACCCGTTAGGAGGTCAAACGGAATATTAATAGTATTATTATTTATTACACCGAGCCACAAAATTAATGGTTGTTTTCCCAAGCTAGTGACAGATTATTTATAAATTTTTTTCTGTAGATTACACGGCGCTACAAAATTTGACTGAAAAATGCCATCTGAGCCGAGCTTTGGATGTGTTATACATAGGGTTAGCCCTAACTATACCCCGTCAACCGAATTGTTGTAACGGGTCAAATTAAAAAGTTATTAACAATTGAAAATTGAATATTTTTTGACTGATAAGTAGGTATTTTTTTCATATCAATCTATTGGTTTTTTTGAATATGGGGCGTGTGATATTTTATCGTTACATTCGACACTAAAATGAAGTTTGTAATTCTTGCGGTGCTGAACAGTGACATTTTTCCGTCGAGTAACCGGAAGAAACATCGCACACATGAAACAAAAATGATTTTTTTTCGGGCACTCCATTCGAACAAATTTGATGTGATTTGTCTCAAATCTGGACAGAGACTGATCAGCAGTGGAATTTCTCAAAGGCTGAAGAAAATGAAAATGCAGACCAAATTTCAACTACAGATTCCAAAACAATGCCGAAAATTAGAGCTCTCTCTGAACCTTATCGCTTTTTCGTGGGTTTGAGCAAACACTTCCTAATGACCGTAATGACTGCGGTTAGATAAAAAAAGTTGGAAATTTAAAAAAATTTTCAACAATCACATTTTTAATTGTTTAATGTTTTTTCAACAAAGTATCGATATTTTTGAATTCAGCTCAAAAAAACCAATCGATTGATATGAAAAAAATACCTACTTATCAGTCAAAAAATATTCAATTTTCAATTATTAATAACTTTTCAATTTGACCCGTTACAACAATTCGGTTGACGGGGTATAGTTAGGGCTAACCTTATGTATAACATATCCATTTGAGGGCATGATTATCTCACGTGGAGGTAATGTGAACTGGCCACTGAAATCGTTGGATTTGACCCCGTTAGACTTTTTCTTGTGGGGTTTTCTTAAGTCGGAGGTCTATGCGAATAAGCCAGAAACCAGATCGGCCCTCAAAGCCAACAAAACCCGTGCCATCGGTCAAATTCAGCCTGATTTATGTGCCAGAGTCATGGAAAATTGAATATTTCGGATTCGCGCCACCCAGAGAAGCCGCGGCGGATATTTGAACGATATAATATTTCGTACCTAATGGCAACGATAGACCTTTCAAATAAAAAATTTCGATGATATCTCACACACACCTTGTTTTATTTAAATTTAAAGATAAGAAGTGCTTAATGAAAGACCCTATAGTAAATCACACCCTTATGGTCCTCCCAAATACACAGCGTTACCTTTGAACCACAGGTATTGCGTTTTGGCGTTGATGAACCTGGTTCATCTGGTTTCACCTATGCTTTCTGACGTTTAAGATTATCCTAATAAAGCCATTTCTCATCGCTAGTAAAAATGTTACGTTTGTTGCCTTTGACGCAGTATTTCGCAAATGGTTGTAACTTTCCATTTCCAATAAAGTAAATAAGTACTTTACTAATTGTCAATCGCGCTTAATGTACTATATATGAGTTACAGATTTAGTCAGTTATTAACAAAGCCTCTGAGTTAATATTTTATTCTCGAAAAATAATGTTTTTTCTTTATTCTATCTATTATCTACCTATATAACAAATAATTTTTTAAGGGGAGAAGGCATTTTTCCAAATTGTTTTTCCAAAGCAATAGTGTTTTATAAATGTTTTCTACATTTCAATGAACAATATCAAAAATGATGATAATGGTACGACCAGATAAAATATGAACTACTATTCATTAATGAACACGTAGATAAATATAGGCATTTATTCATACATACATATATGCATTACCAGAATAAATTGATCTAACAAATGTGCCTAGGCCTACTTGGCCTGTGTGATTGTCTGATATGAAGGGATAATTCTAATATACATAAATATATTTTATGAAGTAGGGTCTAATAAAACCGTGTTATACACTAGCCCTCAACAGACCAATAGTATGTTTGAATTAAAATTATAAATTCGGTATTCTGAGTAATAGAAGCAAGGAGGATCAAAAATTTCAATCTTTTTTCTAATTCTTATGGAATTTATCCAAAAATTACATATTATCAAAACAGAATTCGATTTCATTCATAAAACAATTTTTATTAACTAGAATCATGTGCAACAAGTTCATATCGTAGAGCAAGATAAGCATCTTTAATGTGTAGGCATGTGAATACAACAAACATGCATTAAAAGCGCATAATTTTTGAACCACGTGCCAGAGACCTAGTAAGCATCAAAGTGATAAGTAGAATAAAGAGCACCATGTTCGTGATGTGAAATTTTTCTGTAGCAAAGGAAAGCAGAGTTGAATTATGCATGCAGCAAGGTTTCAATGTATGCAAAATTACGGCACGCTAAAAGACTCTTGCCAGTTTGTCACTGCGGAAAATAGCTAAATCAGAACTTTTTTATGGACCTTATGTTGGCTAGACATCGTTTCGCAGTGGTGCTGGAGTCTGTCTACGTATTTATTAAATAACAACCAATTTAAATCAGTTAAAGCGTCAATTTTGAACGAGAAGACTACGAACTGTGGGGATTGTGGCATTTAGTACATTTTTATAACTGTCCCGTGAGTATTCTGTTGGTTGGTTTTGTGAAAATTCTGTTTAAACTTAAGAAATTGAGTGATATTATGTCTAACTTCCTTCGTACGTTCTTCAATAGGCACCCGTTAATTACAAATTGTATTGCATATGGGAGTCTTTACGTATCAGCAGAACTGTCGCAGCAAATCTTAACGAAGAAAGTTTGGGTAAAATTTTTTGTAAAATATTCATCAAAATTATAAATATTAGCTGCATAGGCATCAACTCAAGAACGTTTTGATTATGGATCACTCGGTCGTTTTGCAATCATTGGAACGTTCTTTTATTCGCCAACTTTATACACATGGTAAGTATCCAGATTACTGTTTAATTCAAATATAACTCATTGAAGTCCTTACGAAATACCGTTATTAATTGTTAGGAATACGGTTCTATACCCATTGTAAAAGGAAATAAATTCAAACTCTGTACTGTATGTAGTACCACATATCGTAAACGTTAGTGTAACGAGCGAATATGAATTTTTCTAACTAACAGAAATATTAAAAATTGTATACTTTCTAAAAATCAAATTAATTGTTAGTAATAATATAATTATATTAAAGTATTTGATGAGTGAAAGCCCACTTGATCCTTATTTAGAGACTGACTTTGTTATTGTCTCAAAATGGCTGTGTTGATAAATTTTAAAAATATACAAATAACTTCTGCCTTTCGGACATTTTTATTTTGCAAGCTAGAGCGATTTTGTAGGTTTTCATCATCCCGTTTTAAATGAATGGATCCCATTCCCATTCTAAATACGAATCATCAAAAATTCCTTGCTGCATGTATAATGTTTTTCTGAATATATTCGAGATCACCAAGTTACAGAAACAAGAGAATTTAACCAATAGTTGCGATTTCTATCCAAGTTAAATATTTCAGAGTTTAAATTAATTAATAAATAGAAAAAAATGGATAAATTTTATTGAACGTGAAGCTTTTCACTATCACTACAACTGCTACTGAGAAATATTACCAGGGTTTTGTCTATTATTACAAATCCCAAAAACTTTTATTTTTGAGAAAACCTGACATTTTTATCAATTGACGATAGAAATACATATGATTAAAATCAATATATACTAAAAACAATTTTTAAAAGTAAATTTAAATACTCTTAGTCAAGAATGCTATGTCGAACTGAAAGCTAGAAATTAGTAGTTAAAACTTTAAGCACGTTTATCTCAAACCTGTTTTTCAAATCAGCAGCAAACAATTTTGATCCGATTGATTTCACATTTTTACTACAGCTTCTACATTTGATTTTGAAGAAAAATTGCTTAACAAATTTCTGTCAATTTTATCCGTGAAAATTAAATTTTTGTTTAAAACTTGACATTTTTGGAAAAAGAAAATTCTTAAAATATCCTACATACTTCTCTATATATTTGCGTGCAAATTAAGCAGAATTATTTTTAGAACTTTTTTTTTGCGGGTGAGAAAAATACCCCATACAATTAGAAGAAAATTTTAAATGATTTATTAATTTTCAGGTACAAAATATTGGATGAAAAATTACCTGGAACCGCAAAGCAGACTATAGTGAAAAAAGTTCTTTTGGATCAATTCACCATGACACCTTTGCTTCTTGTTGGATTCTTCGTAATTTTGGCGTTATTAGAAAGAAAAGAAGACCCATTTCTTGAATTAAATCACAAATTTATGCCAACATTTCAACGTTCCTGCATATTTTGGCTTCCTGCCACCACCATTAATTTTATATTTATAAAACCACGATTCCGTGTTATATATGTGGGAGTATGCGCACTTGTTTGGATTAACATTCTTTGTTGGATAAAAAGGCAAAAGATTGAAGTTACCGAAAATAAATAAAAAGTTACATATAAATCTCCATATCTATTGAGAGTTTTATTTATTTTTATTTATTTCAAAAATATTACACGTAAAATAGTATATGTTTTTTATGAGCAGAGATAATTATTACGAATATGTGTAAATTATATAAGAAATTTATTCACAGTTTTTTGCAATAATCGATGCAAATGGGTTAGTTCAGTTGATTAGTGCGGCGAAGGGTCAATTCGAATGTCCCAGATTCAATTCCTAACCTCTGGTTAAAATTGTTACTTTTTCCAGTAATTCCCACATTAACCATCACATTATATTTCCTACGCGATTTTTAAAATTGGATACTAAATTGGAAATGAACGACCTCAAAAATAACCATATATATCTTATATTGAAAGATTTAAATTTAATTTTAACTGAATTTTAGCTCTACAAATTTGGCACCACTTAAGGGGTCATTCCCATTTTAAATTGAAAAAAGACACTTTTAGGAAATTTTATTTAGGAAAATCTATCTTAATAATTATGGAAAAACTTTTTTTTGTATTTACATTGTTGTATATACAAATATTAAAGAGCATAAAAAAAATTTTTCTAACCACTTTTACTTCTTCCTGGCGACGGTACAGGGTGCATTTCAAAAGTCACTTTTTAAACGGTATGATACTTTTTGAGCTTCCTAAAAAAATCAAGTCAAAATTCAAAATGGATTCTGTTCTTTAGAGATTTTTCTAAGAGATATATCTAAAAAATTATTTTAAAAAAAGCTGTTCATCATTTTATTCAAAATTTTCTGAGTTTTGAAAAACTGAAATTTTTTTTGGGTTGAACTACACCTTTACAGAAGGTATATTCGTATATAAAATATCTTTTTATAGATATATCCCCTAATTTTTTGTATAAGGAATCGAATGCTTTGTGTCTTTTTCAAAACGGATGATTGGAGTTTTAGAAATCTGTCCTACAAGTTCAGTAAACGTAGTTTCGCGAAAAACACGTTTAAGGGGAATATTTTTGTGCTGTTTTAGAACACATTTATGAAAAAAGAATTGATTTGTTTTAAATTTCTAATAAGAATATCCTCTTAATGCACACAAAACACAACAAAACAAATACATTGAAATTAATTGAAAACGTAATTTCTGTGTTACACGTGCACAGGCATACACATGACCTTGTTACTATAATAACTATTGCAAATAGTATCTAACCAAACTCTTAAAAAACTGTTTCAATGAAACCATGGGCAAAGTTTTAGAAACTAACTTAAGGGGAGGTTCTCATCTAGCGCGCTAAAAAGTAGGTAAAGTTCGTGATTTATTTGAAGGAAAATGACAAGACATAGGGAAATGATATTTGGCAGTATCTTTTATTGTACATTTATCTGTACAAAAAAATTTTTTTATGCAAAAAAAAAACAAAATGGCGCCCGTTATTCAGCTTCTCCGAAGGCATGTTTTTCGAAAATTGCCCAGCTGTGTACAATCTAGGGGTCGCAAATTAGCCTGAAATCAAATAATGATGACATTATTGTAAACTAGAATAAATTTGTCTTTGAAAGAGTGAACGACTTTCAAAAAAAATTTAAAATTGACGGAATGACGCGATTTTGAAATTTTTGTGCCGTTTTTGGCTGTTTTTTTCATAGTTTATGACTAACAAAAAGGAGTTAATGTTAAAATTTTCAAAATGTGCTCCACTCTTTCTATGAAGAAAATTGTTTACTTCAATATGCACGAAACTAGAAGTTGATTGGTTGAACCGTTTTTGAGTTATCTTGTACACAAATTTGTAAAATCTTAAAAAACAAAGTTCTGAGATAATCGCGTTTGAAGTTTAAGTAACTTTTCGTCGACTATTCATATACATTATAGGCAAACGTCTTATTAACTTCCCTTCACGACGTATGTTCTGCTCCCTATATAAAATTTAGGGAACTAAAATCATCTATTCAATTTTGCTTCCTTCAGACAATAAGTTTTTTACCTATGCCGAGCGCCGCGCCCGAGATCCGACTCCGCGCGGCACAGGCTAAGAGCGCCCCGCTGCGATCATGACACCGCGACAATCAATGGGCTGTAGAATCCGTTCTAGTGCTCGGATCAACAAAATATTTTAAAGGAACATTCTAGACATATTAAACTTTAATAATATGAAATAAAAAAAAAATCGAAAATTTCAAGATTCTAGATGAGAACCTCCCCTTAACCTTGACTTTCAATCGATTGCTAGTTGTAAAGTATTTCTTAAACCGCCAAACGGTTGATTCATGTTAGTCAAATAATAGTTGAAATCTTAAGTTATAAGAGGCTTGTCTGAAAAGTTTCCGACATAACAAAGATACAAGCCATTTTTTCTTCAAATTTATTTATTTTTTTTTCTACATAGTCTCCTTGTAAGCCTATACATTTCTCCCAGCGATTCTCTCATCATTTCAACCCGTCCAAATACGTTGAAAATGTTCATTAAAACACGCTTTTAGTCTAAAGTGAGCAAACGCGGTATCCAACGCTCTGACAGCTTTCTCATGCCTAAATTTTGATTCAAACACGTGACAAACACGTTCTTTGGGCATGTTCATAGCCTATGTTATCTTTCTAACTTTAATTCGTAGGTTGTCTAGCACCATTTGGTGAACGTGAGCGACAGTGGTTGTACCAAGTTGGTACGGTTATATTTAAATACAGCTGTTCAAAATTTCAGGGTGGTAAATGTTTGCGTAGGTCTTTTAAAAAGAAATATTTAATGAGAACTTAATACTCGATTTTTTCCATTTTCACAAACACTCACTTAAATGATTGTCAAACAATAATTACGCGCTATCTCTTCCGCATTAGAGCATCGTGGCACGACACAAAGGTTAATTTTTTCCTTTATGTCCTTAATTTAAATCTATAATAAAAACAATTTAATTAAATTATTTTAAAATTGTATATAAATATTTTAGAAATTTAACGGTTTTCGTATGCTTTTACACGTAACAAAATACTGCACCCGAAAGGTAGTAGTTTGTTGGCGGACGCTTGCGACAGAAGATTGAACGGTCCATCTTATATGTATGCTATGCCGCAAACGCATACCCCAAATTTTGTTCACCAGTGCTGTCATCTTCATTTTGCGGTCGGAAACTTTTCAAACAACCCTCGTAATATAAAAATAAATACAAAATAATTTAAAGCAATTCGAATAATCCAACTGGTTTACTTTTTCCAGAAAATACGGTTTTCTGTATTTTTGATTTCCATTTTTCTCGAAAACATGATATGATGGAACATTTTCAGTAACAAATTCGTAATCTACGGAAAAAATCCTATAATATATAATTCTTCCAATTTATTGGAGACCAAATAAAAAATTAAATTTGTTAACCAGTAATATTGGACGTCACAGTGTAGACTCCTCGCAAAAATTTAATCAAGTGAAAATATACTGTATAAATGTGTAAGTACACATACTCAACAAAATCATGGTGTAATATTTCTATTTGGACCAATTTTTGTCTCCGAAATAACGATTTTTTTTTATTTTGAGGACATATAGTTATAATAAATAATATTTTTATTTTTTTCAAAAAACAAAACATTTTCAGTCAACAAATTTAATGATACCGCACACCATTAAATTGTAAATTAAATAAAATTCAGAAAATTACTGTCACATTTTCAAAAATAATAAAATATAATTTTAAAAATAGCGATAAACAATAAAAATTACAATGAATATGTTATATGTTTCAGAATTAAAATTATTTATCTTCAATTATGAATTTTATGGAAAATAAATTTGTATTGTGATGTGCATGAGTAAAGTAGATTCATTCATTTTTTACATATTTGTTATAGAGTTATTTCTATTAAATCAAATACATAGGTCTAACGAAATAATTTTTTTACGGCAATTTCTGCAATTGTACAATATATTTAAAAATTTGAATTTCGGAACACTAATATCATTTATACCCTTCAACATTTTTACATTCCATAATAAATAATTGTAAGACATTTTTGAACATACTGTTAAAAATTGTCCTTTAAAAAACAATTTTCAGATGTTTCTATGAACCAATTTACATTAATGAGTAATTAAATATTAAAAAATTATAAATTTTAAATGCAATAACTGAAACTGGATTTTAGTAGTTAACCTTTAAATTAACTATTTTGTTCGAGTCATCGCGGCGGTAAACGTCTAATAATTTGCAAGCTCTAAAAACGGAAATTGACATAGTTGTTTCTATTATTTTCGTTTCGTTGGGAAGGGGATTAGAATTTAATTAGAATTTCCTTGGGAAGCATTTTTCAAGTATATTGACCAAATGCTAAGAGATCAGAGACTCAACCAAAGCCAATGGGTAAGCTATAAGCAAGGAAGTTTTGAAGAAATCCGCGCAACGCTCTCTGAGCTAGAGTTGAACCTTATTAACTCCCACAAACTCCAAACTAAGCTCCGCTTAAAACTAATGGAAAATTCGAAAAAGAGAAGTGAACTTGAGCTACGATTGGAGAAAGAAAAGAGTAGAAACAAGCGCTTGATCGATGTAATGAGAGGTGTTGATTCTTCTGCCGACTCGAGTCCAAGAACATCTCTATGCACAAACCGTACTAATGTCGAGGAAGCTGAAGATACAGTGGATACAATAAGTCTAGTTTTAATGCAATATCGGTTAGTATGAGTGATATGTAGAATTGCAAAACGTTTAATTTAATTTAAGGTACGACGAACTTTATGTTTCGCATAAACGTTGTCTTAAATTACTGAGTCAAAAGGAAAGGATGCTAAAGGAGGCTTTGTGCGAGAACGAAATGATCCAGGCCAAGTTTGATGAGGTTTTAAGTAATTATAAGACACTGCAAGAAAAAATGGAAATGCTGTGTTGCAAATATCTTGGCTTACAGGTGAAAAAGACTGAGGAAGTAAGAATTTTATGTTTTCTTCCAAATTTATTGTTATTTGAGAAGATTTTTCAACTTAAAGAGGCTCTAAATCATGCCGTTAGAATAATTGTGATGCATTTTAAGCAACATCACGGTGAACCGGAAATATGTCAGCTGAAATTGTTTTTACAAGCGTTGCACGAATTAAATTTTACAGCGGATTTTACTAATTGTATCAAATCAAACGTGTAGCAATTTTAATGGAAACTATTAAATATAGTAATTAAATTAAAAGAAACAAATATTTGCGAAATGTTTCACTAAAAACGCTTCTCCGAAATACCCCAATCCACTGGTTTAAAAACTTTGTCTAGTAAAGACAGTAAATAGTAGATAATCTGTCTGGGTATTCGCTTAGTTTTTTTGGTAAACTACTTAATGGATTTTGATGAGGTTTCTTCATTATTATTGAATTTTTTGAGGAAGGTGTATAATACATTCATAGTTAATGTCAGGATAGTAGAGAAGTACAAATTTACCAATTTTTTAAGGATAACTCACAGAAACCACTTTTGTCTTTCAAAAACAAGACCCCTTATGCAATTAATTATCTTAGTTATCTTAAGTATTCAGTTTAGATCAAATGTGTCCGGTTTACAGCAACATTTAAATGAATATTTAAGGATATATCGCAGGCTGAAAAATTACCCTCAACAAAATAATCACATTCCTATCATACTTGCAGATCTCAAGTAACAACACAGTCCATTTTGGAATTGATTTTAGTTTAATTTATTTAAAAAAATTTTTAATTTCCCAGAAAAAATTGTCCACGAATAAATATCCATATTTTTTCTCTACTTGGACATGTTGTCCCTTTTTGGAAAGGGAAAAAGATGGGCACTTCGTTAAAAATAAAATAAAAAGTAGGAAGTATAAGTACATTAATTTCGGAGAAAATACGATGAAAAGCTCAATTTTAGGAAAATAAAAAACATTTTTACATTTTAGAAAGTGGTGTACCTGCAGTAGCTGGTGGTAGGTTGATATTTTTGCAATGGATATTAGGATAGTAAATTTTAGGCGTGGGTTGAATGTTATGGCATTGAGTAGTTCAAAAGATAAAAATAAACTAATGATGGGCATACCATGAAAAATTCCAATTTATAAATCACCATGTAAGCCCAAAATAATATTTGAACTGCATTTATTTTAATTCTTTTGCATTCTTTGAAATCTTTGTGAATTCACTTACATTCATTTAAATTCAATAAATTATTTTACATTTCGTTTGTATATAGTTGTAGCTCGGTGAGTTTAGCATTTGAAAAATAATTTCAAGAGCCATTCATTTTTTTCAAATAGAGTCACATTGGTCTTAAACTGGTAATTTCCATTACCAAGCCTCAGAAAGGTGTATGTGACAACTATATTAATTATATAATGACTATCTTGAGAAACGTCAAGTATATGTATATATATGTGCCTATTTAATCTTTAAATTTATAACATTGGAAATCTTGAAATTGAATTATCTGAAATGTTTCACCAGTTTTTTATAATCTTCCCTCATTTAAGTCAACCCTTCAATTATTTACGAAGCTCTTTATTATTTATTAGCGCATTATTTGGAGTACTGTTAAAAATATATTTTTATTCTATAATATCTTAACAAAAAATGTTTGTGTAGTATTTTACAAGAGCACCACCTTTCAAAGATATTTTAATTTCAGTTGTGTTTTTAACTGTGAAGACATGATTTTTGGACCGGAGGATTAAATTACGAAACCTCCAGTGCAAATTTAGTTATAGTCTTTATAAAAGAACATAAACGATTTGCATATGTATACATACATATAATTATTATTATAATTTATTTTCTGACGAAAAGTATAAGAAAAAATCGAGATCTCGTTGACATTCTAAGGAACTATATTGTGAGAAATGCATTCTTATAATTTATTTATAATAAAATTTTCGAATTCTAATAGTAATGACTGAATGCATAGTCGCATTATCTATCAAGAGTGAAAACCTTTAATATATTCATATATAAATATGCAATATTTATAAAAAAAGAACAGTAAGAAGTGGAAAAAAGAAAGAGGCTATGTTAAAAAAGCAAATGATGAAGGTTTTGGATAAAATTGTTTTTGTTAAAAAAATTACACTTTTGCAATACAACTTGAGATATAGAAAAATTCCGAAAACCACCCTTTTCAGAAATTTGATTTAAATGATACTAAAAACAACCAATAATTTAAAATTTTTGACATGTAATCTGTTGAAAATCATCGTTCAAGATGTTATTGGAGTAAACTTAAATTTACTCCAATATTTCCTAATTTTTTTAAGTTAAAATTCGAAATTGCATGGGGATTATTTTTTATCCTTATTATTAAATCCATTTTAATTGAATAAAAGGAGCTCCTTTCGAATAGAAATTCCTTAAATTCTCAAACTTAACTTCAATTACTTTGACTTTAGTTTTTTCCTCAAAAAACTTTAAAATAATCTTATTGAATTTTGCTATCACATTAATTTAACTATTTTAAATAAAAAAACGAAAAAGCATCTCTGAAATGTTTTTTTGGCAGTTTAAGCTCTTTTCGATTCGACCTGAACAGATTCAAGAATAAGTTCCATCAGGTATGGTACGTCATTTCCAAAGTTTTCGATTTGAGAAGTTAGCAGTTTTTAAAATAATTTTTTTTCATTATTGTCCATTCTTCCTTACTATACAAAGTGTTCTTTAGAAATCGTTCTCAAATTGAAAAACCTCCAAAATTATAGTTACAACCCGAATTAGACTGGAGGAATTATCTTCTAATAGTTTTTCAAACTCGTTACAATTACTAATTTATATTATACTTAATTAAGTTAGATTAAAAAATAAAATATGTATAGAAAGATATGCAGATACGCAAAATATTTGCACGTAATGTGTAGAGTCTAAGCAAAATTCGGAAATATGGGTACAGGAAAGAAAAAAAAACGAATCATAGATTTTGTTTGCCTTTTATGAATATTGCATACATTTTGCTAGGAAATACATTTACATAATACATGTACAATTATAGAAATTTTACAATTGCACTATTTACAGTTTTGCGAAATTTAAGTATATCTCGTATTAGATCTAATTTGCATAATAACCTTACTGATCGTTTCGGCAAATTTGCATCTAAGGTGAATTGTAGAGTAACACTAAACATTTGTTCGCATGTAGTCGAAATTTTACAATATCACGGCTAGAATTTCAATATTTCTAAATCTAACAGCAACACAGCATTCATAAAAGCTCACAAACTCTTGGTGATATTGTTGAACAGACGTCGGCCCCACCACGACTCCAGGTCGAAGGGTTTAAAATCTGTCAAAACAGGACTGGGTGGCTCCACACAGTATAATGATGAGTTTGGGGGACTATCTATAAAAAAAAGTAAAAGTGGCATTAGGAAGGAGCTCTACCAGTTTTTGTTGAAATTTTTTACCTGAATTTCTCTCTGGAGACGTTGGACTATCGTAGGGATTTTGTGCTACAACCATATTCCATGCTGAAAACAAGAAAGACTCTCTGAATTATTCTGTTTTATGGTATGGGTAAGTAAGTTTAGTTTAAGTTTAAGAGCTAATCATCGGATCCATTCACTGCCGAACCACAGTTTGAAGCAGAACTTCCACAGAGGATTTTTTTTAAAGCATATTTTTTCAAGCCCCGCAAGGCAGATAATTACAAAGAAGGCGCTCATTCATAAAATTCGTTAAATGATTAAATCCGCTCCTATTTAGAACTTTTAGGCTCCTCTCCGAACTGAAAACTTTTAAGCTTTATCGTCGCATGTGCTTTGGATGATGTTACTGCTTCTGTTGGGGAATGGCTAAGAAGCATTTGTCTGTGTACTCTCGAGCATCTGTTCGAATTCCCGAAAATGCTTTTATACTCAGGAAAAACAAAACCTTTTAAGACAAGCAGGTTTTAATGGAAACATATCCATTTATCTCCACTCATATGTCGGCTGTGGAATTCTCTTTAATTTTTAAGATTGCAGGAAAAATGTTTATACGCAAGAACATAATCGTTGGCACTTTACCATGCGAGTAATTTTTTCCAGACGATTCAAAATCGAATTGTATGAGAATGCGACCAAGATCTGCCAAAGACAAAATATTTTAAAAATGTGTCTCCTTCTATTGAGTTTCAATTTGCAATTGGGAAAATTATTACGGGGGAAAATTAATGGCTGTTTTAAGAGGGTACATTAGCTTAAAATTTGTACATGACGGGAAGGCAAAGTACCCACTTAAATAAGATAAAAGCGTAGAACCGAAATAGCTTGCGATATAATTTTCATTTTTTATACATCAAAAAGACAATTTTTGTAAAAATTATATAATTTTGCATATTATGGGTATACGTCGTAGAAACGATTCGTACTTCACATTAAAATGACTCCGAAATGTAAGATACATACTTTTATTGACTTTGATACTAAATATTTCGGATATATATAATATATTTATATATATTAATTTTCAAGGTTAGACCAAGGTTACTCAGCTCATTTATTTATTATATAACAGTTTCTCCAACAATCTGTTTACCTACAGTGACACTCTCTATACAAGCCCAAAGCTCTCACCCATATGAAATTTCTAAAACTGCCTGGGGAAACTTTTCCCATTAGATAAAACAGCAAAGAACTACTGCTTCCCATGCCTTAATTAAGTTCTAATAAGGACGAAAGAGATAAGAATAGGCAGTCAAAAATTCTAATCTACTGCATTTACAGTGTAGGCAATAATGTGCAGTGTTTTTTTACCATGCATTTTTAAAGGCGAGCCAAAGTTTCAGGCACGGTGTGTGCCTCTGCGTCAGTGCCGTCTCTGCGCAATATTGCAGCATAGTGAAATTTTGAATCGAGAATGGGGAAGAGGCAGGCATCACACTCAAAGCATATATACGGGTGCGGGCTGTTTACATTTTTTCACTGTGCATTTTTAAAAGCGGATTAAAGTAATCGAACGTGTGCGCTGCTCTGGGTAGTAAACCGTAATTTCAATTTTCGATCCGCCTTCCCCTCAATTTTTGTATTTCTCTTACACTTTTAGCTAAATCTGCAAGGATGGTGGGCTAACAAGACCAAGGTCGAAAAAATATAAGGAAACACATCACGAGTGCCATATGACAGACGTTTAAGTAGAAATTTAAAACATCACAATCACGAGAATCCTGTCTCGGCAACATCAGCATGAAAAGGAAGCGATAAGGGTTAACCGACTTTTAATCATCGTATGGAAAAAGATTGAAATGGTTTGTCCAGGGGAAAGTCAAACAAAACTTTATGTAACAATTTGAACTATGTATATACCCACGAAACATTTTGGAACTAGTCAATATTCAAAGCATTTTCAAGCTCTCCTTGTCGTTAAATATATTATATTACAAAGTGCTACGTTTTCAAAACTTAACTCTTAGCAACTGAAAGAAATTTATATTTAGTGATGAAAGCAAATTTAACCTTTATGTATCTGATGGTTGATAATTGGTGTGGAGAAAACCAAACACAACATTAAATCCAAAACATCTGTGCTCCACGGTTAAACATGTGGGTGATGATGGTGGGGGTGTCTGTATGGCATATTACTAAATTGTAAATTTACTTCATCGATGATAAAATCGATATCCAAAAAATAATTAAATGCCAACGCGGAGAAGCTTGGAATTAATAATTCATATCGACTGTAAACACCCCCACATTCACCTGATCTTAACCCTTGCTTCTGGACAATTTTGGGAAGGAAATTAAAAAAAAGGAGCCCGTTTAATATTTTTCAATTTGAAGAAAGAATACGAGAAGAATGCGTAACATCGAGCCTTCTGAAACGAGAAAGTTAGTAGAATCGATGCCAAGAATATTAAAAGTTATAATTAAAGCTAACGGATACCCCATGAAGTATTAATGTACATTTGTTGAATAAACAAAAATGTTCTCCTAATCATAATTTTATTTCTCAGTCGCAATACTTGTGTGGGGAGGATACCACTAAAAATTTTTGAAATAGCAATAGAGTATTTACTTTTTATTTGGTAATTCAGTTCGTAAAAGAGTGTGAGAATATATAAATAACTTGTGATATAACATATTTTATGAAAAGAAAAGTTTGAAAGTATTCTAAATATTGTCCCAAAACGTTCCTGAGTGAATGATTGAAATTTACTCAAAATAAAAGCAGTATAATACAATAATTAAAATTATTATAAATAAAAACCAAATAAATTATAGTCGTTAGTCTCAAAACTCACTTCAAAATTTTAAATTTGCATTGACGGTCGATAATTTTTAAACATTGTAAGCATCAAACAAGCAGAGCTGTAAAATATTCCCATATTTTGACGCCAATACCCGTACTAGTATTCAGAAAAATACTACTACTATCAATATCAATATCACACCAGTACTATCAATATTTCAACTTGTATGTACTAACTCCAAATTAAAAAATCCGAATTCCTATGGAAGCACAAAGTCCTGTCACAGGCCGTGTGCTTATTGAATATATATTTTATTTAATCGTAACTTCAGTATTTGGGATTAAGAATTAAACTGTATGTAACTGGCCTGCTTTCAAATTTTTGCTTTGGCAACAAAGGCCATGTTCCTGAATCCGTAAGAAACTTGTAAAAGGTTCTTCTTGAAATACCTTAACAAAGTTCCTAAATTTGTAAAAAATTTATTTCAGTTACCTTTGGTTTCAACTAATTTTTTTGTGCAAAGTAGTTAAAAAAAACTCGATAGAAAAAGTCAAGGTTTCGGGTGGATAAACTAATTTCAATTCGAAAGAGGCTTTTGCAGTCCTTTTTTCGATATTTACCAATATTTATTTTGTTCGAGGCAGAATGGTTTTATTGTTGAAGGCATAAATAATACAACTTCAGAAACTATCATAAAGATGCTGTTAAAAAATATATCCCTATAGGAATTTCACGCAAGTCAAAACTTTTGAAGATAATTAAGCAATGGACTGAGAAAACAAAATTGGTTTTTTAATGTTATATGTGTTACTTATATGAAACCAATTAGAAATGATCTACTTTTTATTTATTCAAAAAGATCTAAATAAAGAACCAAATATTTATCCACTCTAACCAAAATACGGGTATCGGTACTGATATGTATTGATATTGGTATTTTTTTGCAAATACAAAGACTCGTACATGTATTTATTTTTGTTACAGTTCTGCGTAAAATGTGGGTTTCCGAAGTCGTTTATTTATAAAGCCATTTTGAATTTTTCAAATTCGAAATGGCAAATTATATAACGGGATTTCCATAAAGCAATACACTAGAAGATTTTTTAGTTTCCTTATTTTGGATCTAAAGTAATGATCGAAATTATTTAAACTTGTCAAGATGTTTCTAAAAGAAAACGTACGGGAGAGAGACATTTTCAAAATTTAAATTATCATTGGGGAATCGCTATTTTTAATTCATAATCTAAATCCGTCATCTTGGATTCCACAATTTGAACATGCAATTTAACTTAGCAATCCCAAAATCCACCGTGCACCGTCTTAAAGTTTATGTCAACCCATCATTCGGCACATTGAAATCCAAAATTTTATGCTAAAAAATTTTGAAATGAATTACAAAATCAAGTGATACAGTGGTGGTTGGTTTCAATATAATTGTAGTATTTTCAAAACATTTACTATTTATTACTCAAATAGATATTTGTCAGATATTTATCGCGAACATATTTTTCGAAGACGAAACTCTGAAAATTTGATTAGCATTTATTACGTAGCTTTCAAAGTCATCTAAACGTAAAAAATATGGCTTCTGTAGACGAGGTCAGAAAGGTATTGAAGGACTGCTTTTCGTCACAGAAAACGGAATTCTGAAAAATGGCCATTCAAAAATTACCAGCAAAAGGGAAAAGCATTATAGAAAATGAAGGAGAATATATTTTAAGTTAAAATATAATTTCGCTCAGTTTAAAACAAATAAGTATAAACAAGTCGCATTGTTTGTAGAATGACTCAATATGAAGATTTAATAAATTTTTTTTATTTTGAATTTCTAATAATGAAATATGATTCAATAAAATGACTCACAATATTTTGAAATATTATTCATGAAAAAGTTACATTTTATATATTCTATTCGTCGCCAAAATTACGAGTATCCATATCTGAATCCATTATTTTTCTTGCGCAAATTAAATATTCTGTAAAATTCAAGTACAAACAGAGAAATAGTACAGCTTAAACCGTATTTTAATACATAATAACATGTAAAATCAATATTGTATGCATATGTTTAGCTTATTATACATAATAATCCCTCTAGAATCTATATAAAGAAATGTTGGTATCAGAAAATTTTGAACGATTAAAATTGATTTTTATTGTTTTTAGATAAATTTTTAGAGAAGAAAACAATTAGCTTCACACTTACCTTGCTTACATGATGTAACCAATATTCACTATTCCCCACAAGAAAAAAAATCAGTGACATTAGTTTAGTACATTTGTGTACATTTTCCTACTAAGGACAAGCATATTGCTATTTTAATGCAAAAGGATTCATTTTAAAATTATGCCAATAAATAATATTTTGATTGTTTTCTTCCAGTTAAGAACAAGAAAGTATTGCAATACAATACATTAAGAAAAAATAAAGAAACACCTCCAGATAAGCATTAAGTATTTAACAAACATTTTAAATGTAATGGTTGTATTTGAATATTTGTTATTAAATTGATTAATAAATATTACATTTTAGGTTTGGCTTCAACATCATGCCACTTTTTTTAAGAAAATACCCATATCATATCGATTTGAAATAAGAAACCAATTTTATTAATTCAATCATATTTATTTATACTAACTTTATTTATTTCAACAATAACATATATGAAATTTAACAAACATATATTTTATTTCGTTATTTGCCAATAAAGATTTAAACCGATTTACAAAATAAGGGAAACGCTAGATATTAAATAAAATATTTTGCACGTCCTTGAGAGTAAATATAGTGTGCTTAAATATATTAATAATAATATTAAACTAAATTATTTAAAAACATATACATTGCGAATGTTTAATTTTGGAGGTAGTACAGTACAAAAACTATTCAAAATATAATTTTTACGTTTGACTCAATACATATCGAATTTTTCTTTTCTCACCCGTAACTCAAATAACATTTGACTATTATTAAATTTCAATATATCCTGTGCAAAAGAGTTTGATACCTTAACATTAGAACAGTGAAGCGGTCACTTTAGCTGCTAATGATAGTTTTGAACTATCGTATTGCCTACAAAAATGCTTTCAAGCAGTTGAATATCAGTATCAATAGAAAAGATTAACATGAAATATTTTTTTATACTATTTACGAGTATGCCCCAACAATCACAAGCATACGTAGAATGAACCTCAATAAACAAAAAAAGTCTTTAACTACTAAGTTTTCGAATGTGGTGGCTGCTCAATTTTGTCTCTGATATTTTTACTGAATTTGTAGCAATTAACTTGTAAATAATCTTTTCATATTCTTTCCTTGCATTTCCTACAAAATATCTTTTCTAAGTGCGCTTCCTCATTGTTGTATGCTCAAGAGTATAGACATGTCTCGCAGCGGTTGAGAACAATAATTGCAATATTTGTGAGGATATGTCGGAAGTCAACAACGATCCGTTTGAGTTGGATAGTTGGACAGTGGATCATTAAGTTCCGAGCAATGACAGTAGCAGTGAAAATGAAAACAAAGCCGATTTGGATGAAAATGATTCCTCTCAAGAAGAATCTTTCTTAGGCGAAGCAGTAATTGTGGATTTTATATATTTTTACTTATAATTGTTATAGTTATAAAACTACTAAGATATTGTTTTAAACTACTTGGTTTCTTTATTACTTTTTGACAGCGAAAGCTACTTCAACGAGGATAGTGTATGGTGGTCCTTAAATCTACGAGGAGGACACACACATCAAAATTAGCCTGTTGATCAAAGAGTAGTAGCTCGAAATTGCTCAACATGGGAAGTTTGCGACATCGGTGAAAATACAGGAGGCAAATTTTTTAATCAAAATTTGTTGTGTGCCGTCCCCGCGCAATCTTGCAGCATAAGGTAATTCTGAGAAGGGAAACAGGCAGGTAGCACACTCAGAGCATATATACGGATGCGGGCTGTTTACATTTTTTCACTGTGCATTTTTAAGGCGGACCAAACGTATTTGAATGTGTGCGTTCAAAAGTATTCGAACACATACGCTGCTCTGGGTGGTGAAAAGTGGTTTTAATTTTCGTTTCGCCTCCCCATCAATTTTTTTCTTTTTCTCGCAAAAGGTCGAAAAAAGATAAATAAAAACGTCACGAGTGTCACATCTTGTATTTAGATGATCTAATTCTAAAGGAAAAACACCGAGAGCGAAACACGTTGCCAGCTTCAAGTTGAGAACTTGTCTTTGTACAAACTTGAAGCTGTTATCACATTCATGTATGTTCGTTGTGTTACAGTTGCAAGACGCCTTGTTCTCGATAGCTTATGGAACAAAATTTGAGGTTTTAACTTTACAGTATAGAACAAAATTATAGCTCCACTGTATTTTGACTAATTTACTAAAATTTTATTTATGAATTCTCTTCTGACTTATTTTATTCTTATAAGAATTTCAAATATGGCAACTTTTCCAAACTAGCAGAAAATGGAGAATATTAATAATTTATACATTTGGTAATGTAATAAATTAAATGAGATCCGATTAATTATGGTTTATGTTTGCAGCGAAAAATATGGACGGAGACAGAAAACAGTTATTGCTGGACATGCGGCTTAGGCGTGAGAATGATTTCATATTTCGAAAAAATTAGCTTTCAACAACCTTTATTGGCTGCTTCATAAAAACTCTAAACTGGGCATCGATACAAAAATTACATTATACAAAGCCATTCTAAAACCCATATGGACTTATGAACTCCAATTATGGGGAGCAACGAAAACATCCAACGTGCCCAGACAAAAATCATCAGAGCTATTCTAGGTGCCCCAAGGTACGTCCGTAATGAAATCATCCTAAACGACACAAATTTAAACACAGTCGAACAAGAAGCTGTTAAGCTCAGCATGAACTACACAGCACGCTTGGCCATTCACCCCAACAAAACAGCGAGAAAAATTTTAACGTCAAACAAATTCTGCCGACTTAAGTGACCCTCTGGATATCCCATATAAGCACCCCATTCCACAATCCAACAGTAACGATGGGTAACTATCAAACGAAGCAGGTGGACAACACCGGGGAGGTCATCAATTCAGTGGTGGTTAGCCCCGTCGACATAAACTCGACTCGGATCGAAACAACCCTCATTATACTCACCGTCCTAGTCGGGACTAATTTGGTATACCAGCTCTACAAGGATTATAGAAGATCTCTAAAAAGGAAATACCAGGGCAATGGCACCTCCAACTGTCCTGGGAACTGCGCCTGACACCATCATCAAAGGAAATCAATCGCCTCGTGAATCCAGCTAATTTTCCGCACTGGCGCAATAGTTAATCACCTTACTAGTTTTTAAGAATTGATGTAACTTATGCTAGAGGCCCTGCGCGGCCTAATACATAAATTAACCAATAAAGTTTTAAAAAAAAAAAAATATTTCGAAAAGAAAAAAATTATCTTTGGGGACAAGTGCTTCGGGATATTAAAAAAGTTCAAAATGATATGAATAAAATTTATAAAAAATTTCAATCCAAAGAATTAAAAACACTTGGAAAGAAATAATGTACTGCTTCAAATCAAGAAGGTTATTAATTTATATTACAAACATTAATAGGTTAGATCATAACATAGCCAGAAGAACGAAATCAAAATACAAATGAAATAAGACTGGTTTTTTATATGTATAAAATAATATACTTTTTGTTATTAACATGTGTTTTATTTTAAACCGAAATTAATTGGGGAATTAATTCTTTTTTTTTCCTTTTTGCTTTATTTGTACCGTCATTAATAACACAGGTACTTTCTACGATAACATCAACATGACAAAGATATTGTCACAAATTGATTCACTTTTCAAAATTATATTATGAATGAATGAATTATGCACATTATAATAATTTGATTTGTGAAAGTCAAATTTTGTACATCAAGGTAAGCTGAATTTCTGAATTTCTTCTTTCAAATGACGAATGCTTGCTCTAGAAATACGCGAGTCGAGCTAAAGCTACAATTAAATTTCCTTTTTTCGTCTGTTAAAAACCCATTATCTCTATATGGTACCATGAGATTATTTCCAAAGAATAGGCGGTGTTTCCTACTAAATGATAATTAGCAAGTATATTTATTCTTCGGTCTTGTAGTGCGTTTTTCAGCGGGATATCCGGTCATACAGAAACATCATGACATCGACCGGGATAACCAAAAAATGCGTCTAAGAAGCGAAACGTGCAATCTACAACACCCTAAAGCAGTAATGTCCCATTTCACAGTGCAAGCTTAAGTTTTCATCGTCACTGAAGCTCTCGCTTAGTCAATTTTCGGTTTCACGATACGATCCAAGCAAAGATTAAGGCTTAAGTTATAGTCTAACTTAAGCCTCCAAAATGAACTACTTAAGCTTCGCTTAGACATGACGATTCAAGAAATGATATTTTGACATTTCAAATGAGAACTTATAGAAGTAATAAACGACTTTTTATAAGTATGTATTTTTGTTTGAGAAATGGACAGTGATGAAGAAAATATAGTGGACAAAAGTGAGGGAGAATATTACGAAGTAATTGTCCACATTACACGCATCAAAAGATTCCATGCAAGAAAATCTTTTGATGATTGGGATGATGTTGTTTTTTGATGTTCAAACAGTGCGCTGCTTTTGTGCTTGTGCAAATACGTTCGCAAATTTTGCTTAAAACAACTTGGTTAGTAAAATTTCTATGGTATTGCTCTTATATTCTATAAGATACTTATTTTATTTTACAGGAGTGCGATCGAGCAATCGTGCAGTGCGGACGTGCTAAGCAGTCAAGCAGTAAAGTAATACTCGATAAAAGGTTTAATATCTAGTAAGAATTAATCAACCGATGGAATTGTGCATAAATCCAAGTTCACCCAGAGTTGTGATTCCGTGCTTTCAATGGACCATGATGACTCAGTCCCGCTAGGTGCTATAGCTAGCGGCAACCATCCCGGGTCAACGACACCAGCTAGTAAAAAAGTGCAAGCGCAAGCCCAAAAAAGTGAAAGCGAGTCAGTAAAGAATAACCAAATAAACGCAAATTCAGTAATCACTCCAGCCAGCAGTTTGCAAGCTACCGGCATACAGAGGTACATGGTGCCACTGGGCAAACGGAAACGTGCTGACATAACAACTAAGCAACGACCTGGGGTAGCAACGACCTCAAATAATAGATTCGATTTGCTGAAGGCGGAATAAACACTTTCAGCACCCAAACCTCAACCAATCTATGTACGTGGTGTCGGTAGTAACAGCATCATTCAGGAACTAAAAGCAATGATACCTGAAGATCATTTCTACATAGTAGACATAACAAGAGGTGGGCTCAAAGAAACCAAAATTCAGGTAACCACGGAAGTTGACTATACTCAACTAACTAGGAGGTTTGACCTATCCAAAATCAACTACTACACTTACCAGCCCAAGAGTGAGAAAGGCCTAAGCGTAATTAAGGGAATCGATCACGAAGTTGACCCCGAGGAAATAAAAACTGAACTTGAAAAGTCCGGATTCCAAGTAAAATATGTGCACAACGTCCTAAACGCACAGAAATACCCCCAACCTATGTTCAAGGAATTAACTCCCGAAGCTAGTAAGGTCCCAAAGAACAAAACCTATCACCCAATCTATGATCAAAAAATTTATTCTAAACCGTAAGATCTCGGTTGAAGAACCCTACAAAAGGAAGGGCCCGGTGCATTGCCAAAACTGCCAGGAATTTGGTCATACGAAGGCATACTGCAACCTAACAAACATATGCGTAGCTTGTAGAGGACAACACAGCACTAGAGACTGCCCCAACGACAAGAATGACACTGGAATGAAACGTTATAGTAACTGTAACGGAAACCACACAGCCAACTACAGAGGCTGTCCAGTTTACTTAGCTATAACCAGGAACTCGAAAAGCCAACCAGCCAATCAGATACACAACCACAAAATAATCAATAAACAATCATCACTCAAATTTGTAGCATCGGATTTTCCACCAATTAACCAAGCAAAAACTAACCCCAACTTCCTTTCCCAGCCGCAACCCACCCAACCCGCACAAAACAAGACATATGCCAACATAGTAACTCAACATCCAACCCCAGCGTACCACACAGAACCAATCAAATTCTTATCTCCTTCACCAACAATCTGCAACAAATGATGCAAATGCTACACCAAATGCAAACTAACCTATTGCAACAAACTGAAATTCTAAATAAACTCCATAGACCATGAAGAAACTCATAATAGGTCAATGGAACGCAAACGGTGTATTAAACCACAAACTACAATAGAACTCGAAATGTTTCTAAAAATAAACAACATAGATGTCATGCTACTTGCGGAAACGCATCTCACTGATAAAAACACATTCAACATTTTTGGTTACACCAGTTATATCAATAACCACCCGGATAACAAAGCGCACGGAGGTACAGCTGTCTTAATTAGATACAGGCTTCGACACCGCCAAATCGTCTGCAACCAAACCAGCTCCCTACAATATACAGCAATCGACATAGAAGAATGGACAGGGCACCTAACCATAGCATCTATTTACTGCCCACCTAGACTCGCGGTCAAGGAGGACCAATTCACCTCTTTATTCAAATCACTAGGCAACAGATTTCTCATCGCGGGAGACTACAACGCTAAATCTCGTTATTGGGAGTCCAGAATAACTACACCAAAAGGCAAACAATTATGGAAGGCAATTCATAAAAACAACCTGGGCTGCCTTGTTATAGTACAAGAACCCGGCACCCCTAGAATAAAATCCATAATTTAATTTCCTCATAAGTTAAATTTCGCAACATCATTTCCTCATAAGTTAAATTTCGCAACATCAAATATCGAATATTTCGCGACATCAAATATCAAATTTACCTGTCACGCTTACCCGACGCGTGATTTTAATGCAATTGCCCAATTGTGCCCAAACAGCACAATTCGCGCATATGGACCGGCCTCGATCACGCGTCTAGCCAGACGCGCACTCAGCTCTTTTTTCCGCTTTTCCGCAACGCGCAACGTGCCAATAATTTTTATAAATTGGAAATCAATTCTCGCGGGTAGTTGGAGTAGGCCTTTTCACGCGAACGTACGCTTTCCTGAATTCCCGAATAAATTGTGTTAAACAAATAAGTAGTCCTAATTGTGCTAAGCAAATACATTGTGTTATACAAATAAGTTTTCCAAAATAAAGTGTTGAATAGAATTAAACTCGCGCGTTTTATCTTTTCTTATTTTTTTTTCCTCCCAAAGAGTGCGGACTTCATAAATGGCGCAGTCGGTAGGATGCGCGTAGTGTCGAGTAATTAATCTGAATTCGGCGCTTGTATGTTAATACTTTGACGCGTATCCGTCGGAAAGATCCGAATAGAGTAACGGAAAGATTCGTAACTCAAACGAACCTGTGATCCGAAAATAATTTAAAGAAAGATCTTTGAATAAAATAAAACTCTTTGTGAAAAAATTTATCTAAGTAACGCGTTATCAGTGAGGAAGAAGAAAAAAAAACAACTGTGCAGTGAAAGGTGCGTACGAGGAAGAACACAACTCCAGAGTCTCCACGAACCACAGAAATTCCAACTGCGACTACAACTCCTCAACCCAGGATTCCAGGAATACGAGCAGGAAAACACCCGGTGAATACCTTTAGATTCCTATATATACAGGGTGTTCAGAGGTGGGAGGGAAATAATGCAGGAGGTGAAAGGTCAGGCCGAGGCAAGCAAAAAATCGTATGGGTGGGGGGGGGTCACCTCGCACCGTTCGGCAGTTACAGGTTGATTCGTAAATCAGGATGTTGCCTTATATGGGAACCGCTATTGTATTTTTATTTTTTTTTCTACGCATCGCAGCGACCCCAAACCGGTCTCAAAAAATCACTATTCTGAAACCCTTTCCAAAAAGGTCAACACCGCCCCCCTACCCCCAACCCCTTGGCCACAATCACCTCTGGAAGTTGAAAAATTGAATTTTATTTCACGATTTTGCATCTTTCGCCCCACTTTTCTCCTAAATTCACGTTATTAACATACCTACTTTTTATTGTTTTTAAGTTTCCTATCTAATTACCTTTCAAAAAAGGTACAACATGCACAGGTAGAAAAAGGATACAAAAATCCTGAAATTAAAACATCTTCACAGGTACCTAATTACTTTATTGCCCCATAATGGAAAAAGTTGTTAAGTAAAGAATTTTAATGACAGCAAGTTCGGAAATGTTTATTTAGGAAACACAGGTAATAAAGTTTTATTATTTCAGAAAAACTGTTATAAAATACTAAATGGAATCTCGTTAAATGGCGTTATTAGTTTATGATATCCAGTATTGACTTCTAAGTATCCTGACGCTCCGTGTCTAATACCTCCTATGAATTATGGTATAAAAATGGGTAGGTTTGAAAGGACACTGACCATAGTTGAAGAGGAAATTGATAAGAACGGGTGTTTAACACAAAACATTAAGACAAAATGGCAGAATTCACTGTTGAAGAGTATGCCGACATAATTTACGTGTACGGTTTAGTAGACGGAAATGATAGTGAGGCCTTACGGGAATACCAAAGGAGATTCCCGAATCGGCGTGTACCCGATAGAAGGGTATTTTCAAGGACTTTCAGGAGGTTAAAAGAAACCGGAAGTGTGACCACCCCTAGAGCAGAAGCGCGATCAGGAACTTCGGCCGATTCAGCGGAAACCGACCTACAAATTCTCAACATTGTCAGGAACAGCCCTGAAATAAGCATCAGACAGGTCGCACGACGGTTAGGATTGTCTTTAGGGAGAGTGTGGACCGTTGTGAACCGAGAGGGACTACATCCTTACCACCATACCCCGGTCCAAGCACTACATCAAGGAGATTCCGAAAGACGATTGCAGTTCTGCACTTGGCTGCTCGAGTCTGACATCGAAAACAGAAGGTTTATAGACCGAATTCTGTGGACGGATGAATCGCAATTCACCCGGGATGGCATCACAAACTTCCACAACCTCCATACCTGGTCAGATGTGAACCCACATAGGACAAGGTGTCGGTCCTTCCAGCAAAGATTTAGTGCCAATGTCGGGGCTGGCATTATCGGCAACCAGTTGATAGGACCCTTCATCTTGCCTCAAGTGCTGAATAGTCAGCTATATTCGGACTTTTTGGAGAATACCCTTCCGGATCTGTTAGAGGACATCCCCGTGGCCACCAGAAACGCAATGTATTTACAGCACGACGGAGCACCTGCGCATACTGGGAACATTGTTAGGGCAAAGTTGAATGAACATTACCCAGAGCGCTGGATTGGACGAGGTGGACCGATTCCTTGGCCTGCTAGATCACCGGACCTTAATCCACTGGACTTTTTCTTATGGGGAATGATGAAAGATGATGTTTACTCACAACCAATCAACACCAGAGAAGAATTAGTTACCAGGATTGGGACTGCAGCGACAAAAATACGGGAGAGACTGGCTACCATAGACCTCAAACGCGGAATCAGAAAAAGGCTACTTACATGCATCGAGAGTGGCGGAGAACATTTCGAACATCTTTTGTAGCACATAAGTTTTAATTGTAATTAGTTTTTAAGTAAACAAAATTTATTTTTTAGTTAATTTAAGTATAATTTCTTAAAAATTCGAATTATCCTAATATTTTATAAAAGGATTTTTGTAAATAAATGTTTGTATCCTTTTTCTACCTGTGCATGTTGTACCTTTTTTGAAAGGTAATTAGATAGGAAACTTAAAAACAATAAAAAGTAGGTATGTTAATAACGTGAATTTAGGAGAAAAGTGGGGCGAAAGATGCAAAATCGTGAAATAAAATTCAATTTTTCAACTTCCAGAGGTGATTGTGGCCAAGGGGTTGGGGGTAGGGGGGCGGTGTTGACCTTTTTGGAAAGGGTTTCAGAATAGTGATTTTTTGAGACCGGTTTGGGGTCGCTGCGATGCGTAGAAAAAAAAATAAAAATACAATAGCGGTTCCCATATAAGGCAACATCCTGATTTACGAATCAACCTGTAACTGCCGAACGGTGCGAGGTGACCCCCCCCCACCCATACGATTTTTTGCTTGCCTCGGCCTGACCTTTCACCTCCTGCATTATATCCCTCCCACCTCTGAACACCCTGTATAGTAATATAAGTAACTTAGACGGATGCAGAGTGCAACTTGCGTCTAGCATTCCGTTCTTGGAAATCTCCGGCAGACGCAGCCTCAGCGTTTTTGTATCGCGAGGTATCGGGTTCGTGCTGCGTGGCTTCCTCTCTTTTCGCCCGTAAGATATTTGTAATAAACACTAAGTCCTAAACATTTGTATAGGGTTTTCCATTTCGGGCTTCCGAAAGTATACAACCCTGCGCTGACAACCGTTTGTCATATCTGTCAACCAAAGCGTCATATCATTAGTTGAATGTTTGCCATTTTACAATATGGATCGTTTTAGCATCGCACAACGTGTTAATTTTGTTAAATTATACTACAAAAATGGTGATTCTGGTGATGGACATGGCCATATTGCGAACAAAATTTGAAGGACGCATAATTTCGCGTTTTGGTGATGCCAATTGGCCGTCGAGATCGTGCGATTTAAACCCCCCAATAGTAAATTACTACTTAGTTTAGAGCAATAAAATTAACTCCATTTGTAAACTTATTTCAATACATCCAAAAACGACAATCAAATTGATTAAAAATGCAGGCGGCAAATAGGGAAACCTTAGGTTATATTGCGAAGAGTATAAGCTATGTTACACCATTCAACGGTGACAAATTTAGTTTGGCCGGTTTTCTCAATAGAATCGAATCACTGATACCCATAATTGAACCGCTTAATGACGCGTGTAAAGTGATAATGCTCGGGTACATAACAGACAAAATTATTGGTAAGGCAAGGAAAACAGTAGTTAAAAATGGTGTTATTAGAACGTGGCAAGATTTAAAACGTATTTTAATTAAAAGTCATGGTGAAAGAGACGCTGTGGACGGCGGTGGATCTCATCGATGAACTCAAGTTATGTAGGTGCGATTCTACTATCGAAAAGTTTTACGAAAAAGTTAATGATTCATTATGCAGAATAAATAACGCGGTCGTTCTTGATGATGACAATAATCCGGGACTTATTGAATCTAATTGTTACAGCCGGGGGATCGCGTGACACCATAATATAGATATGATGCATATAATTGGATCAACTTCCAAAATATTAATTTCAATTTTCATGATGCAGCATAATAAAATGTATCTGATTTCAAATTCTTATCCTAAATTGACTTTCAAGCATGCGCAAAATATTCATGATGCAAGTTAACCCACAGCATATAAAATTCCTCTCAAAATTCCTTTCCCACGTAGAAAACTCACAACATCCAAAATTCCTCTTAAAATTCCTTTCCCACGTAAAAAGCTTACGTAACTTTTTACTCTAGAAACCCAGACGCTCCCACGATCAGTTTTCACGCAATCCGGGAAGAAGACGACACCTCACGTGGCCGGGACACCTGTTGTACCCCAAGTGCGAAGCCTGGATTTTCAGCGACGATTGCTCTTCAGTTTAGTCTTAAATTATCTGTAATCGCGTTAAGAGCGAAAAATAAAGTTTTTTTTAAGCAAAACCCGCAAGGTGTTTCTTAACTGGCGCCCGAGCAGGGACCCGCGAATAAGTCCGAAAGAAAAATCACTGTCGCGTCCGAAGTGTAAAACGTTTACGAAAGGTTCGCCGCGTCCGAAGTATAAAAGAGTTTATTAAGGTCCGCATCGCGTCCGAAGTGAAAATTAGTTTTACGAAGGTTCACCAAATCACCGTGTCCGAAGTGTAAAATACTTACGAAGGTTCACGGACAATCGGAAATCGCGGGTTGTGAAAAAAATCTATTAAAAAGAACACTTTGTGGTTGTGGAGAAAAGAGGCCCCCGAGTAGCTGGACGAAAGCAAAAAGGAGTCAGCCAAGTACTGACAGCCGCTCCACCATGGTTTTCGCTCTTATGTAAGTCCCCTTTTTTTTTGTTTTTTCTCACACATACATTTTGAATCGAAAAAGTGGAAATAAAAATAAAGATACTAAGTTAAAGTGTACCTAACTTCACAAAACATATAAAAAATTTTTTTTTCGAAGTGAAAATTAAGAATAAAAGAAAAGGTTCATTTAGCTTACTACGAAATCTCGCAATATGGCCCGAAATGAAAATCTACTGAGGCCGCCTATCCTCACCAATGTTCCGAACCCTCCAGAAATGCCAGGCTTGTCGCGGCAATAAGTGGAATCGATCGTTTCATCTATCGTAGATCGCGAATGTAGAAGAATAATCGATTCCGTCGTACATCCGGAGGGTGACCCCAGCCTCAAGCAATAAACGACGATCAACTCGGAAACTTGTCGGAAATGGACAAAATTCCTGACGTCGTGAAGAGCCTTCGCGAGTTTTCCGGTCAACCAGGAGAATTTAGCTCCTGGAAAAAAAGCGTAGAACGTGTTCTTAAAATTTATGAACGCCAAAAAGGAAGCCCTAAATATTATGGGATCCTAAACGTGATTAGAAACAAAATTGTCGGTCAAGCCGACACAGCTTTAGAATCTTACAGTACTCCTCTAAATTGGGAGAGAATTTCTCGCTGCTTAACGCTGCACTACGCAGACAAGCGAGATCTTGGCACTTTAGAATATCAAATGACATGCTTAATCCAAGGCAACGACACCATCCAAACATTTTATCAATCCGTTTATCCATCATCTGTCACTCATACTTAATAAAATATCAAGTATGGAAATGAGTGCAGAAGCCATGGCTATCCTCGTTAATTCTTATAGAGATAAAGCACTCGACACTTTTGTTCGCGGTTTGAGAGGCGATTTGCCAAGGTTGTTAAGTATGCGAGAACCAATGGATCTCCCAGAGGCACTTCATTTATGCCTAAAACTTGAAAACGTTAACTACCGCACACAATACGCAAACAATAACAATAGAACAACAAGGCGGATGCAATATAGCACCCCTCCTCCCATTCCGCAACGACGAGCGCAATATTTTCGCGGCCCTACGCCGAGATTCAATTCTGTTCCCGAATTTACGTATAAGCAACAACAACCATTCATTCCAAACAACGGTCAGCACCCATCGGGCCCCAAAATAGACAAAACCTTCCACCTAAACCGCAACCTAGGCCCGAACCCATGGACATTGACCAATCCATTCGGTCACACGCTGTAAACTATCAAAACAGAATTCCCGCTCAACCTCACAAAAGACCATATTCCCAACAAGTAAGTGCGCCGCGAAAACAGCAACGTGTGTATTACACGCAAGGGCCAAAATCGGATGAGAATTTCCATAATTACAACGAAACCTTAAACAATGAGGATAAGATGCAGGAACAATCCCTGATAGACTACATGGGAGCAGAAAACAATTCAAATTCCTTACCAGTATACCCAGGAAGATCGGCATAATCTTCAGTTTCTTAGGGATCATAATCTTAATTTTTTTAGGGATGAAAGCTCTTCGCTTCCATACTTCGAGTACAAAGCGAGGAGCGGGAACATTTTAAAATTTTTAATTGATACTGGTTCAAACAAAAATTATATTCAACCAAGTTGCATTCTAAACCCTATACCAAATGAAAGCCCGTTTTCTGCAAGTACTATCGCTGGCCATGTTAAAATCACTCATCACGCAAACCTCCATTTATTCGGTCCCGGAATTCACCGCCAAACATTTTTTATTCTCCCAGAACTCAAATACTTTCACGGAATCCTTGGAAATGACAGTTTAAGAGAGCTTGGAGCAGTCGTTCACACTGCAGAAGACTTCATGGTTATTAAAGGCTACATAGAAGTCCCTCTGAAACAGTATACCTCGGAATCAGTAAACACCGTAGTTGTAAGAACCAATCATCTCTCGGAAAAGACAAATATAAATTCTATGACACCCACAAGTCATAGCGACGAAAGTTCCTCCCATAATCTGATCCCAACAGTTAGCACCCCTATTAACGCATTTCGAACACAAATCATTTTGAACATTGCCGATACGACCTCATATAAATTAGAAAAACCTTTCCCAAATTATTACAAACACATATTTACAGAACCGGAATATACAAGGGAAAATATTGTCGGTATTTTTAAAAGATATCTTAATCCAAACGTTATAAATGGATTATTAACCAACGAACGGACGATGGGACTTATCCAGGAGATATATCCACTCTATTTCAATAACTACAAAATCCGATACACGCAGAAGGAAGTTGATAACATTCAAAACGAAACCGAACAGGAAGAAATCATCCTGAAATTCCATAAAAGGGCACATCGAAACGCCCAAGAAAATAGGCTACAAATTATCGATAGGTTTTATTTTCCTAAAATGAATTCCAAGATAAAGAGAATTGTAAAACAGTGCACAGTATGTAAAGAAAACAAGTATGAAAGACATCCCAACAACCCTATTCTAAAATCTACACCATTACCACAATACCCCGGTCACACATTGCATATAGATATTTACTCCACCGAAAAACACCTAATCTTAACCGCGCTTGACAAATTCTCGAAATTTGCTCAAGCAAGGATCCTCAAGTCGAAGGCAATAGAGGACGTAAAGGGCCCCCTTCGCGAATTACTATTCTTCTTCGGCGTCCCAGTTAGCGTTGTTACAAATGGGGAGAAATCCCTCAACTCAGCTTCCATAACCTTCATGATGGAGGATCAATTAAATATCAACGTCTATAGAACGCCTGCACACAAAAGTCAAGTAAACGGGCAGGTCGAACGATTCCATTCCTCATTAACAGAAATTATGAGATGCCTAAAGACAGATAGAACCCATAGAACCTTCGAGGAACTTTTAGAACGCGCAATCTACGAATACAACTGCACTATTCATACAGTTACATCGAAGAAACCCATAGAGGTATTCTATGGCAGAATCGTGTCAACCAGTCCGGAGCAGCTCGAGATGACAAGAAGAGAAAACATCGAAAAATTAAGAGAGAAACAATCGAAGGACTTAATTACGCACAACAAAAATAGACAACCTATCAAAGATTACGAAATAGGACAAAAAGTTTTCGTAAAGAATAACAAAAGAGTCGGCACGAAATTAACACCTAGATATAGAGAAGAAACAATAAAAGACAACAAACCAACATTCATTATAACAGATTCGGGAAAAAAAAATACATAAAAGCGATATTAGAAACTAATCGATTTATCTCATTTCAGGTTACTTATCACCGTTGCCGTGAGCGCAGAAGTCGAAATTTTAGATTACACGCATTCCCAGCTTGTTGCTCTGAAATTCGGAACAGCGAAGATACAAAACGGAAATCTAAAACTTATCCATATTTTCCAAATTGACCAATATAGCCAATTCCTATCCAAAACACAGTCATTAGTCCATAAAAACATCCCCATAAACAATCCCTTTTACCCACTTATAATCCACGAACTTGACCAAATTGAAAATTACATTAACCAAGTTTCAGTGCATAAAACAAGACGTTCTCTAAACTTCATTGGGACTGCGTGGAAATGGATCGCGGGCAACCCCGATCACGACGACTTTGAGCTAGCCTCCAAAAAAATAGACGAAATAATCGAAAATAACAATAAACAGGTACTAATCAATGGGCAACACAATGAAAGAATTAACAAAATTACCAAAACAACTAACGAAATATTAAATATCATTAAGAAAGACGGCCTATTCGAACAAACTCTAACACTAAGCATACAGTATAAGATAAAACTAATAAAAGAAGAACTAATAAATATGATTCAATCAATACAGCTAGCCAAATCAAATATTGTAAATTCCAACATATTATCACGAAGTGAGGTAAATACGATCATAAATAATTTCGAAAGAAACAGGATTCCTTACAGTAATATAGAAGAAGCGTTAGAATTTATAAATGTTAAAATAGCACATAATTCCACACATTTATTTTACATAATGGATGTACCCATAACGTTAGAAACAACTTTTGACAAACTTGTAGTTAGGCCCATTAAAAGCAATAACTTTGTTAAAAAAATACAATTCTCCCAAATTTTAAGATTTAAGGAAACCTTTTTCGGAATTCTAAACAATTGTAACACCTTTAATGAATTATCTATATGTAAGAATAAGGAAATTGTAGATGTAAGCAACTCATCATGCATACCAGCACTTCTGAGGGGCAAAGCGGCCAAATGTACAAAAATCAACAGCCACCATATTCCTTCAGTCGAGGAAATCACACCCGGAATCATCCTACTCAACGATTTTAATGGAACAATAAACACAAATGGATCGGCGGAGCATTTAAAAGGAACCTACCTCCTGAAATTCCGGAACACCTCTATCCAAATCAACAATCAAAACTTCATCTCCCAAGAACAAAAAACCATCCAAATCCTACCCCCACTATTCCGAAACAATCCAGACATAGAAGAAATCGAAGAAGTACTCTCCCTAGAGATGATGCGCGAATTACACCTCAATAACACCAGGAAAATATCAAAATTGAACGCTGAAAAAAAGCTGACCGATCTAATAAATTACGGCACATATGGAATTATCATCACAACTGCAATCATCTGTATACTCCTAAGCAGGAAAGGAAGAAATAAAATCGCCTTATCCGTGAACCCACCACCCGAAAATATTTGCAATCAACAAGAGCCATCAGAGCATCATTGCAATCGCGGAGACGAGTACCCATCAGAAAATCATCAACAAATCAATACAGAAATCGGAGCGAAACTTGTAAAAGGAAAACACCCCCACGGTAGTTTATATCAAATTCCTTTCTTCTAAAACTCGCGAGGACGCTCATCTTAAGCGGGGAAGAGTTAACCCACAGCATCTAAAATTCCTCTCAAAATTCCTTTCCCATGTACAAAACTCACAACATCCAAAATTCCTCTTAAAATTCCTTTCCCACGTAAAAAGCTTACGTAGCTTTTTACTCTAGAAACCCAGATGCTCCCACGATCAGTTTTCACGCAATCCGGGAAGAAGACGACACCTCACGTGGCCGGGACACCTGTTGTACCCCAAGTGCGAAGCCTGGATCTTCAGCGACGATTGCTTTTCAGTTTAGTCTTAAGTTATCTGTAATCGCGTTAAGAGCGAGAAATAAAGTTTTTTTTAAGCAAAACCCGCAAGGTGTTTCTTAACTTGCATCATAATAAGATGTATCTAATTTCAAATTCTTATCTTAGATTGACTTTCAAGCATACGCACAATATTCATGATGCATCATAATAAGATGTATCTGATTTCAAATCCTTATCTATCATAAACGATTCGCGAGCCCACACAAGTGCACCGGGAGTATCAATTCCACGGATATATAAGCTAAATATCTTTGGGCAGAGGCCGAGTTGTTAGTCGAACTTTCGGGAAGCATCACCTTGGTCCCCCACCGAATAAAGGTACCAATTATTGTTCAAGTAAAGTATAATTCCAATATATAATAAAGGTACCAATCATTGTTCAAGTAGAGTGTAATGAAGTATCATCCTGTAATGAGTGGCGGGATATTTCCCTTAACCACTCATTACTTTCCCTTCACCCCATAAATTTTCCCTTTTCTTTTAACGCGTCGTAACTTTCCCGCATAGCAACATAAATGCTAAGATAAGAAATTCCCACGTTATCGAGTCCAAGTGGCTCAATCACCCCTACAAGTGCCTCGATAATATTTTGACCAATTTTCGAGAAATTCCAATACCTCAGCTCAATTTTCGACAATCGAACGCACACGTCGAGTGTCAGATAGCACGCCCAGCAATTCTTGGCCGGCCAAGTACATAGCCGCAGGCCAATATACCACGACGGTGGCAAAGTGCACAAAAGTGCATGCATGCCTTCTTTTCGGCCAATCGCGGTCCGTTATGTACAAGAAAGCTAGGGGAAATTAAGAAAGAGTTGGGGAAGGGTCGTGCCAGAAGATAGATAAGAGATCGATCGAGGAATCGATTGAGGAGTTGGAACAAGATCGTGCAAGAAGCCGGTCGAAACGGAAAAAGTGTAAAAGTGAAATAAAATCTAATGTAAAAAAACTTAAGTGAGTTTCAATTTTAAAAAAAGGGCTAGTGAACTTGTGAAAAAGCACTCCCAGTCCTTGTCACACAAAACCCGTGACAATCAGGTGTGATTGATGGGGGTTGCACTGACGTGTTTTTCGCTGCTCTCTCGTTTCTTCTGTTTTTCGGTCTTCTTTGCCGCACTTCCTCGATTTTTCTCTCCGTCGTCGGCGTCGTCCTGCACCCTGCTTCGCCTTCATCGCTGTCCTTCGGCTGTGTCATCCTGTTCCTGTTGTTGGTGCTTCCATCGGTGACCGGCTGACTAAGATTGTCAAGTGGCCTGTCTAGGTCTTCTTGTCATCAAGTGGATCCTCGCCCCCTTTGTCACCCTAGACACAAACCAACCTTTCGAAGCTGTCCAGTGGCTCTCAACCTTCTACATTCTCTACTTCTTCATACATTGTCTGCTATGGATACCTGCCACACCTGCTCGGGCCCCATCTCTGATTGCAAGATTGAGTGTATGGGTGTCTGTCAACACGTCTTCCATGCTTCCTGTCTCAAACGAGGTACTAATGTCGATCCCAATGGCCTGTACACCTGTGATGAGTGCGCTGACATCAAGCCCTGCCATGTTCTACACTTCATCAGCTCCTTTGCAAATAATATCCACTCTGAGCAAGCGATCATCGCTTCTAAGGTCAACACCATCTTCTCGAATATTGGTGGTCTTCAGTTGCTGTCGGATGACATCACTCAATTATATCAAAAACTGGACAAAATTTTGGACGCTACCGATCACATCAACACTAACTCTTCAGAATTTCTATCCAAAGCTCATGCCATTACTAACAAATTATCATCCATCTCCTCCTGTATCGATGACCTGCGGCATCACTTCTCCGAGCTTACCCAGTCCACTTCACCGGGCTCATCTACCCTGATGCCTGTCATCGATGACCTGCGGCGGAATATTAGGCAGCTTAAAGCTGACGTTGGCTCCTGGAACTGCGCCGATGTTTCATGGATACGGAACTTCTTCAAGCAGCACTTCTGCTTCTACCCAACCAACTGCTCCAAGATCTCCTCGGCCGGCCAATCAACCTGCTTCCGTGTCGACGTACCTGCTAAATACACTTGGCTTCTTACTGACCCATCCAGTTGCTGCATCAGCATTGGCAATGTTCGTATCTCTAAGCTTAGTATTAAAACCTCTAAATCTGTTAAGTTTAGCCCTAGTTTACCTATGCCTTCCTCTAACCTTGCAAAAAATTCTAACAGCAGGCTAAGTACTAACCCTCGTGCTAAGAAATCTAATAATAGGCTAAGTACTAACCCTCGCGCAACTTCTACCCCAAGTCCGCACCCCCCCTTCCGGAAGACTAACAATAAATCCATCCTCACTAAATCGAAACGTATTAACGCTTCTATCCCCCGTAGCATCCGCCCGCGTTCACCTTCTCCCCTACCTGCTCCTGACTCCAGCAACTGGCAACTCAAAGCCGGTTTATTTCCTAGCTTTAAACGCGCTACTCCCTTAAAATACCCTAATTTCGTGTATTCCCACACTCAACACCCCTCCTTCTTCCTCTGCTACCGCTCCATCTGACTCTGTTAAGCACTCTCCCGCGACAGCCCCCTCCGATCCTTCTCTCACTGTTCACTTCCAATCACCTCCTTCAACCACAACTTCGACCTCTCCCTCCTCCAACTCTCCCCCCATTATTCCCGTTAAACCTTCCTTCATTGACCCTCTCCTCCCTCCTGTGGTGAAGCTAACGAGGCTATCGGCCAAATCTCCTGATGGCCGTTACTTGCTTTCTCGCCTTCGCGAGCGTAGAGTCTATGACAACGTTCGACTCTACTTGGCCTATCTCCACGATAAAGCCGACTCCATCTGTATTGGCGGCAAGACTCGAACCAACGTTATTGTTTCCCTACACCTAGAGGGTCTCCCGACTGACCCTTCCATTCTGCGGCAGCTGTTTCTTAAATTCCACGCAGCTTTCAACGTCCCAGCCCAACAAATTTCCGACGACCTTTCCGCATATGCCTCCTACCTAAATTCCAAGCGTATTTCCCACCTTCAAAAAAGTCGCATTGACACGAACAATTATTTCTGCTCCTAACCTCCCCAGCGGCACCTCTCCTAATTCCTACCCTCCTCTATCCATCTCTGCCAAACCTCCTAACTCGATTTCCCTTTACTACTAGAATGTTAGAGGGATTCGCTCCAAAACCCAAGACGTTTTTCTACAATCCCAATCCCTTCCATTCGACATCTTCGCGCTATCGGAGACGAACTTGACCCCCGGAATCAACAACAACGAATTATTCTCGTCCGATTTCAGTGTTTTCCGCTCGGATGGATGTTCAATTAACTCCGGTCCCTCTGGTCGCGGCGTCCTTATCGCTGTTCATAACCGTTATAGTCCTACCCTGATCAATTCCTCTGATTCTTCTCCTTTCGAATGGGTTTGCGTTCGAATCTCTCTCAATCCCCATTTTCTTTTCATCATGTGCTGCTACATTCGTCCCGCTCAGCCTCTCCAGGCCTACATGCACGCTACTGAAGCTCTTGATGCCGTGTCTGCCCTTGCCCTTCCTCTTGACAGTATCATAGTCTTGGGTGATTTTAACCTTCCTCATCTACTATGGTCCCTCTCCGACGTTGACTCCTCATATTTTGCCACCAATGTGTCCTCTTCAATTGAGTCTCTAATTGTCGATCACTTTTCCGACTCAGGTTTCTTCCAGATGAGTGGCGTCAAAAATCACCTTGGTAGACAGCTTGATCTTATTTTCTCTACTAACCCATTCGATTCGGTTGTTACTAAAAGTCGCCACCTTCTTTCTACTCTTGACTCTCATCACCCCCCTCTCTTCCTTTCTTTTTCCCACGAATCGCCTAGCTCCCTCACCAACCCTCCTGAAACCCGCATTCACTACAACTTTCGTAAAACTGACTTTGCGAAGCTCAACCTACTCTTAAGCCAGTCCAACATCCTTTCTTCCTTAACAGACTCCAAATTGCCTTTACATTGCTGCGTATCCCTATTCTGCAGCGTTCTCCGTAGCTGCATTTCTAAATGCGTACCCTATGAGTCCGTTAAGAGTCGCTCCTCATCTCCACCCTGGTACGACAAAGAATTACGCGCTCTGCGTAACAAGCGGAACAAACTATGGCACTCCTTTCTCCTATCTAGGTCCCACACTGACTACTCCTCCTACTCCTCCATTTCTGCACTCTTTTCCGAACGCTGCGAATCCCTCTACAAGGACTACCTTACCTCCATGCAATCCAAAATTATCTCTGATCCTAAACTTTTCTACAACTTCATTAATGTCAAGCGCAAATCCAACAGTTACCCCTCAGTCCTCAAGCTTGGTGACTCATCCTCGTCCAACCCCACAGAGATTGCTAACTTGTTCGATGAATTTTTCAGTCAGGCCTTTAGCGATCTTGACTCCATCCCTGACCCTAACTACTTTTCCGCCTTGGAGAACTGCGCCCAAATCTCCCTAGTCTCCATCAGCATCGACTCTTCCCTCGCCGCTAAAATCAGTGCCCTCGTCGACGATACTGACCCCGGCCCTGATGGCATTCCTGCCACCGTCCTAAAGAATTGCCTTACTCACCTAGTTCAGCCCCTCACCCATCTCTTCCAACTTTCCCTTTCTGAGGGTACTTTCCCTGATCTTTGGAAAGACTCCTATATTACCCCTATTCACAAAAAGGGATGTAAAAGCGATATTTCTAATTACCGTCCTATCGCCAAATTATCATGCATCCCGAAACTTTTCGAAAGCATTGTCTATGACTCCTTATCATTTCACTGCAAGTCCGTCATTTCTCCGTGTCAACATGGATCTATTACGACAAACTTATCAACCTTTGTGTCTCGCACCCTTCTCTCTATGGAAGAGGGCGCAGAAGTTGACGTCGTTGCTACTGATTTTAGCAAAGCCTTCGATAAAATCCCCCACAAAATTATCCATTAAAAAATTAAGCTACCTTGGCCTTCCTCCCCTACTCGTCTCATGGATCAGTTCCTACCTTGAAAATCGTCAATACAGCGTCCGTTTCGATTCCTCAATTTCTAAACCCTTCATATCCCGTTCAGGAGTCCCCCAGGGTAGTCACCGCGGCCCACTCATTTTCATATTGTCCGTTAACGATGTCGAAAGCGTTATTCAGCACTCCAACATCCTAATTTATGCTGACGATATGAAAATCTTCAAACAAATTTCTAATGTTTCCGATTCTTTATTCCTCCAAAACGACCTTGACAATTTCCAAACATGGTGTTCTAAAAACCTCCTCGATCTTAACATTGCAAAATGCCAAGCGATCACATTTTCCCGTAAACGCACCTCCACACCTCCCAGATCCTACACTCTATCTGGTGAACTCGTTCCTTCTGTAACCTCCCTCTGCGATCTTGGTGTCATATGTGATAGTGAATTGAACTTCCGTTCCCATATAGATCACTCCATCAGCAAAGCAAATTCTGCCCTCGACTTTGTTAAACGTTGGTCTAAGGAGTTCTCTAATCCCTATGTCACCAAATCACTTTTCATATTCTTTGTCAGGCCTCTCCTTGAGTATGCCTGTCAGGTCTGGTCACCCTCCCAATCCTCAGTTATTAACAGGATTGAGTCAGTCCAACGTAGGTTCCTCCGTTTTGCCCTCCGTAACCTTCCATGGACCGATCACCAAAATCTTCCTCCTTACGAGGACCGCCTTAAACTAATTAACCTTCAACCTCTTGCTCTTCGTCGGGATGTCGCTGGCATTGTCTTCGTCCACCAAGTACTGGCTGGTTCCATTGATTGCCCCGATCTCCTTTGCCGCATCTCCCTTAACACTAATCCTCGCAACGTAAGATCCTTCCCTACATTCCGCCTTGAGTGTCACCGTACTAACTACGGCCACTTTGAACCTTTCACTAGGATGCTACGGAAGGTTAACAACTCTGCTCCCTTTGATTTCCACCTAAACAAATCCTCCCTTAAGCGAGCCCTTTACCTGTCCATCCCGCCTCCTCAATCTAGCCTTAATTAGGTTAGAGATGCTAACTAAGTTATAGTTAAGTCTAGTTTTTAGTTAATTGTCCGTAGCTTGTATTAAGCGAACCAAATAAATAAATAAATAAATCCCAATATATAATAAAAGTACCAATCATTGTTCAAAGTGTAATAAAATATCATTCAAATATATAATAAAAGTACCAATTATTGTTCAAGTAAAGTATAATTCAAATATATAATAAAGGTACCAATCATTGTTCAAAGTGTAATAAAATATCATTCAAATATATAATAAAAGTACCAATCATTGTTCAAGTAAAGTGTAATGAAGTATCATTCCAATATATAATAAAAGTACCAATCATTGTTCAAAGTGTAATAAAATATCATTCAAATATATAATAAAAGTACCAATCATTGACCGAATAAAGTATTCGAAACGAAGATTGTGTTTTTTTTAACTGGGTTCTAAGAAGAACTTATAGCTTAAAGCACACATTAACTAAGTTCTAAGAAGAACTTATAACTTAAACTAAGTTCTAAGAAGAACTTATAACTTCTAATCAGAGATTAGCTCTTAAACATTTTACCAAGTGCCTACCTGCACTGGCAAAAAACCTTATTGCTTGCCGTAACCCCAGTAATCTGGAAGATGCTTACGATCTTCTCGCAAGATACGGTTACTTATCTTTTACACATATTAAAACTAAATCAAATCAAAGTGGTGTAAATTCTAACGTAATGAGTAATCGACAGACCATAACTTCCCGAAATCATTACCAGGAATTAAATAGTGGAAATCGTGGCGCAAACAGAAATAACAACAATAATTATACGCCGCACAATAATTGCAGATCTAACCAACACAAATCAGTTAGGCGGGACTATCCTAATAATCAAGAATTTCAAACAATTATCGCAGGTCTAATAATAACCGCAATCAGAGTAACAATCAAAACAATGGCGTTGAACCTATGGATATATCTCTGAACGAAAACCAATCGGGATCAAATAATCAAACTTCCAATCATGATTCAAATTTCGAGAACCCACAAAATTTTCAGGCTACTCAGGAAAACAACTTCCTTATATAGAAATAAAAAACCAAATTCGAGACATGCAATTTATAATCGACAGTGGTGCGAAGAACAGCATAATAAATACAAATATCTGTAACCCAAAGTGGAAAATTCGCTTAAATAATAAATTTATTAAAGCTCTAGGCCGAAACGTTGAGATAAAAGAAAAAAATAGGTTCCCAATTTTTGGCGAGTTTAATGAGAAGGCTGATATAAATTCCACGAGAATTTTGACGGATTGCTAGGGAATAACATACTTGTTGATCTGGAAGCAGTGATCGATTATAAGAATAGGATACTAAAAACACGTAATGCTATGATACCATTTTACCTGAACAAGGAAGAAGAATTTTATGCTAGGAATTCTTACACGGATGAGTCCGCAAAAAATTTTTAGTAATGAAGTAAATTTTGATGAAATCCCAAATGAAATTATTGCAGATCCTCGCGGACGTTAAATGACCATGAGATCCGTTACTCAACAATTGAAAAGGAATTGTTGGCTGTGATTTGGTCAGTTAAATACTTTAGAACCTATTTGTATGGTCGAAAATTTGTCGTTTGTACGGACCATAAACCCTTGGTGTGGCTGAATAACACTAAAGAGCCGAACATGAAGCTTCAGAGATGGAAAATTCAGCTGAATGAATACGATTTTGACGTCATGTATGTTAAGGGCAAAGAATATGGCGTCGCCAACGGTTTAAGCAGATTCATAGATCGGGAAAAAGAGGATGAAAATTGTCATGAGAATATCCTGCACAATACTGATATTCCTGAGAGAGAAATGAAGTCTACCGATGCTACTATTCACAGTGCCTCTGAAGACGAAACAGAACACATCTATATTACAGAAAGACCGATAAATTTATACAAAAGTCAGATCTACTTACAAAAAGGCAGAAAAACTTTCCATCAAAATAGTAAACAAAAAGGTTCAAAACCACATTACCGTTGACGAAAAAAGTAACTTACTTGAATTAATGAAAGGAGTCTTACAGGATAGGGGTGTCATGTGTATTCATTGCCGTGATGATAAACTTTTTGTACAATTCCAAGATTTGTACGTAAATTATTTTTCCAACAATAAAAATTTAAAACTTTTTTAAGTCAAATATTAGACTAATCGACGTAACTGATAAAGAGGAAATGCTATCTGTTATTAAAGAAGAACACATAAGGAATAACCATCGAGGTATTAATGAGGTATTTCTAGAGTTGAAAAATAAATATCACTATTTAAACTTGATAAATCTGATTGCCGAATTTATAAATAATTGCAAGGTATGCATACTCGCAAAACATGATCGTCATCCAGCAAAAATCCCTTTCAAATTAACAGAAACAGCAAAAGGTTTTAATGACTTGGTACACATAGATATTTGGTTCCCTTATAGGAATGTAATGTATCTGACCACAATAAACAAGTTCAGTAAATACGCGACAATTCATAAATTAAACAATAGAACATGGGTTTCAATCCTCAAGGCTTTGAAGGAGAGAATTCAATTTTTGGGAAAAATGAATAAACTCATATACGACAATGAAAGGTGTATCCTTCATAATTCAGTGGCTTTGTTCCTCAGGGAAAATTCAATAGAGTCGCACATTACCACCGCATCCAATAAGACTGGGAATTCAGACGTGGAACGCCTCCATGGAACGTTGAATGAGCATTTGAGAGTGCTGCAAGTGGAAGGGTCTAACGATGAACTCGATGATAACATTTTTAAAATAATAAATGCCTACAATAACACAATACACTCTACTAACAAATTGCGTCCAATCGATTTTATCAGAAGCAATCTTGCCCATACAGGAGATGCCAGAGTTGAACGAAAGGGCCAGGCCTGGGCCGATCCCGGGAAGCCTAGCTTTGGCGTATTTGTATTGGGCCATGTGCGGGCCAGGTTGACTAACCCAGCCTCGGCCATTCTAATAATTGCCAAATCTGTGCGGTTAGGTACGGAGTGATTTGAGTATTTTCGTTTTGCGCTCAGCTGTTATATTTTTTATTATTATTACTACTAAAAGTAATCATGTCTGATTCCTACCTTAGAGTTCAAAGGTGGCGTGCATTAAATAAACAACAAAAGGCTTTAAATAAAAAAGATAATTTAGGTGTTGACGGGCAAAGTGTAAACAGACAAAGTGTAAACATCAGCTGTGTGAGTGAAGTTAATGATCCTAGTGATATAGACTTGTGTAATCTGGAAGCGTTTCATAATAAGTTTGATAGTGATAATAATGATAATTCTGACAGTAGTAGCAATAGTGATTCTAACTATAATAGCAGTGATTGTATTGAAAATGATCATGATACCCGACTTCCAGATGATAATGCACATAGTTCTTCACAGTATAATAGTGAAGAAGGATTAATAAAAAAAACATTAAGCGAAAAACTCCGTTGCTGGACACTTGATAACCTCAATATATTAACATTAAATGTTGTAACATAATTATTGACAATATTGCGAGAAGAAGGGCATGAGGATTTGCCTAAAACTTCTCAACAATTGTTAAAAACAAAACATTGTCGCCCAATGAAATCAGTTTTGAGCAAGCGTGAAACAAATGGTAGCTATATTTATATTGGAATCAAAAATGTATTAGAAAAAATAATATCTCCAGATATATACACTGAAGACTCTATAGCAGTTCAGCTTCACATTGATGGGATTTCAATATATAATAACTCATTAATTCAAGTATGGCCTATTATTCTAAAAGTTTACAATCGTAATTATGAAAGTAAGCCTGTAACCATTGCATTGTACTGTGGTGATTCCAAGCCCTACTCTGCAAAAGATTATCTCAAAGACCTTGTCAAAGAAGCAAATGAGTACATTTCAGACGGAGAGTCTCGTTCGAACTGCCGAGCGGAGCGGACGTGTTTTTGTTTTGCTCCGCGTTGACAACACTTGGTAGTCGAAATCACGGCGCTCGACTAATTCGATTTTAGAAACGGTAAAGAAATTGATCAATTAAGCGCGAAATTTGTAGTGAAGTTTGAGTTAAATGAAAAATCTGCAAACATGTCACAAGTCAACCAAAACTTGCGGGAGGAGCTGGACCAATTGAAGGCTGGCCAGAACAGTCTTATGACCTCTATGGAGGACATCAAAAAACTCATTACTTCCACCAACGAGAACACAATTTCTTTCCTGAGGGAAGTCCAAACCCTTAGAAAAGAAAATTCCATGCTCACCTGTGAACTGAGAGAGATGGGAAACCAACGCATGAGGGATCAGCAACAACAGCGAGCCAAACACGTGGAAATCTCAGGAATTCCATTCCAGGAGAACGAAAACCTGATGAACCTCATGCAGCGTCTAGCAAAACACCTGCAACTTGATCTCTCGCCATCAGCAATCGATGTAATTTTTCGCACCAAATCCAAACGCAAAATTATTTGCAAAATGGTGTGCTACAAGGATAAAGCCATCCTAATGAAGAACTGCAAAACAATGAACCCGACCACCAAGGACATTGGCTTCACCATCGAAGGCAATCAGAAAATATACCTGCATGACTCACTTGTTCCTGAGCTTGCAGAGATTTTCTGGATTGCAAAAAAGCTGCAAAAGGATGGAAAAATCGACCGAGTATGGCACAGAGGAGGATACATATATGCGAGGAGAGGTGATCATTCCCCTCTCCGCATCGACTCGAAGACACAGGCAAACGAGCTCGCCGCTCGCATCGGGGATCCCCTCCGTAACATCAACTCACAATTAACGCAATCAAAACAATCAACTGAGAATACAACAACACTGGCAGAATCGATTGACAAATCAACCCACAACAACTCGAACGAAGACGACACAACAGAGGAGCAGGATGACAATAAGCTGTCTTGGTCCCAACGTAGGAATGAATTCACCGAGCAAAAAAAGAAGAAGAGGAAACTTCGCCTTCTTTCAAAGTAGAGATCAGCGGAAGTGGCAGTACCTGGATCAACAAACACCAACAGTTTAGGTAAAATTGCGCTATGGAATATGAACGGGTTTAATAACATATATAAATTTTGTGTTCAATATCAAAATTTGATCAACTCTTTTGATGTTATATGTTTAGTTGAAACTTGGATTTATAAATCGGAATTTAATGTACCAATATTTTTGCAAAATTATGAATGTGTAATTTCTTTAGCGGATAAAAAACCAAATTCAAGAGGTAGAGCTAGTGGAGGTCTGATCGTTCTTATTAAAAAACCTCTAAAAAGCATAATCGAACTTTTGGAACTGTCAAATATCAATATAACTATGAAATTAAACATCAATTCAATCGAAAATTATGTAATCTCCTTATATTATTGGAAACCTGATGACTCATTGACATCTGTGTACTTGGAAAAATTGAATGATAATTTAGCTGAGTTCGAACTTTTTGAGCAAGATGATTATAAAATAATTCTTTTAGGCGATTTTAATGCAAGAATTGCAAATTTGAATAGCTTTGATGACGAAGAAATCTTTGAACATACCAACTTTTTTGGGGAAAGAAAGTCATTCGATATGAGTAAACCAGATTTGAGAGCTAATCTTTTAGTTGAAACTATGGAAAATGCAGGATATGTTGTCTTGAATGGGAGATCAAATTCAGATAGAATTGCAAATTATACTTATATGTCTTCAATTGGTAAGAGCGTCGTCGACCTGGTTTGGGTGAATGCCCACTGCCTGCAAGACTTACGTGATTTTTCGATACAAGATTTCTCTATGTATTCGGATCACCTGCTCTGTGAGATCTCGTTTGACTGCAGATCGGATCGCCTTGAGTGTGAACGCACTGTGGACGTCAACTCGGGACGGGCGGTGGTCAGATGGGATCCGAACCTCGACGGTGCATACGAACTGTCGATGGCTACCCAAACTAGTATTTATTATAACAGTCAACACTCAAACGATCTTGCTATTAATATAATCAATACAATTAAAAACGCCTTGATTGAAACAAACATGATGAGATACAAAAAGAATAACATTAACTCCCCGAAAACTTTTAAAAAACCGTGGTATAATCGCTAGTGTCAATTAGCTAAAAGAGAAATTAAAGCTCAATATAAAGCACTTAAAAAAAGCAATTATAATCATAACAACTACATTAAATACACTCAAAGTAAGTCTGACTACAAAAAAATAATTAAAAATACTCAACTAAAATATGAAAATGATCTTATCGCCAAATTGAGAAACGTGAAAAATATGTACGATTTCTGGAGAACAGTTAACTCTTTCAAAAAACCAAAAAAATTTGTGAGAAATGAAATTTCAATAGGTCATTGGGAGACTTATTTTGAAAACATCTATCACCCGACCCCAGCCATTATCCTTACAATAACAGGTAATCCCCATCATTACCTAGATAAACCCATCTCCATGGAGGAGCTGATTGAAGCTATCGACAGCTTGAAAAAAGGCAAAACACCGGGACCAGACGACATTCCGAATGAATGTTGGAAGGCTTTACCACCACAGTGGCTACACTATTTGCTAAACTTAACGAACAACATCCTACTAGAAGAAAAAATTCCTAATCAATGGTGTGACTCAATTATTAAATTGTTATATAAAAAAGGGGAAACGAATAATCCCGATAATTATCGACCCATAGCTTTAGAAAATACCGGTCTAAAACTTATTGCCTCTATTTTCAATCGTAGATTATATTGCTGGGTCGAAAATGAAAACCTCCTACCCGAAGAACAATGTGGTTTCCGGCGGAAAAGGTCATGCGTGGATAACATTTTTATATTACAAAGTTTAATTGAGATCAACTTACATATTAAGAAGAAACCTTTTTTTGGTATTTTTATTGATTATAAAAAAGCTTTTGACACGGTACCTCATGCAAAGCTATTTCAAAAACTCAATTATATCGGATTAAATTCTAAACTCATTAGAACAATTGCTAACATTTATCAACAAGCGAATACAACTATCAATGTTAATGATGAACTCACGAAACAAATAAAAATAACAAAAGGCGTCCTCCAAGGAGATGTCCTGAGTCCTGTCCTTTATGCTCTCTATACAAGAGACATGACCAACTACCTCGAAAACCAGGGATTAAAAGGGGTTTACTTGAACACAACTACAAAACTTATGACAATAACGTTCGCAGATGATACTGTCATCTTAGCCACATCTCCGGTAGATTGCCAGGACAAGTTGTCGACTTTAGAGAAATATTGTACTTTGAACGATCTTACTATCAACCCGGTGAAAACCAAAATAATTCACTTTCATAAAGGCAGACCAAAAAGAAATAAACCCATTTATTTAACCAATCAAGAAATCGAATATGTAAAAAATGCAACATACTTAGGCGTAACTTTTTCCAACTCCGGCTCGTTTAGCGCGCACGCGAAGGGCGCGACCAAAAAATCACAAGTGGCCATGGGCACGACTCTTGCAACGCTGAGGAGGAGCAGGTCTGATTCGTGGAACACAAAAACACAACTTTTTGACTCCCTTGTCAAGACATCACTTCTATACGCTGGGGAGGTTTGGGCGATAGATTACGTAAAAGACATAGAAACGATTCAGGCAAAATTCTTTAAATCGATCTTTCACCTACCGATCACCACCCCGCATTACATTTTGAGACACGAATTGGACAGAGCGCCACTAAGCTTTAATGTTTATATGAGTATGATACGTTGGTGGAAAAAGATTATACAAATGTCAGGAGATAGACTACCTAAACTATGTTTTGAAGAACTTGTGCGTCAAAATTCGAGTGATGATTGTCCGCAAAACTGGGTGTCTAAATTGAAGAAAATATTAGAGTACGTAAACGAAACAGAGCTATGGCTAAATCAGAACTCAGATGCCTCGATAAACGAAAAATATATTGCTTCGAAATTGATAACTAAGCTTAAATCAGAAGATTACACACGAATTGTAAATTCAAGTTACTCGCAATTGTACCTTCAACTACTGTCTTCAGAGCCCCGCCCCTCATATTACAAACTAACGATCAACTTAGCTAAAATTCGCATTTTTATGCAAATGAGACTCGGCAGCGACCAAAATATGAGAATACGTGTTGCTAAAGACAGTATCCTAACACTAAACTCAGAGATATGTACCTACTGTAATTCGCAATCTGTCAATACCATCGAACATATGCTTTTTTACTGCCCGATATACAATGAATCGAGAAAACGTTACCTTTCAAATTATATACAACCTGTACCTACACTGCCCGCGTTTCTATCTGGCTCAAATGTGAATGTGATGAGAAATGTTTACTTCTTTGTGCTCGAAGTCGCAAGAATTCACGAACTTATTAATTCATGATTATTATATTGTAAAGTTGCTGTGATTTTCATTTTTTCATTAACTCATTAATTATTGTTAATTGATATGTAACTGTAAATTATTACTATACGAGTACTCTCGTTGTACGGAGTGAATACTCCAAATGCAATTGATTTGAATAAATAAATAAAATAAATAAATAACATTTCAGACGGAATTGTTTTGAATGAAATTAAATACTCATTTAAAATATTTTGTATCGTAGCAGATTCACCTGCGAGAGCTTTTATTAAAGCAATAAAAAATCCAGGTGGCTATTTTGCATGTGAAAGGTGTACTGTAGAAGGTATCACTAAAAATCATAAACGTGTATATCCTAATATGAACTGTACATTACGAACAAAAGAGTCATTCATAAATAAACATCAATCAGAACATCATCTAGAGAACATCAAGACGAAATTGACAAAATTAAAAAAGTTCGATCCGGTTCATGACGTAGCTTTAGATTCAATGCATCTACTTTATCTCGGGGTAATGAAAAATTTGCTTGAAAAATGGTTAGTGATCAAAAAACATATGGCTCGGCTAAAAAACCGTGAGGTCAAAATTTTGAAGGAGAGAATGCAGTCTATATCATCAGACATTCCAATCGAGTTTGAAAGAAAATCTTATGATATAAACCAAGTTTCCAAATGGAAAGCTACCCAATATCGGTTTATTTTACTTTACATTGGACCTATTGTTTTCAAAAATTTATTATCAGATAACAAATATCGGCACTTCTTATTATTGTATGTCGCTTGCAGAATTTTGAATGATGACTTGAATGCAGTGAAATACGCTGAATACGCTCAAAACCAACTAAGGCTATTTTTTAATTTATTACCGTCTGAGTATGGTGAAGATGCGCAAGTATTAAATATGCACAATTTAATACATATAGCAGATGATGTTCGTCACTTTCAAGTTCCTTTGAGTGAAGTCTCGGCATTTTGGGGTGAAAGTTACATAAGTTTGTTTAAATACTTAGTAAAATCACCTTATAAACCACTGACCCAAATAGCAAACCGATTGAATGAGCTAGAATCTGCTGAACAAGTTAAGATAGTGAAAAAAAACAATTTAAGTGACTGCATTTATGGACCTGTCAGTGAGTCCATTAATTATAATCAAAAACAATATATAAAAATAGAGAAGGTTAAATTCCGTGGTATCACTCTTACTTGCAAACATCCAGACAATATAATTCAATTGAAAAATGATAAAATATTTGTAATTAACAATATATTAAATGCTCAAAACAATTGCAATGCTCGGGAAAGTATTGATAATTTATATGGGTAATTCTACGATAAGAGCGACATTCAGTGGCAAACGGAAAAAAATTACTTCCTTTTTCCAAAACAGTGTTTCATATGCGATAATATGATAAAGAGCCTCATTTACTATTGGGCGCGTTATAATTCAATTGTTAAAGGTATTTAATTTTTATGAAAATCGTATTAAAAGTTGAAGAAAGTATCTCCCCTGGCCTGTCCCTTGACCGTTTCCTTGCTAACAAATGAACTTAATTTCTACCATATTTAATTAAACGTCGCCAAATCTCAACTGCCACTCACTAGGTGGTCCTAGGCAATATTCTTCTAGTTGTGGTACTACCTATTTATTTCATAAGGTTTAGTATTTTCAAAACAATTTTTGTCCCACGATTTTTGGTTATCCTCCCCTGGCATACTTTGATTTATTGGTATTGCACAAATGTGTGACGCACGCACACATGAAACCGTGCAGCGCTCGCATTTGATGTAAAGTTGGCAATAAGCCTCGAGAGATTCGTTTCTTCGCTTTCATCAGTCAGTTTGAGTCACGCAATTCCGCAGTGTGGACGTTTAGCACGGTGATCGCCATCTCTCCCCTGGTAAGTCGTAATTAGCTATTATTTACCTAATTATTGTGAGCTTACTGCCTCTTTAAAGCATTTCGTGAAAACATTAACCATGTAATTTATATAATTCTATACGAGCATTGATTTTTTAACAATTTCAAAATTTTCTTAAAAACATCTCTACCCTGCCATATCTCCCCTGTCTTGAAAAGTTCCAGGGGAGATACAAAATGACCAGGGGAGATATATACCTCTAATTATTTACGTTGAAAGAAGCCTCGGAGGAAGTTAGCTCACCAGGGTGATATTTCTTCAATGTGTATTATTATTTACAATCATGTATCAAGTGCTCATTTATTTTGATTTAAACCGGGTAAGCTGAATTAGCTGATTTAATTCTGTTGCAGGCCATGGCGAACAGGAAAAGATTAATACGTGAAGAACGTCTGGAGAAAAAGCGCCAAGCAGAAAGACTGCGATATAAAAGAATAAAGGGCAACCCAGAAAAATACGAAGAGCAAAAAGAAAAGGAAAGAAAGAAGTATGCGAGGAAGAAAGAAAAAGGAATCATAAAGACTGTGGACAAAATGACCCCCAGAGAGCAACGCAAGGCGAGAAAGATGTGGAGAGAAAAGGCGAGGAAACGTCGACACCGTCTAGCACTCATAGATATTTCTAATAACCCGACGATATCACCAAGTTCAGATAGTAAGACGCCTACACCGCAAAGAAATTCTGATCGAAGAAAACAGGCAGCAAAACAGAAATCAGATCGTTCCAGGAGATTGAAATACAAAATAATAAAAAAACAAAAACAAAAAATATCAAAACTTAAAGCTACAGTTGAGCGTTACAAAAAACGATTACAGAGATTGAAACCACCAGAAAATCTAGAACCAAACACAAAAATTAATAAAATGTTAGATTCCTTCAGTACTAAAGACACAATTAAAAAGAAACTGTTGTTTGGTGAAGTACTGGGTGAACAACTGAGGCAAAATTTTTCTACTCTTTCGACTGATAAGGAAAAAAAAGTTTTCAGAAGGATGATAAGCGGAAAATTAATCAGTAGATATGGGGATCCCAGATACAGAATGATACTGAGATAAAACCCTTAAAAAGACCGAAACACAAAATAAAATTTATGGATCCTAAGCGAAAAGTTAAAGCCAACTATGAAAAATTGAAGATGGTAATCACAAACTTTCTAACAGATGACTGTAATAGTAGAATATGTGCTGGTAAAAGGGACTTTGTGACAAAAAACGGGGAGCGGAAACAGAAGCGTGTATTACTCGACACATTATTCAACTTGCACAAATCTTTTCTGAAAGATTCAGGTATTAGTATTTCTTATTCCCTTTTCTGTAGACTGAGGCCATTTTGGATTATTCCACCACGCTGCGATAATCGTGATACGTGCCTATGTGTAACTCATGCCAATATGAATTTAACGCTTGCCGCCTTATTTCAAGCAAAGATCACATCAGTTCCGAACCATCATAGTCTTCTAAATCAAATTTGCTGCAATAAATACAGTGAAAAATGTCTTTTACGCGAGTGTCTAATCTGCAAAAACAAAAGGCTGGAGTATAAAGAATTTGATAATTCTGTTTTAATATTACACAAACAGTGGGAGTCTATCTCTACTAATATGACTGATCCCAAAACTAAAAAGATACGCAAAGTGACTAAATGCATAAAAAAGACAATTCAGATACATCCCCGTGATGTGATTTTGCAGTTCGAAACGAGTTTAGGAAAGTTTCATCAGCACAACGTGAATATTGTACACCAGTACAATGCATTTAAAAGAAAAAAGCATAATCTTACAGAAACAGATGCCATAATTCATATGGACTTTAGTGAAAATTACCAAACTAAATATGCTGAAGAGATTCAGGCTTTTCATTTTGGAGGTTCGAGACAACAAATTACTCTCCACACCGTAGTTACTTACACTAAAGACAACGCAGAAGCAGAAGTAAAGACTACATGCTATTGTACTATGTCAACAAACTTGTCACATTCTCCTCCAGCTATTTGGGCTCATTTACAGCCTATCCTGGATACGCTGCCTGCCACTGTTAAAAATTTACATTTTTGGAGTGATGGACCGGTCACCCAGTACCGCAACAAAACCATGTTCTATCTATTGGCGACTAATTTAAAGAAATTCTATTCTAACCTGGTGAATTTCACATGGAATTATCATGAAGCGGGTCACGGGAAAGGACCACCCGATGGGGTTGGCGCAGTTTGTAAGAGAACTGCTGACAGGCTCGTTGGTAGCGGTAATGACATATCTTCGTTGAGCGATTTATCAAATGCAGTTCAGAAGCATTGCCCTAACATTAAAGTATTGACGATCGACGACTCTGAAATAATGCAAAAAGAAAACATTCTTCTTGCAGCAGGTAAAAACATTAAAACTTTTCCTGGTACACTGCGTATACATCAAGTTGTAGGGAGCACATTTCTCCCTAATCAACTAAAAATGAAGACATTAAGTTGTTTCTGCAACCAAGATTGCAGCCATTTCCAAATTGGCAATCTCTTGTATTCCTTTAATTAATCGCGTCTTCATGTTGGGGATGTTTGTATATATATATATATATAAATCATAACCAGAGTTAGGAGAGGAACCGCAACCCTTTACATCCCGAAGAGGAACTTCCAACTCCAAATCTAGGGGTATTATCAATGTCTTTGAGCGTGCATAACAAATTTTCGTACATCCGAAGAATAAATTTTGAAAACAAAATTTATAAATTTTTATTGTTGTGTAGTATTCAGCCTATAGAGTTAATATTTTATTATGTTATTCTTATGTTGCCCATAGTTGCCTAACAGACTACACAAAAATCATAAGTATTGTTGTAAACGGATTTGAATACTTATTTTTTAGTTGTACTGAGGAGAATACTTAATTTTATTATTCATTATATTTTCAATATCTAACTTTCTTCCGTAGGCACAGTTCATAAAGTTTTCTATACTTTGTAATCTTTAATTTTCAGTCAAGACTGTACAAAATTATAAGTCTAATAGTGAATTAAACAGGAAGTTTACAAAATGTTATTTTTTATATTGAATTTATTCTTTTATTTCATTAAACTTACCTCAGAATCTCCACCCTGTCCATATTGTATCCTACCCTGTAAAGCATGTCTCTACCCTGGATAAAATATCTCCCCTGGTCTTTTATAAAATTGTTAAAAAACCATAAAATGACTCGCCTCCTACCATTCAGTACTTTTAGTAACTGTTAAAATGAGAAAATGTCAAATTGGGCTCATTTCGTTTTTTTTCTTGCTTTGCCACAAACGCTAACATCTGTGTCGCTCTTATCGTAGAATCACCCATATATTTACGGCATGGTGGAAAATCAAAGAAGAGAAGTGTTTCATCATCCAACTTCATCAGTTGATGTGGGTTTAATAGAAATTATTTCTTGGAAAAAACACCAAACATTATTAAAAATTACTAACGTTAAACGTAAGTGTATGTTATTTAACATGAACGACTCTAAATATGTTATCACTTTATTACATGTTTAAATGTTTCTTTAAAATAATCGATAAAATATTTTTTATTATATTTTTATTACAAGTGAATTATTAATTTATAATTTGAAAGATTGAAATAATTAAATTTTAAACAGACTGAAAAAAACCATAAGAAGTGTAAGTATATGTGACACTTATGTATATATGAATGTATATATAATACACATTAAAAACAGTGGAAGACGTACAATAGTGTCAAATATCAATTTATCAATAGCAGGTCTGAACTTGTCCATCTTTCTTGCGCGCAGTCAGTTGTTTATATTTTCGAACAGACTAGACTATTAAACTGTATAGTTATTTAGTTGAAAGTACAGCTCGCTTCAAGAAAGATCGTTGTGGAATTATTCTACGTTTGACTTCTTTAGTGTTTGTGAAAATGACAGACAGTGCCAAAAAATACGCAGTGGTTGAATTTGAGGAGATAATAAATAATAAAAAAGTGGTAGAGTTGGTACCGATAGGGTGGCTGACCGACAACAATTGCATGTGTTTATGGCCGCCAAGAAATGCTGAGCACAAGGTGCCAAAATGGGTTGAGCTTGGATGTGGGCCTTATGAAATGTGGAAAAAATATCCAGTCAAAGTTCTCAGTAAAGCAAGTAAGTATTTACATGCATCAAATGTTGTGATTTTTAATACTTTTTTTTCACATATGTTAATATAAAAGTAATGATGCCCAGTGTTATTATAATCATCTGACATAATTCATTGTAATTTCAGAGGATTATGCCCAGGGATTGCGTAGATTAAAAAAATCATTCAAAACAGTTGATGTGGAAAGTGCTGAGAGTGAATCCCAAGCTGCTGATAAAGACAGTGAAATTCCCATTTTGAATTCATCGACAGTTTCTCGGCTGTTGGCTCGATCCTGGCCGTTGACTAACCAAAACCAAAATTCCATGGTAGATCTCCCTGCAATTGACGAAATAGACATCAATGAAGGTCGTGAAACTGAGCGTGATGAGGAAGCTGCGTTTGATACTACGACGGAACCTCAAGGTATGTACATATGAAAGAATACGTATTCTTTCATTTATGAGATGTCACTTTATAATTGATACATGATGCAAGTTTATGAAATTGCCTATGACAATGTGATGGTAATAATAATAAATGGTATTTTATAATTACTATTTCGTTATTATAATTATTATATTTACTGATAGTGGAAAAATATGTGTGATCTCTAGATTCGGAGAATAATACGACTATAATTAATTATTGTACAAATTTTAGGATTCGAGAATTACAATGATGTCGCGAAATATCTGCAAGGTGTTATTCACGATGAAATGAATAAATTAAGAAGAAGCGTCAATTACCACATAGGCCAACAATTTAAAAAGATGTTGGAAGTCGTTCAATACTCAGCAGATCCACCGCGTAAACAAAATGCTTGGAAAAACATCGGCGATGATTTGCCATTCGACGACTTAGAAAAGTATGTAGCTTTTGACGAATCATTAAAAATCAATGAGGAAAAACGAAACGCACTGGTATGTATAAATCATTACAAAATTATTTACAAATTATTAAAATAACATTTTCGAGTGAATTTCATGTCATCAAATGATATTTTCATCATCTTTAGACAGACATATTTCAAATGGTCTCGGCTGGGTGCACTAAATTCGAGGATGACGTCCACAAAATTATGGAAAAATTATTAAAAAAAGATGTGCAACTACATTACAGCGGGTGTGGACGAAAAATCAAAGGCGTCGGGAAGAAAAGTTTCAAAGAAACTGAAACTTTCTCCGAAATGGAAAGTAAGTGAAGGCTATTTTTTTAATTGTAACGATGAATTTTATTGTTATTATTATTATTTCAGAATTCTTAACAGCAAAATACCATGGATCCAAGGAAAAAATAAAAATTTTAACGGCCGTAAGCACTTATCTATCGGGGGCCAAAGACCGAGAAGGTGGACGCGCTCAGCGCAAATAATGTGAAGTTTAAAAATGGATTAAAATAAAATATAAATATTATATTACTATAAATATAAATAAAACTATTCAATCCATCATTTAATGAATGGCTCAGCTTTGGCATTTAATTTTGGGCCTTGCCTGGTAATTAACCATGAGCCAGTCTTGGCAACAAGCCTGGCCCAAGATTATCATCCCAGACTACTAGCAGGGCTGGACCAAGCTTGGCTTACAAGCTTGGCCCAGAGTTAGACATAGTCGGTCCAAGCCTGGGACAGGCGTGGGCCCATCGCATATTCCTCTATGGGTACCCGCGAAGAAATAGAAACCTTATCTCTTAAATTTAGAAACGAGAAATTAATTAAATTAAATAAATTGAATATATTCAGACGTCAATTCGATTAAAGCTCGTCTAACTACTCTCGAATCTAAACCCATCAGTGACACCTCGCCTTTCCAACTTATCTCTCAGTCATGTAGCGAGACTAGCGAACGTTGTCGTCGGGCGCGTAACGTGATTGTATGGTATTCCTGAGCTAGTGGACGAAAATAGCGAAGATTTGAGTGAGGTAAACAAGATGCTCGCGGATATGGGTCTCGATATAGATAGATTTTAAAATATACATAAATACTCTCGGAATGATCCAACTAAGGAAGAGACATACAGCACAATTTTTGAAAGACGAAATAATAAAGTGTCTAAGTGAATTCAATATTGACATAACACCGCACCCGAGTTACATATATAGATATGCAACCTGACCAGGGGAAGGCAAATTGCATGGAAATGCAAGGTGGCGGAAAATGTTCGTTACCGGACACCCACAAAATTAAAACCAAGCCAAAGCCAATGGCTTGGTAAAGGAAATAAAATATCAAATGGCACCATAAATATGCAGACGGCGTATTTCAAATGTGCTTAGGAAAGCAAAGATAGGAGACTTAACGAATTGGAGGTGCCAGGAATGAGTTGAGTCGGTCGCTAACCACGGTTTAAAGAGGAGCCTCATCTTTTGGCTGTAGGATTATTAAAAGTAAAAATCATTTTTTTTTTAAATTGTTAAATTATTAAAAGTCAAAATCATTTTCAAAATTGTTAATTATTAAATTTCAAAAGCTGTTCGCTGTCAAAGTAAAAGTGATGTCCCAAGTGATGTTCAAATCTGGTTATGTTTGAAAGGCATTAAGAGTCCTTTGCAAAAACTGTTCGCTCTAAATTAAAAGTGATGTTAAAAGCTGTTTAGTTAATTAAAAGTAATGTCTAACTCTATTTACTAAATTAAAAGTGATGTCCAAAACTGTTGAGTAAAGAAATTAAAAGTTATCTTCAAAATTGTTAATTATTACAGTAAAAGTGATGCCCCAAATCTGTTTATTTTAAAGATCCTCAATGTAAAAGAAAATAAATGTAAAAAAAAAAGTTAATAAATTGAAACAAATGTAACACAAAAAAAAACAAAGTGATTAAGGTTCCCATCCCGAGTTCCCCCCTAAAACATAAATAAAATATAATTGGCGCAGTCGGACTGGGCTTCAGAAAAAGAAACCCAAATTTTAACCAGTTTATACGAAAAGTGTGATACGAAGTGGTTTAAAGTGCAATTTACTAAACGACCACTGAAGAAATTGGCAAGAAGAGAACAAAGGAACAGAATGGTGGACCAAAACAGAGGAGTGGAAGAGCAGGATAATGGGGATCTATTGATGAGGCAGTGCCTGGCGGCCAGAAACCCTAAGACGAAGAATAGAAAAGGACCTGAGGTTCTTGCCCAACTTCGAAGGAAAAAGCGGAACCCTACCATATTTTATAACAGTGGTGGATAGAACACTACAGGACTACGGACAACAAGCAGAAGAGGCATACCACATCATATACAACGAGAAGATACTGGGAGCAGCGAAGAACTTCTTGGAAACCTCACCCCCAACATCGTGGGAAGAGTGCAAGGCAAAGTTAAAGCTGCAGTACAAGCCGTCCAAGAACCAAGAAAAAATAATGCCGGAAATAAGTACGCTTAAGGTATATACTGTGGAGGAATTGAGTAATAAAATAAGAGTTTTCGTGGATGACATATCAGAGTGCTCAATGTTTAGTGACTTTAAAACCGAAATTATAAATATCTTAAGCAGTGTTTTGGTGCTTAAAATCAAAGAAATAACAGCGAAAGCATTAGCAGCAGAATTGTGTAATAAGTTTAGTTTGGAAGAAATTAGAAAAGTTATAAATAAATACATAGGTCAAGATCATTTCAATTTAAAGTGGAATAGAACAAATTTTAGACAAAAAAATCCTCAATCAAGTTTTAGTAATGAAAGATATAACAATAACTTAAGACAGGAGAGAAGAAATCAAGCACACAATAATGATAACCAGACACGAAACTATGCCTTTAATAATAATAATAAAGATATAATAATAATGTGAGACAAGAAGGACGAAATCAAGTACACAGTAATGACAATCGACCACGAAACTATACTAATACAAATCAAATGAGAAATCATAACAATTCGGCTCAAATACAGAATGGTAATCAGACAAGACAAACACAAAGAAACAATTATAATCAAAATAATAGACATAACAGTAATAACTCTAGACAAAATAATATTAACCAGGTACGTAACGGACAAAATAGTAACCAAAATAATCAGGCAAGAAATAACAATCAAGCAGAACCTATGGAGGTGGATACTTTAAATACCGGAAATACAGGTGAAAATAATCGATTAGAAAGTAATGAATTTTTTATCAATTAGCCTCGGAGAGCAAAAAAGTCTATATTTCAGTGACTATTAATGGTAATGTTTATGTAGCATTAATATTTACAGGTTCCACGATTAGCTTGTTAAATTCAAGAAATGTTAAAAGTAATATTTACCGGGGATTAGGAGAAAACAAAATACAAATCAATGCCATAGATGGGGAAGTAAAAAAGGAAAAGGAATTAGTAAAAACAAAATGTCCAGAAGAATTTAAGCAACCAGATAACGCTAGGATGAAATGGGTGAAAATACAACTTGACAAAAAGTATGATTTTTAATAGGTATGGATTTTATTGAAAAAAATGTTAAAAATATCGATATAAAAAAGCAAGAAATAATACTGAACAACGATACAGTGATACCTTTCTTGAATAAAAAAATTCAGGAAGACGTTAACTTATTGGAAGAATCTTATTTAGGTAATATAAAGTTAAACCATTTAAATAAAGAAGAAAAAGAAGGAATGTCAAAACTTTTGGAAAAATTTAAATCATTAATTTTTAAAGAAGGGGACCAATTAACAAACACTAAAAGCATAGTACATGAAATAAAAATAACAACAACACAACAAATAAATTCAAAATCGTTTTCGCTATCCACCACAACACGAAATAGAAATAAAAAGGCAACTGGACGAAATGGAGAGACAAGGCATAATTAGGAAAAGTAACAGCAAATACTCTTCACCTATATTCGTAATTCCAAAAAAAAAGATAACTCAGGAATACAGAAGTATAGGCTAGTAGTAGACTATAGAAAATTAAACCAAATTACCGTGGACGACAAGTACCCATTTCCCAATATCGAAAGTATATTGGACAAGTTGGGGAAAGCGCAATATTTTAGCTCTTTAGATTTAGCAAAGCGCTATCACCAAATTTTGGTCGCGGAAAAAGACAGAGAAAAAACAGCCTTTGTTTCACCTTTAGGTCTCTATGAATTTATTAGGATGCCCTTCGGGCTTAAAAATGCCCCTGCCACCTTCCAAAGGTTGATTAATGAGATATTGCGAGAATACATAAATAAAATTTGTGTTGTCTACCTAGACGACATATTAATATTTTCAACTACTTTAGAAGAACATTTAAAATCAATAGAAAAAATATTTAAACGATTGGAAGAACATAATTTAAAAATCCAGGCAGATAAGTGTAGTTTTATGAATAGGGAGACAGAATTTTTGGGACATGTACTGACAAATCAAGGGATAAAACCAAACCCTAACAAAATCAATGACATAAAGAAAGTTGAACTACCTAAGACGGAAAGACAGTTGAGAAGCTTTCTGGGCATGACAGGATACTACCGAAAATTTATAAAGGATTATGTTCAAATAGCATATCCTCTAATAAAATATTTAAAAAAAGATACGAAAATAAATATTAAAGATCCAGGACACTAGCGATTTTTGGCTTTTTGTAATTTTTTGCGGAGTCGATTGTGCGTTATCTTTGGCAATTGCGAGCTGCTTTCCAGTCGCTGCTTCGGACAGTGATTGCATTTCGCCCATCTGGATTATCTTGGAGAAAGAGGAGGCGAACCACCCACTCGGGAATTTTGTCGGTTACGGCTGTCGGGCCACCCGGCCTGGCAAGGAGTACGTATACGAACGGTGATTTGTAACGGACAAGTACGCAATACACATTTCCCCAACTCGGACAAGTACGCAATACAGAATCCCCCAACTCGGACAACTGACTTCCAACTCGTCATCGGCTGACAGCTTTTGACAACAGACCTGTTCACTTCCATTTTTCCTTTGTCCATCTCTCCCTCCCCCTAGATTTATTAGCCCGGTACAACATTCCAACCCCAAAAAAGAGGATAAAACTGAGCCATGGCGTCTGGCCAGGCCAGCGCCAATTCTTTTGCCCTACTGGACAATACACCGATCCCCCCAAAAAAGGCGAAAAAAAGACCAGGGAAACCGATCTCGCTGCACGATCTAAATTTCCCTAACCTCCCAGAAAAGAGGACGGATGCAGCCGATCCGGCCACCCACCCTAAATACATTACCATCACTGCTACCGATGACAAAAAACCCCTGAAGAACTATAACCAATTTATGATTAGGAAGGGTGTTGATGCCATTTCCGCCAAATTCTATTCGGCGAGCTACCTGAGGGACGGTGCTCTGCTACTTTTAGTGGAAAATACCCGAATCGCGGAACGCTTTATTGCTGCTAAAGAAATTGCCGGGATCCCGGTAAAAGTGGCCTTTCATTCCTCACTTAACAGCGTAAAGGGTACGGCCTATTCCCCGGAGTTTAGGTCTCTATCCCAGGACGAGCTCCTCGATGCCTTCCGGAACCAGGGTGTGACTGAGGTTGCCCAGATCACACGACCTGGCGAGGGGGGTGTGCGAGTTCCGACAGGGCTAGTCATCCTTACCTTCAATGCCTATGTCCTGCCAAAAGATATAGAAGGGGCATGGTCAAGGATCCTAATAAAAGAATACTACCCAAATTCTATGCGATGCCGTAACTGTCAGAAACTGGGACATACTGCAAAGCACTGCCAGAACGCCTCGGAAACTTGCGGAACCTGCGGATTTCCCGGTCCCCATTGCCAGGAAATGTGCACCTGGAAGTTTTGCGTGAACTGCGGAGTTGAGGGTCATGAGCCTTTCAGCAAAAACTGCCCTGAATTTAACAAACAAAAAGACATCCTCCGTATCAAAGTGCAAAACAAATGCAGTATGTATGAAGCACGCAAGACGTACTACGCCCAACACCCAAACGTCAACGTCAATGTTCCCTTCAGCCAAGTTGTCAGCGCTCCTCAACCTGTCGCTGGCAATGAATCTGCAAAAAAAAACCACAGCATCTCAACCCACGCATAAAATCCCCAAAAATGTTCCTGCACCAGTCACCGAAAATAACTCGCCACCTCCAAAACCTCCAACTAACAAAAACCTAACTGCTTCCTCCTCCACCCCCAACAAATCCAAATCCAGCCAAATTAACAAAGACCCACTATTAACTAACAAAAAATATAAAAATAACCCAAAAAATATGGCAGTACCGAAGGAAAAAATAATTTCCACACTCCCCAAAAAGACATCAGAAAACGAAAAAACAAAAAATCTGGAAAAAGAACCCTCAATTTTACCATCCACATCCTCTTCAAACCCCCAATTTTCACAAATTTTAATGAAACCCCTTCAGACTATCGACCTAATTGCCATGGAGACCGAAAACAATCTGGATGATGAAAGTTGTCCCTCTGTGAGGTCATTCACTTCACTGTCCAGTGACGATGATTGAACCCCCCAACCCCTCCCAACACCTCACCATTCTACAATGGAACATACGCGGCCTCTCGTGTAACCGCCCTGGACTAGAGATCCTAATCGCACTTTACAAGCCCCAAATCATCCTCTTACAAGAAACGCATCTAAAAAACGAGGAATGCCCCGCCAGGCTGGGGAGCTATAGTTTCTTTGGCTACAACACCGCCAGGGGGCGCAGGCACGGAGGTGTGGCCATACTGGTTCACAACTCCATCCCCGCCACCCCAATCAGCATCAACAGCCCCATCACAGCATGCGCGGTCACTATCGAGATCGCCAAAAAATTAACCCTTGTGTCCATTTATCTGGAAAATCCGGTAGATGTCGACGAAACTAATTTGGCGAGATTGACTGAGCAGCTTCCCCGAGGCACCATTTATGGGGGAGATTTCAACGCGCATAGCCCCCTATGGGGTTCGGCGCGCTGGAATCCCAGAGGGAGAAAAGTCGCGAGATGGACGGAAAATTCCAACCTAGTGGTTTTAAACACCGGCCTCCCCACTTTCATGTCAGGGACAGGTTCTATGTCCCATATCGACATTTCTTTGGCCCCCCCCCCACCTTGCCGGGGGAATTAATTGGCAAACTCACGGGAACCTCGAGGGTAGCGACCACTTTCCCATACTGATCCAGTCCGGCATCAGTATGGCCAGCCCAAAAAACCTCTCTGGCTTTTGTGAAAAGAGGGCCAACTGGGACCTATACGTCAGGAGTGTTGAGGCGGAACTGCTAAAACGCCCATTCTCGCCTAATATTAACTGGGAAGCAGCCCAACTTACCCGCGCCCTCAGGGCTGCTGCGACCAGCAGCTTCCCGGTTACCAAACCCCACCAAAAGTCCCAACCCATTTGGATGAATGGAAACATTCTCCAGATGATTAGAGAAAAAAACCGGGCATGGAAAGCATTTCAGAGACGTCCCTCCACGGCCAACCTAATAGAGTATAAGCGAAAAGCAGCTATCGCAAAAAGAGGGACTAAAGAGGCCAAAAAAACTGCCTGGAATGCTTTCGCAGAAAATATTGATCCCAGCATCAACATGCGCGAGGCCTGGCAAAGGGTTAAAAGAATCTCGGGGAATAGGCAGAGCAATATTATAACAGCCCTCAAATCTAACGGAGTTAATTTCGTTAACTCCTACGAGATAGCCGAGGAACTAGCAAACGCGTGGTCAACATACTCGAGGGATGAGTCCTTTAGAGAGGAACTAATAATTAATAGGGACAGATGGGTACATCCCCACACGCCAGGACCAAATAGGGCCGAACTCTCCATAGTCTCGTCCATTACCCCCGGCGAGCTAAGATTAGCACTTAGCAAGTGTAAGGTTTCCGCACCCGGCCTCGACAAGATAACCTATAGGATGATCAAGGAGTCTCCCCCTTCCTTTATAGAAAGGTTGAGAGACCTTTTTAACCTTATTCTAAAGGAGGGCATCTTCCCACACGTGTGGAAAAATGCCACCCAAATCCCCATCCGCAAGCGGAGTACCCCGTCTGGCGTGGCTCTATCCCCGTGGGACCTGAGACCCATCTCCCTCATCCCATGTATGTCACGTCTGCTGGAAAAAATTCTGGCGAGACGTGTAGCGGACCAAGTGGAAACAATCCTAGCCAACTCCATCCACGGCTTCAGGAAATTCCGCGGCACTACGTCACTCTTGCTTGAATTTGAAGCCCAAATTATGTCCAGCCTAAACCTGAAAAAAAGAATTTTTGCCCTGGCGGTGGATATAGAAAAGGCCTACGACCGAGTCAGACACGACACTATCCTGGACCAAATGGCAAAATGGGGTTTCGGGAAAAAATCCACCAAGCTCATAAAAAGCTTCTTATCCTCCAGATCCCTACAAGTCAGAACAAATGGACACCTATCAAAAAAACATCCGGTGTGCAACGTACTCCCACAGGGCTTCCCCTATCCCCCACCCTCTTCAACCTTTTCATCTCCTCCCTCACAGACAGACTAGAACTACAAGACGGAATAAAAACGTACATTTATGCAGACAATATTCTAATAACGACGGACTCAGACCACCCCACCGACGACTTGAGGAGAGCCTTATCAACCATCAACATCTGGGCGCACCAAACAGGAGCAATTGTCCCTCCGCAAAAAATCGAAGCCATCGTCTTCAGCAGGCGGCGAGCCCCTGTTCTCGAAAACCTACAAGTCGGCGACCAGGTCATCCCTGTCTCCAGGGAACTAAAAATTCTGGGACTCACCTTTTCTCACACCCTGAGATGGGCAACAGACTGCAGGAACATCACTCTCAAGTTACAAAAAATCAATAACCTGATGAGTGATTTGCGCTGGAAAAAAAGGAGCCCCAATCCATGCGTCCATAAAGATCGCGAGAACCTTATGCGATGGAACAACAAACTATGGCCTGCAGCTTTACGCAGGTTCCACGCAAACACACCTGGCAAAAATACAAAGACACATAAACCACGTCCTACGCACGGCCACCGGCGCTCTTAAATCAACCCCCATTAGAGCCATTTGGACCGAAACCGGAAGCTGGCCCATCGAAGACAGAGCCAACAAGGCCAGAATTAAAACGGTGGCCAGCAACTGGCTAGACACAGAGCGACCCCACCACAACACTCTCTTACATTTGAACGAAATCAGGACTCGGCAGCGAACGACCCCAGCTCTAAAAATAGCATTAGGTATAGTAGCTAGTCTAGGTACTAATCTACCCGACCCCTCATCCTTAACCCTATCCAGCTCTATCCCCTCCGCCCACCTGATCTCCCCAGCCTGCATCATTTCGGGGAAACAAAACAAGAAAAATACCCCAAAAGAAGAATTCATTCAGCTCCACCATGAACTCATCGCGTCCCACAAAAACAGCTTGAGGATCTACACTGACGGATCAACCTCCACAAACCACTGCGCAGCAGCCTTCGTTGGGTTTCCCCCCCAACAAAACAGAGAGAAAATAATCCGTCGGTTCAAGCTCCCTCTTGGGGCAACTAGCTTCGAGTCTGAGATGTTTGCAATGTGGAAAGCGATACAATTCGCGGCGAAGGCCAAGACACGCTCCATAATCTTCTCAGATTCCCACAGCACCATCCAGGCCATCAAGAACACCCACTGCAACGAACCAATCATCAAAGCCTGCAGACAAGTTCTAAATCAGGAAGCAAATTCCATCAAATTGGCCTGGATCCCCGGACACATAGGGAAAACAGGAAATGAACTAGCCGACCACCATGCCAAACCTCGTTTCCTGCCCAGTGCTCAGATGAAGGAATTACCAGCGTCTTCCTTCATATCAAGAATGAGTAGACTGGAGATGCTAAGGAGACGCCAACGCTGCTGGGATGGGGAAAGAACTTTTCTTGCTTCCCATTGGCCTCGGATCTCTCCTCCAACTTACAACAAGAGCCTGACCAGAGCCCAGGGTGTCGCCCTGTTCCGAGTCAGAACGGGCCACACTCTGGTCACCCACGCACATCTCTTCTCAACAAGGCCCAGGGAGCGGTGTCACCGATGCCAAGTTCTTCTTACCGTACAACACCTACTGGCAGACTGCCCGATCGCCGTAAGACTCTACGGCGGGACGCCACCCCCCTTATCCTCCCTCCTAGACCCATCCAATCCCGACCCCCTCCTGTCCATACTAACTAAGCTAAACTTGCTCCATAGAATATAAAAAAAGGAATTTTTGAATTTTTTCCTCTTTCCCTTTTTTTTTTCTTTTTTTTTTTCCCCTATCTTGAATTTTAGTCCGATACTTTATCTAGCACTAAGTTTCCCCTAGCTTCTAATATTAAACCTAAGTCCTAGTCCATAAGAAATCTTTTCAAACAGAATTACGCGGATTCAGAATTATTGAAATGTAGCTCCGATATCTCTTATAATTTATGTTAAAAACAGTTAACTTTATCAGGTTATTAGTTTCCCATTAATATCTATTGCCGAAATAAGTACCATTTTTGTTTTGTATTAATAATATTCTTTCCCAACCTCCTAAGCTTAAGTTTTTATCACAACTGTTTTTCTTTGATTATTTATAAGATATATTTGTAGAAAGCGCCATATGGGCCTGGCACCCGAGTGCGCCTCAAGGGTAGGGCCAAATTTAGAATTTAGCCCTACCAATAAATAAATAAATAAAATAATCACGAAAAGAACTATAGTGTAACGGACAAGGAATTTTTGGCTATTGTGTATTCCGTAACATACTTTAGACCAATTTCTGAACATTCTGAGATTATAAACAAATCGGTACGCACAACAGTTTTTCGAGAATGCTGGACCAGCAAATAGATCTACAACATTCACCTGGAAGAAAACGACAATCAAAGAGTTGAAAGCATTCATAGCCGTTTTACTTGAAATGGGAATAACCCGTATGCCAACATTTTTTAGTTACTGGTCACGAAATCATCGATACATCCCATGGTTTGATCAAATGTTTAGCCGAAATAGATTCCAGTTACTCTGCAAATTTTTTCATACTCTGGACAATAGCACATTAGCAGGACGTGATAGCAATGAATATGACCCAACAGCAAAGTTCGAACCTGTCGTTGCTCATACAAATAGCAAATTCAAATTTTGTTATTCGCCAAATCAGCACTTGAGCGTGGATGAATCGTTAGTAGGCACCAAAAGCAGGTCAGCACTGACCCAGTATTTGCCAAATAAAAAGCACCACAAATGGGGCATACAATTTTGGATGCTGGCAGATGCGGTCTCACACTATTGTTTGTCATTTTTTTGTTATCGGGGAGCCAAGGACCAACGCGACAAAAGAGAAATAAAAGAAAAAGGCCTCGCTCAAGTAGTAATAGATAAATTACTCAGTATGAGTAACTTCTATATGAAAGGATACCAGGGCCTGTGCGAAGATCGCGCACAATTTGCAATCATTGCAATAAAGGGTTGCATGGTGTATGCATGAGTATGCATCAATGCGAATAAATGGCTTGTGTAAGTAAAAATAAGGAAATACATATTACACATTTTTAGTGAACAGAGAACTAACTATAAATATCTATAATAATACTTATATTTTTTTAGTGACGTATTACCAGCTGCACGATCCACTTGGGTATTAGATTTGTCTGACGCTTGTCGTGCATCATAGCGTTATCTTTTCGTTTTGATATACGACACCAGCTATTTCATTGCAAATGATTGCAAAATGCAATATACTACCAGATATATATGTATATGTAAAGCGATGACCAAACGATGATTTTTTCTATATGCAATTACGTTTTGAAAAAGAGAAATTTCTTTGTACGATTTTCATGATGTCTTATATTTATGTTATTCTTATGACTTTTAATAAATATCGAAACTCCATTGGTTTCGATTTATTCTCCATCCATTTCGCAATATGCTGCTTTTTGAATTTTGTAAATATCACGCCTACTTTGGTTTTTACGAGCATTTTCGCAAACCTCTACAAATTCGTCGATTCGGCCCGGTATTCTTCGCCTAGGTACGCTCTTTTCGCTCGGTGCTAAAAGGGTTAATTAGAAACAGACTTCGACACCACCAAATTGTCTGCAAACAAACCAGCTCCCTACAATATACAGCAATCAACATAGAAGAATGGACAGGTCACCTAACCATAGCATCTATTTACTGCCCACCCAGTGAACCGCGAGGTCAAGGAGGACCAATTCACCTCTTTATTCAAATCACTAGGCAACAGATTTCTCATCGCGGGAGACTACAACGCTAAATCTCGTTATTGGGGGGTCCAGAATAAGTACACCAAAAGGCAAACAATTATGGAAGTTAACACCAGTTCAGCACTCAACCTATGCCCCCCAGCAACGTGACAGCCCCACTCAACATCACGGGCCCCATCAACGTGACCGGACCGGTCACACGAAATCCCGCTGACCTAATGTCGCGCCTGCCCAACTGACACCAGGTCACCTGCGCAGCCCACCTGCAGTTTCAGCATAAACTAGTATATCGAATGTCAAAATTATTATCATTATAAGTTAAATGAGGGCAGAATAAATTTGGTCTTCAACCAGAACGGGTGTTTCCTTTGCGATTATTGTATTTTTTTTTATCTCACAACTTTTTAAAGTTGTTAACTGGCGCCCGAGCAGGGACCTGAGTTGTCTGTTAATTGATCGTTCGAAAGTAAAATTTCGGTAATCGGCATACGATATACGCGTGTAGAAAAAAAACAGCAATTAAAGTGCAAGTGCATGCCTGTGAAAGGAGCGCATGTTAGATCACAAAATTGCTATACTCGAAGGTAAAACCTCGCTACACACGGGTGCAAAAATAGTGAGTGTAGTGCGTGCCATTAGTAGGCTCCTGCGATAATTCAAAACAGGAGCTAAACAGGATCAACACGACTCCTTCGGCATCCCAACCTCGGCAACTCAGGAAGAAAAGAAGCTGTACCCCCAGGAAGGACATTTCCCAACAATTGGTCTGGTAGAATGATAAAGGCATTCTCCATAATGTAAGTAATAAAAAAATTTCTTCTTACATTAAGTATTGTCGTATTTCAATAAGCAAACAATTAACAAGAAACGAATAACGACTAAAAAGTGAAAAGTGGAACCTCAGTGAATTAGTTTCCTTTTCCCTCTCTATAAATAAAAAGTTATCGCGGTGAAAGGAAAATATTCTTCGAAATGGAACAAATGCAGGTAGCCATTCGAGAGTTAACTGGTGCAGTGAATGCCCAGATAGAACTAAGTAAGGAAATCGATAGAAGGCTCCAAATATTGGAGGCAAACAAAACCCAAACAAGTTCTGATCCTACGGCGCCCCGATCTCCTAAAAGCGAGGAGGAGCTGAAGGAAATTTCGAAGTTACCCGACTGTGTCAGGGAACTTCAAATATTTGACGGGAACCCCACTAATTACGTTTCATGGGTTCACCACGTTGAATGTATCTTAAGGGACTACGAAATCGTTCGTAATAAGCCTATATACCGTGCCATACTTCAAAGTATAAGGCAGAAGGTAAGGGGTCCGGCGGACTCCGCTCTTATTTCACACAATATATTCGGTGATGATTGGCTTTCCATCAAAAAATGTCTATCCCTTCACTATGCCGACAAACGGGACATCCGCACCCTCGAGTACCAGCTCAATCTGTCGACACAGGGCAACATGACACTTGATGAATTTTATGCTAACATTAATCACCAGTTCTCTCTAATAGTAAATAAAATAAAAACAGAGGATTACTCTACGGAAACTATAAACGCCCTAATCGAAAGTTACCGGAATAGAGCTCTCGATGTCTTTATAACTTTATAAGAGGTGTAAACGGGGACATTTCCAAAATGCTCGCCATACAAAGACCGAGAACCCTTCCAGAAGCATATACTTCATGCCTGGAAATCCAAAATTTAAACTTCAGAAACGTTACTATAAGGAAATCAAACGTGACGAATTCAGTAACCTCACCAATAAACCAATTTTCTGCGCAAGATCCGAGACCATCAGTGTTAAGGTTACCACCGCGACCAGCGCCACGAATGCAGTCTAGAACATTGCCCATCAAACAGAAAAATAGGGCATTTAACATTCAGCACGAACAGCGCGCACAGCCACCCCCTAGACCGAACCAACCGAAACCTCCGGTTCCTATGGAAGTCGACAAATCAATCCAAACTCGACAGCTCAACTACATGAATCGGAATAACGAAAATTACGCCTATAAAAGACCTAACCTTTCTGATAATTATCCCAATAAGACCCAACGAATCAATGTTCTAGAAACGGGGCAGGACCCTTCCTACGAGGAGTACATACATGCCTACCCCGACGAGATGGAAAATGAATTTTTGGAGGATAATATCGAACAAAATAACGAAGAAAATGCTGAGCTAAATTTTATGACGGAAGCCTCTCTAGCATTCCATACCTAGAGTATAGAACTAAGGAGGGCGAAATTCTGAAATTTCTCATCGATACAGGGGCAAACAAAAACTTTATAAAACTAGAACATGCAATAGGAAAAAAGCAAATAGAAAAACCATTCAAAAATCATTCAGCGGGAGGCGATATAATAATCAAAGAGAAGGTCTCAGGAAAGTTCTTTGCAGGGATCGGTAATAATATTACAACACATTTTTTCGTCCTGCCAGGGTTAAAATCGTTTGATGGGATCATAGGGGACGACACACTAAAGGAATTAGAAGCTGTTATTGATCGAAAAAATAATATTCTGATAATAAAACCTAACACCATAATCCGACTCAAGGCTAAAGAATGTGTTCAAGTAAATAACGTGGAAATAAGGACTGATCACCTTGAATCTCAAGTTAAAACAAAATTGCAGCACATCGTGAGAAATTATAAAAAACTTTTTGGACCTATTAATGATCAAGAAATTGTTCATACCACTGTAGAAGCTGAAATAAGAACCACCACAAGTGAGCCTATTTATGCAAAGTCTTACCCCTATCCGGCTAATATGAGAGAAGAAGTAGAAAAACAAATAGGGGAATTACTTAAGAACGGAATTATAAGACCCTCCAAGAGCCCTTACAACTCTCCCCTTTGGATCGTAGAGAAAAAACTGGATGCCTCAGGCATCAAAAAGTACAGAATGGTGATTGATTATAAAAAACTCAACTCAGTAACAATTTCAGATACCTATCCTATCCCCGATATATCAAGTACAATAGCTAGTTTAGGAAATTCAAAATTTTTTACCACCCTTGATCTAACATCCGGATTCCACCAGATTAAAATGAAGGAAAGAGACATCCCAAAGACCGCCTTTTCCACCATGAATGGTAAATACGAGTACACCCGATTACCTTTTGGGCTGAAGAACGCCCCCGCTATCTTCCAAAGGATGATAGACGATGTCCTAAAAGAATATATAGGCAAGATATGCTACGTCTATATTGACGACATTATTATATTTGGCAAAACGGAAGAGGAACATCTCCAAAATATAGAAAAAATATTTTCCAAATTACAAAAAGCCAACTTACGAGTCAATTTGGATAAAACTGAATTCCTTAAAACAGAGACTGAATTCTTAGGCTTCAAAATAACAAATAAAGGAATAAAACCCGACGAAAAGAAGGTATCGGCAATCAAGAAAATCAAACCCCCAGACAATTTAAAGGATCTCAAAAGTTTTTTTGGACTAGCTTCCTACTATAGACGCTTCATCAGGGATTTCGCCAAAATCGCTAAACCCTTAACTAATCTAACACGAGGGCAAAACGGACAGGTAAAATCTAATCAATCTAGAAAAATTAAGATTCACATGGGAGAGAAAGAATTGAAAGCCTTCAACGACCTAAAAGAACTCCTCATGTCCCCCGAAATATTAGTTTTCCCAGATTTCTCGAACCTTTCATTCTAACGACAGATGCCTCCGATCAGGCAATCGGAGCAGTGCTCTCGCAGGGCGAAATCGGGAAGGACAAACCCATCACTTACATCTCCCGTTCACTCAACAAAACAGAAGAAGGGTACGCGACAAACGAAAAAGAAATGCTGGCAATAGTTTGGGCCTTAGATAATCTAAGGAATTATCTCTATGGGGCAAAAAAAATTAAAATCTTAACGGACCATCAACCCCTCACATTCAGTCTTAGCAATAGAAACACAAACGCAAAACTCAAACGATGGAAGGCTAGAATCGAAGAATATAATTATGAATTAATTTATAAGCCCGGTAAAACAAATCAGGTCGCAGATGCACTATCAAGACTTAAAACAGACGCCAACATCCTTACACAATCTTCAGAGCAAACAGTACATAGCGCAGAGGAAGATAGTACAGACCTTATCCCGTTCTGCGAGGCCCCAATCAACGTCTTTCGAAACCAGTTAATCATCAAAGAAGGAAATAACGATTTATATGCCTACGAAGAACCACATCCAGGCTACCATCGGCACTACATAAACCTCCAAAAAATAAATAAGGAAACGCTCATAAAAGCTCTTAAGGAAAGGCTCAACCCAAACAATCTTAATGGCCTTAAAATACCAGAGCAATTCATTCAAACACTTCAAGAAATTTACAGGGAACACTTTAGATTGTTTAAAATTCGCATGACCCAGAGAGTAGTTGAGGACGTAGCTAACCCCGAAAATCAATCTTTTATAATAGAAACAAAACCAGCCCTTTAAAACCCCAATTGGAACATCAGGTTAAACAAATACAGCAACTTATCCACAAACTAAAGGGAACGAGCTCAAAACATAGGAGGTCTATAAACTGGATTGGCTCTGCATGGAAATGGATAGCCGGATCCCCAGACGCTACGGAGTGGGACTCAATCATCAAGAGTCAAAACGAATTAATCTCTAGCAACAACGAACAGTATAAAATAAACGACAAACTAATGGACACAACAAAGGAACTATTAGATCAGTACAACAAAATCGCCACACATTTCAATGAGTTCACAAGTGACACATACGAACAGACTATTTTTAACAAGCTCAGCCTCCTCAAAAACGAAATTAACGAGATAGTTTTAGCAGACCACCTGGCAAAGGGAGGAATCATAAACACTAACTTACTAGATAAAGAAGAAATAAACCAACTTGTAGTTCTAACAGAAACACTCCTCTATGAAAACGAAATCGAAGCAATAAAATATGCAGAACCTCTTATGGTAATTAAAGAATCAATCCTCCTCTACATAGTGTCACTTCCAAAGACAAGTAATAGCGAGTACAACCACGTAATCATCAGGCCGACCACTTCAAATAATAAACAAGTATACCTAGAGTTTGCGGAATTATTAGTCAACCAAAGCGAGGAATATGGGATCAGAACTAAGTGTAAGGATGTTAAGAACCTAACAATATGTCGGGAGAGTCAGTTAGAAAAATTATCTGTTGATCACTGCATAAGTCGCCTTATAAAGGGAGCGAGCGCAAAATGCGACTACCAGTTCAATAAAAAAGAAATACTCGAAATAATTAACGAAGATACAATTTACCTTGATAACTTTAAAGGAGAGCTTTTTGAGGATAACTCTACCAGACTTTTAAAAGGCAGCTTCGTTGTACAGTACAGCAAAGAAACAATAAAAATCAATGGGAGGCAGTTCATTAACAAGCAAATCAAGACGTTCCAAGTCCTACCGCCGATATTTCAAGCTCATCCCTCAGAAAGAAAACTCAAACTCGACGTGGAGTACCTCCATGATCTCCACCTCAGAAATAGACATCAAATACAGGAACTACTCACCAACCTTGGCATATCCTTTTCCACAGAATAACAATAGTTACTGTCCTAATAATAATTTTTTGTATTTTCATAGTCCTTAAATATAGAAGAAAAAAAACAAAATCAGAAATTGGACATCCTACCACGTACCCAATTACAACCAGTCTCAGCATCCAGGACCTTCAACCAATAAAGGTCAACATCTGATCCACGGGACGCGGATATTTCAAGGGGGAGGAGTTAACACCAGCTCAGCACTCAACCTATGCCCCCCAGCAACGTGACCGCCCCACTCAACATCACGGGCCCCATCAACGTGACCGGACCGGTCACACGAAATCCCGCTGACCTAATGTCGCGCCTGCCCAACTGACACCAGGTCACCTGCGCAGCCCACCTGCAGTTTCAGCATAAACTAGTATATCGAATGTCAAAATTATTATCATTATAAGTTAAATGAGGGCAGAATAAATTTGGTCTTCAACCAGAACGGGTGTTTCCTTTGCGATTATTGTATTTTTTTTTATCTCACAACTTTTTAAAGTTGTTAACTTGGATGGCAATTCATAAAAACCACCTGGGCTGCCTCTCTCGGGCTCACCTACTTATTGGCCATCAGACAGAAGAAGAAAACCAGACATCATCGACTTCGCGGTCACTAAAAATATTAATGCGCACCAAATTAGGGCCACCACCACGGACGAACTATCAGCAGACCACTCGCCAACGATTTTCACGCTGGAAGCTCAACCCTCAACTATTCCCTCCCTGAGTAAACTAACTAACAGTAAAACCAACTGGAACCTCTTCCAAAAAATCTTCTCCAATAAATTCAATCCCCACATAAAACTAAATACCCAGGAAGATATAGACAAAGCAATTTCATACCTAACGGACTCCATTATCTCGAGCGCACAGCTAGCAACCCCAGTACACCCACCTCCTACACCTTCAATTCCTACAATAACAATATCCTCCACCTACTTAAAATAAAAAGACAAGCCAGAAGACACTTCCAAAGCTCCAGGTCTCCGTCTGCTAAAAACGCGCTGAATATGGCTGTAAGGAACCTCAAAAAAGAACTGGAAAGAGACAGAAACATATCTCCGACCTCAACCATCTTCCAGACACAAATCATTCCATCTGGAGGACAACGAAAAGAATCAAAAAGCCGATCACCCAGAATCCTCCCATATTGGACCCAAATAAAGGCTGGTTAACGAAAGACAGCGAGAAAGCAGAAGCATTCGCAATTCACCTCAGCAAAGTTTTCGCACCAAACACAAGCATCAATATTCTAAACATACCTCCCAGGACGAACCAAGTCTCAAAACAGATCAAATTCACACTAAACTCAGTTCTAAGCGAAATCAATAATATCAACCCAAAAAAAGCACCTGGACCGGACCAAATCACCGGTAATCTAATTAAAGCCCTATCCATGGAAGGTAAACTGGGGCCCCAATACATATATAATGCGAAGCTAAGAGTCGGGTACTTCCCCAAACATTGGAAAAGAGCAAAAATCTTTGTCATCCACAAACGGGGTAAAGATATTCACAAAGTTGAATCTTACAGGCCAATTAGTCTGCTACCTATACTATCTAAACTTTTCGAAAAACTACTACTGGGCGAGATGCAGGAGATCATCAAGGAACACCACCTTATACCGGATCACCAATTTAGCTTCAGAAATTGCCACAGCACAATAGAGCAAGTGCGCAAGATCGTTAACTACATAAAATCAGGCCTTGAGAACAACCAATACTACGTACAGTGCGTCTCACAATATAGTCTCACTACAGGAAAAAACGGTTTGCTCTTATATTTAATGTTAACTAAAGTACTAAAATAAGATTTGCATTCACAATAACAATTAAAATCTTTAATACAATATCTGAATTGCATACCCCGCGGTATTGCCTCCCTACATTGGGGAATTTGTACGACCGGCACATATTCTCCGTCTCATAATATAGCCTCATCGTCATTTGAAGAGAGTTTCTGGTATTGCAACGACTGTTCTTCAAGATTTTGTGTTTAAAATATTTTGAGTGGTAAGTTTTGTTGGTGAATTTAATACAAAATAAATATATAAAAGCTGTTTGTTCAAGAAAATAATAAAAATGGCGAGAGGAAAAATTCTAAACGAGACGGAAAAGAAAATAATTGAGAATTTGAAGAGAGAAAGAAAATCCAACCGAGAAATAGCTCGTACATTAGGGAGAAGTCCAAAGGCTGTAAATAATTATATAAAAAACAAAGAAAATTCAACAAAACCCCATCTAGGCCGTCCTTCCAAGGCCACAGAGAGAGATAAAAGATTAATTTTACGAGCTGCTTCCAATTCCAGTCTCTCCCTTTCTCAAATTCGGGCATCAACTGGTGTTAACCTTAGCAGAGCAACGGTACATCGCGAAATACAGCGCAGCGGAATACTCAAACACAGAAAAATTATTCGCAAACCTCCATTAACAAAACAACACAAATTGAACCGACTACAGTTTGCACGTGATCATATGGCATGGACAACTGATTGGCAAAATGTTGTTTTTACCGACGAGAAAAAGTTCAATTTGGACGGTCCAGATGGCTACAGTTGTTATTACCACGATTTGAGGAAAGATCCAATTTATTTAAGTCGTAGGCAAATGGGAGGTGGATCAGTAATGGTTTGGGGTGCGATATGTTTTAATGGAGTGATCGACTTAATGAGGTTTTAGAAAGAAATTAAATGAGGTTTTAGAAAGAAATAATTGGATCTTCCAACAAGATAACGCCTCAATTCACACAGCAAAGATCGTAAAAGAATGGTTTGAGGCTAATAATGTTCATGTTTTACCTTGGCCAGCAAAGTCCACCGACTTGAACATTATTGAAAATTTGTGGGGCTACCTTTCCCGAAAAGTTTATAGCGATGGCAAGCAGTATGACACCGTGACTGAGTTGCAAAATGCAATTCTGTCTGCTTGGCGTCAAATCCCTTTAGAGTATGTGAAAAGGCTGTACGAAAGCATTACTGCCAGGATTTTTGAGGTTATTAAGAACAACGGAGGGTCTACAAAATATTAAAAACTAATAACAGTTAATATTAGAATAAAATATATAAATTTTTGTACCTGAGGCTATATTATGAGACGAAATAAGGATTAATTTTTATTATTATTGGAAATTGTTTGTGTTTGTTATTTTTTCTTTTTTTGCTTTCGTATTGATAAAAGTGTACTATTTAATGTATTAAAATGAAATCTGAATAAAATTGAATTTGAAGAAAAAATAACCAAAATTTGTACTGAGGCTATATTTTGAGACGCACTGTAGGCGTATTCCTTGATGTGGCCCAAGCGTTTGATAAGGTCAACCACGAAGGCCTAATGAACAAGATCACTTCCTTACTTCCACCGCAGTTCCACAACATACTGTTTAGCTACCTCCAGGAGAGAACTTTCCAAATTATGTACAACGGAAACCTCAGCAAAACTTACCCTATCTCAGCGGGGGTACCTCAAGGCAGCGTCCTTGGACCGGTCCTGTACACATTGTTCACAGCGGATATTCCAACAAGCAGCGAAGTACTCACGACGACACGGCCATTATGTACGCCCATTCAGACCCACTAACGACAACGAGAGTGAGACAAGAGCATCTCAACAATATAATGAGCTGGACCAGACAATGGGGCATTAAGCTCAATGAAAACAAGACCGAGCAGATCACCTTCACTCTTAAGAAATGCAATTGTAACCCAGTGGAAATTAACAGTAAAAAGGTTAAAACTGTCAACGTGGTCCGGTACCTGGGTCTCCACCTTGACAACAAACTTACGTGGAGATCCCATGTAATGAAAAAACGGAATCAAATAAGTCTAGTCTTCAAAAACATGCATTAGTTATTGAATAACACTCTCGACTGGAAATCGGGACCAAAATAGCAGTCTACAAGTCAATCATCAAGCCAATTTGGACCTACGGACTCCAGCTTTGAGGTGCCACAAAAAAATCAAACATACAAAAAATTGAATGCATGCAGACAAAGATAATTAGGTCAATGATCGGGTCACCTCGCTACGTCAGAAATGAAATTTTGCTGAGAGATATGAACCTGAACACAGTATCGCAAGAAATCATGAATCTAAGCAAAAAATACATAACCAGACTGGAAAAACACCCGAACCCGACGGCAAGAAAAATACTTACGGCAGCTCGCTATAAGCGACTCAAAAGGAAAGACCCTTTGCAAAATGCTGAGCCGAGCTCAAATTTTCGATCATGAATCAAATAAATTTAATGCACGCCCCAATAAACTCACAGTTTACGGAACTCCTCAAAAGTGGCAAGCACCTGCACCATAGAAAACCACCAAACAAAGAAAGCCGTTAACAACGGATAGGTTGTCAACTCTATAGTAATCAACCCCGTCACTGTGCAGTCCGAGAAAATGGAACTCATCCTTACCGTACTCACCGCACTAGTAGCATTATCCCTGGCATACCAGCTGTTTAAAGACTTCAAGAGGTCTATCAAGAAGAAATACCTAGTCCAGCATGTATAGCAATGCAATCGACAAACCATCGTCGATGAACACTGGTGCTTAGGTGAACAGAATTTTTTAGCTTTAAGAGTTGCAATAATGTATGTCCATGCAACGAAAACCCATTAACCAGAAATAAATATTTTACAGGAGTAATGCAATAACTCCAGAATGCATGTTCTTGGTTACATTAAGGTTTTACGCTAGTGTAGGGTTTTTACTGACAGCGGGAAATCTTTTAGGAATTTCCAAATCAATTGCATCCCGTGTAGAAAGAGTTTCACATTATATCGCATTGTTAATTTTACGAGTATATAAAATTTTCTGAAACCGATTGTGAAAAAGCGAATATAGTAAAATACTTCTTAAACATTGCTAAATTTCTTTGATTCCTTGCTGCTATGAACTGCACACATGTCAAAATTCAATCACCAGGTTTCTGTTGATTATTAAATCACAAATAAAATTATGTTCTATAGAAGCAGGAAATGGGGAACTATTTGGCAACTATAAATTTCAAGAAGCTTTGCGATTTAAAGCTGAAAATTATAGATATTGTAGCACGATGTCCTGGTTCAACGCATGATTCAACCAACTTTAACATTTCTACGTCCCGGTCTCGTTTTTAGCAAGGGGAACAAATAGCATAGTGGCTGAAGCTAGAAGCAAAAATCGAACAGAAGAACTATATAATGAAGCCCAGATTCGAACAAGAATAGTAGCAACTACAGTTCTTCATATAATAGTTGCTGCTTGACAAATGACCACGAACCACCACCACTTGAAGATAATCTGGAGTCTTTGGTAAATGTAACAAATGAAACGGAATCTTTGCCAATGCAGTTACATAATTCAACCAGAAATGTTTTAATTAACGAATATTTCACAAGAAAGCGAAACTGATTGAAAATGCAAATTTGAAATAAAATTGAATATTTTACATTTTTCTTTATTCACTTTTTGTTTTAAAATTTAACATTTATATTTCCCCCTTTATTTGTTGTATTTGCAACTCCTACAAATCATTTATGTTTCTAATTGCTGCTCCACTAGTATCATTTTTTGTTCCCGATATCGCCTGCCATTTATCTGTATTTAGATTTTTCGATTTTTAACATTTTATGACCTCTTTTACCTGTGACGACTTTATCTTTAATATAAGTGTAGGAGTTCAATAGACACCGTTCCTCAATCGTTCTCTGTATTGGCTCTCGCTAGAATAAAGTCAGTCGCTGACCAAACCTCGAACGAAGTAGTTGTTTTATTTGACCTCCCATCCTTGCCATAAAGTTGCTACAGCCTCAGAAGTGGGATACAATTATCGCAGAGTGACTTTAAATCATAAATTATTTAGTTGTGTGGAAAGAAAAGTACATAGGTGTGCTAAAACTGATCATAGGTGATCTGTGATTTATTGTGAAATTTTCGAAATGGCTGCACGTGCCACGAGGTTTGCTGAGAATGCAACAGTTAATTTGTTAAAAGATAAATTGGCGCAGATGGGAGCTCCAACTTATGACATCAAGGCTGCCCTAAAACTCCGCCTCCTCGAAGAGATTCTAAAGTTATCAGACGAAGAACTGGAGAATTTTGTCCCGGAAAATATCTTGGAATCGGCGGGATTTTCGGAGAGTCCTTTAATTTCGGATGAGCCACAGAATGAGACGGATACAGTGCTAGAGAGGTTACAAGAACAACTACGGAAGAAAATAGAAATAGCGGAGTTGAGGAAAAAAATAGCGGAGCTGGATGCACAGGAAACCGTTGAAAATCAAACTCAGAGGAGATCTTACTTTAGCTTCAGGGATATTGAGCAATCTCTGCCACAGTTCAGCGGCGATGACTATTATTGTGTGAGGAAATGGATCAATGATTTCGAGGAATCTACAGCTGTCTTGGAGTGGGACGATAGAACAATTTTCATGTACGCGATGCGTCTATTAAGCGGTACAGCCCGATTGTTCCTTCGAACACTAAGCTGCAGATCGTGGCGTGAACTAAAGGAAGCGCTTTTGCAAGAATTTTATAGAAAAACTACTAGCGCGGAGATACACAATAGATTAAGAAGCCGGAAAATTAATCAAAACGAATCCATACAGCGCTATGTGCTTACAATGCAGGAAATTGCATCAGCATCAAACATCGAGGAAAGTGATCTAATCCAATATATAGTTAATGGGATACCAGGATCGGACCAACAAAAATTCATATTTCATGGCGCTACCACTATCGCTGAGCTGAAGGTTTTACTTCTGAGGTATGAAAAATTTTTGCCACAGTCATCGAGTCAACGGTACACGTTCTCACAACCGAGATACGCAAAAACCGAAAACAAAACCGAGCCGAAGGTCGCACCGAAGTGCTTCAATTGTAATCAGCCTGGACACTTCAGTACATCTTGTCCTAAGCCTCGACGTGCTCGTGGAACTTGCTACGGATGCGGTGAAATTGGCCACAGGGTTCAAGAGTGCAAGTTTTCGAAACAAGCAGTAATGACCATCGATATCCCTGTCAAGAAGATTCATTTGTCGATGAAGATCAGGAAAATTGGTATGTACATAATTTACATGAGTTTGAACATGCATTGAGGTACACTTTTGGAGACGACGCATCGCCGAGACCTTCTTACATTTGCATTTTGTCATCCCTGCTGGATTCTGGCAGCCCTATTTCGTTTGTTCAACGTAAATACATGCCTGATTTGTTCCTTCACACTGCGAGCCTTGAGGAGAGTAATCGATTCTGCGGCATTAACAAGAGTAAGGTGTGTATTTTAGGTAGAGTATGTGCTACTGTGTGCTTTGATAATGAAATAGTAAAATTAGACATGTATGTAGTTAAAGATAATACAATGGTACATCCTGTTATCCTGTTTAGGTCGCGACTTTTTTAATAAATGTAATATTAAACTTAATGTTAGGTGTAAAGATAACTTAAGGGGTATCGAAGGAAATTCTGTAAGCCACAAGCGTATTCAAGTTTCTGCTGTAAATAGTTTAGATGATTTTGATAAGGAAATTCTTAATATTCAAATAGATGACGAAGGCCATTTGCCGGAGTTAAAAATAAATAGAGAAATTCCGTTTCATTATAGTAAAACAATATCAGAAATCGTACTGGATGCTTCTTCTGATACTAAAAGCGATGATATTGGACCCGGCGATAACATCAAATTAGACATTAAGTTAACTACCACTGAACCTTTTCATTGCACAGCTCGAAGACTCCCTTATAGCCATCGTATTGAACTACAAAACATAATTAATGATTTGTTGGCAAGGAAGATAATTAGGGAAAGCGACACCTTTTGCTTCACCGATTGGGCTGGTGCCGAAAAAGTCTGGTGAGCTCCGATTGTGCGTTGATTACAGAACATTGAATAAACGTGCTTTGCGCGAAAATTATCCACTACCATTAATCGAGGATCTCTTAGATAGATTACAAGGAAAACAATATTTTTCAATACTTGACTTACATAGCGGATTCCCCCATGTCAATGTTTCACCAGATTTCATAAAATATACATCTTTTATAACACCAATAGGACAATTTGAATATTTATAAATGCCACTTGGTTTAAAAAATGCCCCTTCCGTCTTTCAAAGATATATAAACAACATATTTAAAGACTTAATAGTTTCCAACAAAGTTATTATTTATTTGGACGATATTTTAATAGCTAGTGCATCTCTCGAGCAACACTTGAACGCCTTAGAAATGGTCATGCAATATATCAAAAAATATTCACTACGATTGCGGCTTGACCAATGTCGATTTTTTTTCAAAGAAATTACCTATTTGGGTTATATTGTTAACTCAGTTGGTATACGTCCCAGCACTAAAAATTTAAGAGCCATAAATGAATTTCCAGTTCCTTTAAATGTTAGAGACGTTCAAAGTTTTCTCGGATTGTGCTCGTACTTCAGGAAATTTATTGAGAATTTTGCTGTTTTAGCAAAATGTTTATATGATTTACTTCGAAAAAATGCCGTTTTTAAATTTGAGACCGAAGAATTAGGCGCATTTCAAAAGTTAAAAAACAAATTATCAAACTCACCTATTTTGTCAATTTATAATCCGTTTAACGAAACGGAATTGCATTGCGATGCAAGTAGTGTCGGTTTCGGGTCAATATTGTTGCAGAAACAATCTGATGGCAAATTCCATCCAATTTTTTATTTTTCGAAACGAACAACAGACGCTGAATCCCGCTATCATAGCTACGAGCTAGAGACTCTTTCAATTATATATGCACTAAGAAGATTCAAAATCTATCTCATTGGCATTAAATTCAAAATTATAACTGATTGCAGATCCATAACATTGACTTTGGAAAAAAACTCATGAATCCGCGTATTTCACGCTGGGCTTTGGAGCTTCAAGAATTCGACTATACGATCATACATAGATCATCTTCGCGTATGCAGCATGTCGCATGTCGCAGCTTTAAGCAGATGCACACAAATACTAATTGTCTAATTCTTTTGAACTTGTATTAGCCACAGCTCAAAAACGAGATCCTGTATTACGTAATATAATGTGTGACCTGGAGACAGCTCATAGTCAATATTATACGTTGATTAATGGGCTCGTATACAGGAAACATAATAAAGAGGTCATGTTCTATGTTCCTCAAAGTATGATCGAGCAAGTCATTCAAACCCATCACAACAATTTATGTCACGCGGGCGCTGATAAGTGCTATGATTACTTAAAAAAATATTATTGGTTTCCGAGTATGAAACAAAAGATTAAAGAATTTCTAAAGACCTGTTTGAAGTGTGCGTATTTTCAGGTTCCTTCTGGAAAAATTGAAGGATTTTTGCACAATATTCCTAAAGGAGACAAACCATTCGAGGTGCTACATATTGACCATCTTGGTCCCCTTCCCCTAACTAAGAACAAAAAGAGCTATATTTTTCTGGTGATGGACGGTTTTACGAAATTTGTTAAACTATATTGTGTTAACACTACGAAGTTCAAAGAAGTAATAACTTGTCTCGATTCTTATTTTAACACCTATAGCCGTCCTACAAAAATAATATCTGACCGGGGAACTTGCTTTATTTCAGAAGAATTTTCAAATTTCGTTTCCAATAATAACATTCAACATATTAAAGTAGCTACACACTCACCTCAATCCAATAGACAAGCGGAACGTGTCAACAGAATTCTCATTCCCATGTTATCGAAAAGCTGCGAAGAAGACTCCACAGGTAATTGGTATAAGAAAGTTGTTAATGTGGAGTTCGCAATAAATAACACCATTAATCGTAGCACCGCTTTTCCACCCAGTGTACTATTGTTTGGGGTGAGGCAGAAGGGAGAAGTCTGCGATAAATTATTAGAACAGATTCAGGCGTTAGGTCCAAATAAAAATGTTAACTTAGCAGAAATTAGGAGAGAAGCATCCAATACTTTAAAAAGATCACAATCTTATAATAAATCGTATTTCGATAGGAGGCATAAAAAACCTAATATTTACCATGAAGGTGATTTGGTAATGATTAAGAATATAATCACTACTGCTGGAGTAAATAAAAAGTTGGCCTGTAAATATCGCGGACCATATGAGATTCGGAAGGTGCTAGATAATGATAGATATCTCATTGGAGACGTCGAAGGCTTGCAGTTAACTCGTTTACCATATGAAGGGGTATCTTCACCGGCTAACATGAAGCCATATATTTTATGTATATGCGAGATTTGAATACGGCTGTGTATGCATTATTCTGTCAATCAATCTTAATCGCTTTCAGGGATATCGTTTATGTGTACTCGTATATGTATATGTGATTAGAAAATAAGAAGAAACTTTACTTGTTTGTAAAGAACGATTGAGACGTTTTAATCAGGTCGATTAAAAGCCAGGATGGCCGAGTTGTAGGAGTTCAATAGGCACCGTTCCTCAATCGTTCTCTGTATTGGCTCTCGCTAGAATAAAGTCAGTCGCTGACCAAACCTCGAACGAAGTAGTTTTTTTATTTGACCTCCCATCCTTGCCATAAAGTTGCTACATAAGTAACTTGATTTTTAAATTACAATCATTCTTTTTATATTTTTGTCTTTTGGTTCCATTTATTCTTCTTCCAGTGGTACTTCTATTTCTTTTATTTGTGGTTCGCCTTTTTCGATGGTATCCCATTTTGGATTTTTCATTACATGTTCCTTAAAAGCTTGATCTGCTACAATTAAAAACTTATTATACTTTAAATAAGTTCAGAAGTATTCCTACCATTTAAAGCATCACAAACATAAGTGGACTCCATTCCCTCCATTTAATCACGAACTATATCCATTGCTATGCTGTCAATTTCCGTCGCTTGAATTGCTGGTGTTGCCGGTCCGAACAAGTTCGGAATAGGGGAAATGCGCTGAATTGAATAAAATTTTGGTCTAAAACGGAAAGATCTGAAAGAATTATTTGCCGCTCGGCTATAGTGTCCGGAATATTCAACTTTTAATTTTGACATTTCGTCAAATTTTATCACTAACCGGCAAATTTCCCGACCGCGAGTTACATGATCACATGCAACATTACAGCACGCGCAACATATTGCTGACGCATTACTAACCCACAATGTATTCACCTGTGTCACGTTCCCCGACTAATTAATATCAGCGACCACTTCAATCATTCATCCTAATTGTCTAGATATAGAATCAGCAATTTCATGTTATAAATATTATCGAAAACTCAATTACTAGGCAGTAATCACTTTGTCATCGATTGTAACCAATCTATTCTTTGTAATAAATCTGTAAATTCAAAGTAAAATTCTTTAATTTTAATACTTAAGTAACTTAACTTGCACGGCGCAAGTGCATATGACACCTTATGCGCCGAGCCGAAAAGTGCAATATGAGCACAACAGGCCGATGTCCGCGATTGAGGCATTGTTTGTACTTATGTAATTACCGCCGATGAAAGTTTTATGGATCAAAGAAATTGCCTAAAAAATTTCGTCACCTACTTGACCCAGGGTTCGATTTATAATTTTATTAATAACAATATGCTTCGCTCAGCAGTCAATTCGTTCGAACATATTTTTTATCGCGCTCCGTACTAAAACTGCAAAAGTAATTACTTCACAAAGTACAATATCAAGTAAAGTGCTTACTCACCAATAATCATAAACAAAAACCAAAGGCAATCGAGGCACGCGCTACGCAATTGTGCATATGTGCAAAGTGCTAGTGCGGCAATAAATATGCTTCCAGCGAGTAACAAACCGAAAGACCCAGATATCATGGCCAATTTCTTGCAAGTTGACTCAGCAGCGGCCATTCATCCCATAGAAATAACGTCAAACAACAACCTGCAAGCTGGCTCAGCGGCCGCTTAATCCATCGAAACTACGACGTAGAAATACCAAACAGCTAGGTCAGCAGGAACTGTCTCGAGAGGTATATAAAGATACTTTAACCCAGTAAACAGCGAAAAACGCAAACGCAGCCCTTCACGCTCAAAGACAGCAGCAGCTGCAAAAATCCCTAAGTCGCACGCAGTAACATCTGAAAACAGGTACTCCCTACTCGACGAGTCTGACACTATACACCACAGCTCTCTCTCTCTCTCTCTCTCTCTCTATCTATCTATCTATCTATCTCTATTAAACGAAAACTGTTAATTTATTTGAAAAACGATCTGTGATAAAAACATATGGTACAACTAGGGACGCACTTGCAATTATTATTATGTAATTAAGTTAAGTTTTTCTTTTATTGAAATGGAAATGATGACAAACACTTGCAATTATTATTATGTAATTAAGTTAAGTTTTTCTCTTATTGAAATGGAAATGATGACAAATTAAGTTAAAATTGACATAACTAGCTGTGAAAGCTAAAAATAAAGCAACTATCTATCTATCTATCTATCTCTATCTATCTCTCTCTCTCCCTCTCTTCCCCCCCCCCCCCCCTCCCCTGATCTATCTAAGAGAGCAGAGCAAGAACACCCTGATAAGTGCATTAAATAAACTAATTGGTACATACAAACACTTTATAGTAGACCTGAAAAAGGGAATGTGATAGAGTTGTATAACTGGTAAAGATTGTATTACTGGCAACGCTACACTAGCACCTAGTATGTAAGTTAGGAGTAGAAGTTAGAAAAGCAGTTGCATGTAAACCATCGTAGAATAAACAGGTTACCCAACTGCAACTAGTTTTGATTAACACATGGCGACGAGGATTAATTAAATTAAGTATAAAAAATAGTTTTGTCGGAAATTAAGTACCTAGTACTATTGGAAGAAAGTTCGCCAAAAGTTAAATAAGTTGTAAATGGAAAGCAGGTATATGTGAAAAGTATATCTAAAATCTCGGAAATGGCATGGGCATTGTAAATAAGCCGATTAAATCAGATGAGAAAAGACCACGTGGTAGACCGCCTAAGTACAGAACAATAACGGTGACAAAGAACATGGATTTCTTAAAAAAACCTGAACCCCTCATCTTAGAAGGCAATTTGGCAGAAAATTGGCGCATCTTTAAACAAAACTATGATTACTTTTTCACTGCAGCGGAGCTAAATAAGAAATCGGATGAAGTCAAGGCGGCAATATTTTTAAATGCAGTTGGGTCGCAGGCAGTGGAGTTATTTAATACTTTCACGTTTGAAGTACCGGAAAATAAAGCAAAATACAAAGAAGTCGTAAAAGCTTTTGAATCGTTCTGTAAACCAAAATCAAACCAAGTATATACAAGCTACCTCTTTCATAGTCGAAATCAAGAAGAGACTGAGCCATTTAAACACTTCCTGATGGAGCTGAAAAAACTGATCAAGCCGTGCGAATTTGGGGACCAAGAACAGAGGATGTTACGGGATAGGATAGTACTGGGGGTGAATGACAGAACGTTACAAAAAAGGCTATTAGAGGTGGAAAATCTGGACGCGGACAAGGCTATTGGAATGGCGAAAGCGGCCGAGGCATCGAACAAACAGTCAGAAAATATTCAACATTACACCAAAGGCAAATGTTACGAAGCACATGCGTTAAAAGCAACAACGAGCACAAGTGGAGCAGATCGCAAAACATCTACACAACGTGTAGACCAAGAGAATTCGAATAGAGGTAATCGTTCCAAAATAGGGCATACTAATAATCAGTATAGAAAAAATAATAACAAGTCTTTTCCTAGCAAGCAGCCAAACAAAAACTCTATCAAAACATGTTCATTTTGTGCTATGTCACATGCAAAGGGAAAGTGTCCAGCCTATGGGAAGAAATGCGTAAAGTGCAGAAAAAATAACCATTTTAGTAAAGCGTGCAATAAAAAAGAGGTACGTGAAGTAAATAAAAATTTTGATTCCCTCTATATCGACACTGTAACTAACTTGAAGGTAAGAATGTGTTCATGGGTTAAAAAAATAAAAATCAAGAACAAGATAATTGAGTTCAAGTTAGATACGGGAGCCGATGTCAATATTATTCCAAAAAATGTAGTAAAACAACTTAATAATACTAAAGTTTCAAAATGCCTTACCAATTTGACTGCCTATGGGGGAACGAAAATCCAGACTATCGGATCGTGCACTTTAAAGTGTGAAGTAGACAATAAAATAAAAGAACTGGAATTTATAATTGTCGATGAGGAATCTGTGCCTATATTAGGAGTAAGAGCCTGTCAAGAACTTAGCCTTGTGAAACGAGTGGATACTATAGAAATAAGGAGTAAAGAAAAATTAATTCAGAAATTTAGGACGGCCTTTGAAGGGTTAGGTCAGTTTAAGGACAAATATGAATTAAAATTGAAGCAAAATGTAAAACCGATAGTTAGGCCAGCTCGGAAAATTCCATTGTCCTTGATGAGTTCAGTAGAAAATGAATTAAAGCGGTTATGCGAAAACAAAATAATTGAAAAAGTGGATGAACCTGTGGAGTGGTCATCAAATTTGGTCATAGTCGAAAATAAAAATAAAAAGTTGCGTATATGCCTTGATCCCAAATATCTAAATGAGGCTCTAAAAGATGAAATACATCCCATCCCAACATTTGATCAAATCTGCACAAATCTTGCAAACATGAAATATTTTACCGTACTTGATTTAAAAGACGGCTATTGGCAAATTCCATTAGACGAAAATTCTGCTAAGTTATGTAAGTTAACGACACGCGTTACAAAAAGCTTCGGTCAACCAGAGGTCGACGTAGCCATGGATGAACTCAACGTGACCGGGAAACGTGTCGGCGCATTTCTGCTGACACCATGTCTGCGACGGTACTCAGGTGACTTTAGATTTAGGGTAGATTAAGTAAAGCCAATTTGTGTCAGGACACTTTGTATCGAGTCGCGGAGAAATAAAGTTCTCTTGAGTTAAACTTTGTTTTTTTTAAGTACCAGATAAAGAATTTGTTTAATTGGCGCCCAACGTGGGGCCCAGGCCGCGAGTTATTGTGGAAACCTCGAAAGTGATAAATCCCAAAGAGCCCTTAAGTAGTGCTAGGGAACACAATTATTTAAAAACCTAGAAAGTGGTAGAGGTTAAGTGCCCTAAAGCCCTAAAGTAGTGCCGCCGCAAAACTCAAGACGCCCTAAAGCAGTGCAACGCCTGTGTCCCAGAACCCCAGGAAACCGTTATTGGAAGTGCATTTAATCCTCAGATTCACTACTGTAGTTCTACTGCCGGATCCTGAGTCACCACAAGGAGAAAAGGGAACCCTCCGTCGTAGACGCAGCTGCACAACACCCAATAGCATGCTCCTGTTACTAGTGTAAGTCGTAGAAAGTAAGAGAAATTGTTAAATTTTGAAAAAACTTAAATAACTACTTTATTAGCGATAATCTAGCCAAACTGTGTAAAAAAAACAAATGTATTAAAATATAAAAAATACTAAGAAGAATTTTGATGAAAATAATCGATTGATAATTGAGCATAAAAATATTAAAAGTGTAACATTGTGCGAAATATAATCGGAAAAAATAATCGATCATAAATATTTAAGATAAAAGTGTAATTTTATTTGTGAAATATATTCGTGAGATACCGATAACCAAGTACCAATAACGGATAGAATAAAAAGAAGTTTAAATAAGAAGAGAAAAAAAGACCGCGTTCAACCTTCCGGAAAAGATAAATTCTAAAAGAAGTCCGAATTATAAAATATATTATTAAAAAATAATACCGATTATTAGGAAATTTATATTAAATTAAGAAAAAATGGCAAATCCTAACGGTTTGATTAGACCACCGGTTTTAGGTACTCCACCACTTCGGCGCAAGCCCCTAATACCCCTAACGTTGCCGAACTAACGGCTTTAGTAACAAATATCGTTTCACAAGTTATATCGTCCCAGACGAAAAGCTTAGTACAATCCTACTTGAATCCCAATTCCGAGCTCGTCACGGCCACTGATCAGACCATAGACGAGAGACATCGCAATAATTTAGCCGACTTAGATAAGGTCCCGGACGTCGTCCGCTGTCTCAGGGAGTTTTCGGGCAACCCTGGTGAATTTTCCTCGTGAAAAAAAGGCGTAGAACGAGTATTACAAATCTACGAGCCCATGAAGGGAACCCCGAAATATTACGGCATTCTAAGCGTAATAAGAAATAAAATTGTGGGGAATGCGGATATAGCCCTCGAGTCTTATAACACTCCATTAGACTGGAGAGCAATCTCCCGCTGCCTTACTATCCACTACGCAGATAAACGCGACTTAGGTACTTTAGAGTATCAGCTAACTTCCCTAATTCAAGGTAGATCCTCTGTTCAAGAGTTCTATCAACAGATTTATTCTCACCTTTCATTAATATTGAACAAAATTGCCTGCATGGAAATAAGTGCCGAATCCATGAAATTATTAACGGAAACATATAGGGATAAAGCCCTAGATACCTTTGTACGGGGACTTAACGGAGACCTACCGAGGCTCCTTGGCATAAAAGAGCCAATCGACCTCCCTCAGGCGTTACATTTTTGCCTAAAATTAGAAAATCAGAATTTTAGGGCAAATTACGCCAATAATCATCAAGGAAACAGCAGGAAATTCTCACATAACCCACCGCCGATCCCACCAAAGAAATCGCAACCACCAAGGTTCGAGCAAAGATCAGCATTTCATCCGGAATTAGCACATTTCCCTACGCCAGGAGGATGGAATTATTACAGAACTCAGCCTGCTCAGAATAGGCCCTTCGGCCAAGATCCGCGACTACAACATCCCCCTCAAAGACCAGTGGCACCGAAGCCACAACCCAAACCGGAACCCATGGATGTAGACCGTAGCATCCAGACGAACGTTGTGAATTATGCTAATAGACCAAGGCCTATGCAATATGCAGGAAAACGACCACCCGGAAATAACAACATGCGAGGATCATTCCCACCTCAGAAGATGCAAAGAAATTTCCACATAAATACGGGCTTAAGCAACGAGCAATCAACCCAAGAACCGCACGGATATTATGAGGAAGCTCAGCTACTAGCAGAGGAAAACAATAGTTATGAGCAAACTTTAGCAGAGTATAGCGATCAGTACGGGGCCATGATGGAACATAACACAGAGCAGGAGAACACCAATCTAGCAGACATTCATTTTATAGAATGAGGCACTCTTCGCTGCCGTACTTTGAATGCAAAGCAGGAAGCGGAGAGGTATTAGAGATACTTATCGATACGGGGTCGAACAAAAATTATATTCAACCACGATTTGCAAAAAACCCTATTCCTAACAATGAATGTTTTTATGCCAACTCTGTAGGAGGCCAAGTGCGAATCACGCACCACATTTTCGCTAACCTTTTCAATTTAAAAGAGCCTAAAATTAAATTTTATCTACTGCCGTCGTTAGTATCTTTCCATGCGATACTAGGCAACGACAGCCTCAAGGAATTATCTGCCATTATCCATACGAAACGCAACTATGTTATTATCCAAGATTCAATTAAAATCCCTATCAAACAATTAGAAGCGGAATGCGTAAACAAAATTGCTATTAGAACCAGCCATATGTCTGATAGCCAAGCTAAAGCCACGAAATTCCTAGTAGAAAAGAACCAAGAATTATTCTCTGATCCAGACGAGAAACTAACATTCACTACAAAAGTTGTAGGCACTATACGCACAACTCCTGATAACCCTGTCTATACCAAATTTTACCCATACCCGATGTCTTTAAAAGACGAAATCGATCGACAAATAAATAAATTATTAGCTGATGGTATAATTAGACCATCCCGTTCGCCCTACAACTCGCCTGTTTGGGTCGTGCCCAAGAAGCTGGATGCTTCTGGCGAAAAGAAGTACAGAATGGTAATTGATTACAGGAAGTTAAACAGCATAACGATCGCAGACCGTTACCCCATACCCGAAATTAGTGAAGTACTAATGCAACTGGGTAAAAACAAGCTATTTTCTGTAATAGACCTGAAAAGTGGATTTCATCAGATTCCATTAAAGGAATCTGACATAGAGAAGACCGCTTTCTCGGTAAATAATGGTAAATATGAGTTTACCAGACTACCATTCGGATTGAAAAATGCTCCTGCAATTTTTCAAAGAGCATTGGACGATATACTAAGGGAGCACATAGGAAAAATCTGCTTCGTCTATATAGACGACATCATAATTTTCAGCGAGAACGAGGATAAACACCTTAAAGACATAGAGACCATCTTCAAGACTCTCAAATCCGCAAATATGAAGATACAGCTAGACAAATGCGAATTCTTCAAAACTAGCGTTGAGTTTCTAGGATTCATCGTTTCACCCGAAGGAGTGAAAACTAATCCGGCAAAGGTAGAGGCGATTCTGAACTTCCCGCAACCGAAAACATTAAAGGATCTTAGATCATTTTTAGGATTATCCGGCTATTATAGACGCTTTGTCAGGGATTACGCTAAAATAGCGAAACCCCTTACAAATCTTCTAAGAGGGGAGGATGGACGACTGTCCAAAAATTCCTCAAAAAACAAAATTTTACAGCTAAATGACGAGGCTATCAAAGCATTCTCCAAAATCAAGAGCGCCCTAGTTTCCGAAGAAGTAATTTTAGCATATCCAAATTTTAATAAAGAATTCCATTTGACCACAGATGCTTCTCAATATGCTATAGGAGCAGTCCTCGAACAGAATGGCAAACCCATAACTTTTATATCCAGAACTCTCAATAGAACGGAAGAAAATTATGCAGCAAACGAAAAGGAAATGCTGGCAATTATCTGGGCCTTAAACTCCCTAAGAAATTACTTGTATGGCACCTCAAAAGTCCGTATTTTCACAGATCATCAACCGCTCACCTACGCGTTAAGCCACAAAAACCATAACGCAAAAATGAAAAGGTGGAAGGCGACCCTTGAAGAATACAATTACCAGCTTGATTATAAACCCGGACGAACAAATGTAGTTGCGGATGCATTATCGAGACCCCCGCAAGATTCTCTAACACCAGAAATTAATTCAATGACGAACACAGTCCATAGCGCCGAAAGCTCTGCTGAAGACCTTATCCCGACAGTGCGAGCGCCCATCAATGCTTTTAAAAATCAAATATGGATCGAAACAGGCTTAGAAAATAACTACCAATTTCACATTCCCTTCCCAACATACCATAGACATACTGTAATTAGAACAAGATATACCGAGGACGAATAAATTACGATACTAAAGAAATACCTTAACCCAGCAATAGTCAACGGAATATTTACTTCGGAAAACATAATGGGAATGATTCAAAATTTCTGGCCTATGCACTTTAAAAACTACAAAGCTAAATTTACCCAAACGAAAATTAGAGACCTAACAGCAGAAACCGATCAAGAAGAACAGATTTTACTAGAGCACAGAAGAGCTCATCGAAACGCTAAAGAAAATAAAATACAGCTTTTGGAAAAATTCTACTTCCCTAAGATGACGCAGAAAATAACAAATTTAGTGAAGCAATGCCACACTTGTAAACAACATAAATATGAAAGACACCCAGCTAACCCCGAAATAGGAAAAACCCCAATACCTCAGTATCCAGGACAGATACTTCATATGGATATTTATATAGTAGAGAAAAATTTAGTATTAACCGCAATTGATAAGTTCTCAAAATACGCCCAAGCTAAAATCTTAAAATCGCGATCTGCGGAAGACATAAGAGAACCCCTAAGGCAACTTCTTTTCATGTTTGGAGTCCCGGAAACCCTTGTAATAGACAATGAAAAATCTCTAAATTCCAGTACCATTAGTTTCATGGTAGAAGATCAATTGGGCATCAAAATTTTCCAAACGCCCCCATATTTCAGTAACGCAAACGGACAAATAGAACGATTCCATTCCACGCTGTCAGAGCTCATGAGATGCTTAAGAGCAGAAAATATTCTCAGATCCTTCGAAGAATTATTAGACCGTGCAGTGTATGAATACAATTGCTCCGTGCATTCAACAACAAACCAGAAGCCTATAGAAATATTCTTTGGTAGGAAAGTCAGAGTTGACCCGGAAACATATGAGAAAGCCAGACAAGACAACGTACAGAGACTAACTGAAAAACAAGAGCAAGACCTTAAGACGCACAATAAAAATAGACAAGCTTTCAAAACATATCAACCAGGAGATATAATCTATGTTAAAATCAATAAAAGACAAGGAACTAAACTTACACCGCGGTACAAAAGGGAAATTGTCAAAGAAAACAAGAATAGCTTAGTGATCACAGAATCAGACAGGACAGTACACAAAAGTCACATAAGAAATTGATATCTATTTTTCCTTTCAGGATAGCGTTTACTTCCTGCTATGGCGACGTACAAATATTGGATTACTCTAACTCGAAAATAATAATACTGACTACTGGAAACGCAAAATTACAGACTGGAACTCTAAAACTGGTACACATCATAGAACTGGACACTTACGAAAAAACGCTTAACGACCTAGACCATAAGATCAAGAAAGATGTCGAAACAACCCATCCTATGTTCCCTTTCCTCAGCCATGAGACTGTCCAAATCAAAAACTTACTTAATAGATTAAAACCCAGGACTAAGAGTAAGAGATCACTAAACTTTCTTGGTAGTGCATGGAAATGGTTGGCCGGCAGTCCGGACCACGATGATTTCCTAATATTAAAAGCAAAAATAGACGATGTATTACAAAATAACAATAAGCAAGTCATAATAAATAAATCGACAATAGATCGAATAAATGAAATAACCAATGTTACCAATAAAATAATTAACAATTTTAAAACCGACCAGGATATTAAAAATGGAATAGCAACAAATATCAAATATAGGTTAGACATTATTAAAGAAGAAATTATTAATGTAGACTACGCCCTACACTGGGCTAAGGCAGGAATAATTAATTCTTTTATTCTATCTAATAGCGAAATAAATTCTGTTAAGGAACTTTTTGAAAGAAATAATGTACCGTATATCAATTTAGAAGACGCTATTGATTTCGCTCAAATAAAAATTGCATCCAATAATTCAACCTTACTTTACATTGTAAGCATACCAAATACCGAATTAGAACTATGTAAAAGATTATTAGTAAAACCTGTAAAAAGAAAAAATGCTGTAATAAAAATAAAATTCGAAAATATATTGCAATGTAAAAATAGGATATATGGCATAAAAGAAAATTGTAAGACAAATAGTAAATTAACAATATGCGAAAAAAAAGCAAATTATAGACCTAAGCGAATCTAGTTGTATTCCTAACCTGCTCACCAGCAGACCAACGAATTGCACCGAAATAGACAATCAACACATTCCCGCAGTAGAAGAGATCCTCCCAGGGACTTTATTGCTAAATCAATTTAATGGGACCATCCTAGTCAACACCGAAGCTATGAACCTATCAGGCACCTTCATAATACAGTACCAAAATGCCACCCTCTTGGTAAACGGACAAAGCTACGCGTCTAAGGAAATCTCCACCGCAAAACCGCTTCCTCCTATCGCCCAACTAGACTCCAGTTTCAGAATCTTCGAAGAAACGCTTACGCTACAGGCTATGAGAAGACTACATTTGAACAACACGGAAAAGATCGAGCTCCTAAGGACTAAAGACCACATAGGCAGCATCACCAACCTCAGCCTATCATCTTTGGCGATATTGGCAGTGATCATCATCATCATCAGAATGGCATGGCCAAAAACATCAAGCCTACCAACAGCCCCAATACCTATCCAGATATCGACCACGATACCAGAAGGATCAGAAGGACCAACAGATGAAGTCGAATCGGAGCCACCTGGAATCACACGTGTTAAAAACATACCATTCTTCTAAAACTTCAACGAGGACGCTGAAGACTAAGAGGGGAGGAGTTAACGACACGCGTTACAAAAAGCTTCGGTCAACCAGAGGTCGACGTAGCCATGGATGAACTCAACGTGACCGGGAAACGTGTCGGCGCATTTCTGCTGACACCATGTCTGCGACGGTGCTCAGGTGACTTTAGATTTAGGGTAGATTAAGTAAAGCCAATTTTTGTCAGGACACTTTGTATCGAGTCGCGGAGAAATAAAGTTCTCTTGAGTTAAACTTTGTTTTTTTTAAGTACCAGATAAAGAATTTGTTTAATTTGTACATTTTCCACCCCCTTTGGATCGTATAAATTTAAAAGATTGCCGTTTGGTATCAAAACAGCGCCACAAGCTTTTCAAAAATTAAATGAGAAGAATTTTTCCGATATTCCTGGAGTAGTACTTTACATAGACGATATTCTAGTTTGTGGCAGAACGGCTCAGGAACACGATGAAAATCTAAACAAGGTAATAAGAAGGGCGATTGATAGGAACATAAAATTTAACAAAGAAAAAATTCAATTTAAGGTCACAAAAGTTAATTATTTAGGACATGTAATTTCGGGCGAGGGTATAGAATTGGACAAAAATAGGATGAAGGCAATTGAGGAAATCGAACCACCTAAGAACAAAAAAGAGTTACAAGTCGTGCTGGGAATGATCAATTATATGAGAGATTTTATTCCTGATCTGGCAGACATATCAAAACCCTTAAGAGACATGTTAAAAAAGGAAAATGTGTTTCAGTGGCTACCTGTACATACTGAATGCTTAAGAAAAATTAAATTTAAAATAACGAATGCTCCAGTGTTACAACCATTCGATTTTTCCTTGAATGTCACTATACAAGCTGATGCATCGAAATTCGGACTGGGATGTTGCTTGATTCAAAACAACAAGCCCGTGAGTTTCGCGTCTCGCAGTCTAACTCCCACAGAAATAAACTATGCGCAGGTAGAAAAGGAACTACTTGCAATAGTATTTGCATGTAATAAATATCATAAATTCATCTATGGTCGAAAGGTTACAATAATAACGGATCATAAGCCGTTATTAGGAATCTTATCTAAAGAAGTGGGACAAATACCCTCGGCACGACTACAAAGAATGAAAATGAAATTACTGAAATATGACATTGAATTGCGACATGCCCCTGGGAAAGAAATGTTTATTTCAGATTTACTATCTGGAAATTACTCAAAAGTCCCACAAGAACCGGAAATAAAACATTTAAATGAAGTGGTGCATACTATTAACGTAAGCGAAGAGAAAAGAAAATTATTCATAAAAGAAACTAGAACAGATGAAATTTTAAGTAAGTTAATAAAAATAATTAATAATGGTTGGCCTAATAAGAAATCGAATTTAGAGGATGGCGTAAAATATTACTGAAAATTTAAGGAAAATCTGTATACAGAAAATAATTTATTCGATGATAGAATCTTCATTCCCACCTCGCTAAGAAAATATATTTTGAAATTGTTATATAAACCACATATGGGAATTGAAAAAACAAAAGCTCGCGCACGCACTTTAGTATTTTGGCCAGGTCTAAACGAGGACATCGAGCAAATGATAGCTAAATGTAAAATTTGTCAAAAATTTAGGGCATCCAACGTAAAGGAACCAATGATTTCACATGAGGTCCCTGATATACCTTATTTCAAAATTGGAGCAGATATTATGGAATTAGATGGGAAAAACTATCTTATTGTTGCAGATTATTTGTCTAAGTACTTAGATATCCTACCATTGAATAGGAAAAATACGCCAGAAATAGTAAACAAACTAAAGGGTTTGTTTTCTGTTCATGGGATACCTAGAATACTAGTTGCAGATAACATGCCCTTTGGGTCATATGCTCTCAAAAAGTTTGCAGAAGAAATTGATATGTCAATAATAACCACAAGTCCCCGTTACCCTCAATCAAACGGGTATGCTGAGAGCTGTGTTAAGGTAGCAAAACTACTTTTGAAAAAGTCTAAAGAAGAAAAAGTGAATTATGGACAGTATTATTGGAGTACAGGAACATGCCCATTAAAGGTATGAATTGGTCACCGGTAGAGCTCTTATTTGGCAGGAAAACCCGAACTCTTCTTCCTGGAAAAGAAGATTTGTTCAAGAAAGCAAGGGATGAGGAAGCGAAAGAGTGCTTAGAAAAGAGATCAGAGAAAAGAAGAGTAATGTATAATCGTAATGCAAGATTTAGAGAAGGTTTTGAAGTAGGACAGCCTGTGTGGTATAAGGAAGGGAAAACGTGGACAGAAGCAGTCATTACTGGTAAGGACCGTTCGCCACGGTCATATTGGATCAAGTTGAAAAATGGAATAATATTGAGGAGAAATTCGCGCGTTCTCCGGCGATTATAAAAGAAAAATAAATAAAATAAAATAGAAAGTTACAACGAAACATAGGCTGGATACTTCGTCAATTAGAAATTACTATTAGTTACTACATTTGAAATAAAAGAAGGAGGAAATATAGAAAAGAAAGTAAAGTAAGTAGAATGAAAAGTACAAACGAGCAAGATATGAAGAAAATAATGTCAAAGAATGCACAGAATTAAATGAATTGTAACAGAGAAGAGTATTATTGGCGTTGTATAAATTCATTATGAGAAGAATTTAAAATTGTTGAAATGTTAAATTACGGAAATAGTGTGAAGAGTTACTTTTAGGGGGAAATGTGATAGAGTTGTATAACTGGTAAAGATTGTATTACTGGCAACGCTACACTAGCACCTAGTATGTAAGTTAGGAGTAGAAGTTAGAAAAGCAGTCGCATGTAAACCATCGTAGAATAAACAGGTTACCCAACTGCAACTAGTTTTGATTAACACAGGGAAAAATAAACAAAACCAAGATACAGGCAGCCAGCGAAGTGGCGTTCACGCAAATAGCCAACAGGCTAGACAGTAAAGGCAGCAACTATTACACTTACCAACCTAAAAGTGCAAAAGGTCTCCGGGTCATCCTTAAAGGTTAAAGGTATAGGCCATAACGTTGAACCAATACGACATAAAAGAGGATCTAGAGTCCCAGGGCCTCGCAATAAAATCGATCAACAACATTAGAAACAAGTTCAAACAGCCTCAAACCATGTTTTGAATTGAGCTGGAACCTGAGCATAGTAAACACCCCAAAGGCAAACCCCACCCCATCTACGAAGTTAAGTACGAGCTTCAACGTAAAATAACCGTCGAGGAGCCAACAAAAAGAGAAAACAACCTCAATTCAATGCCAGAATTGTCAAGAATTCGGGCGTACTGGAACATACAGCAAACTAATGAGCGTGTGCGTTGCTTGTGGCGATTGTCACCAAGTGAGAGACTGTCATAAGAATAAAGATGACCCAAGTCTGAAAAAGTGCAGCAACTATAACGGACAGTACACAGCCAACTACAGAAGCTGCCCTGTCTACCTATCCATTAACCAGTACAAAACTCATCTCCCTAAACGCAAAACCCCACACCCCGTGCCCCACCACCACTAATTAGCCCGAGGACAAACCGCACGGAGGCACAGCAGTCCTGATTAGGAATAGCATTAAACATCACCGTCTAACAAACATGTCTCTCAGCAACATCCATTATACAGCTATCAACATCAGTCTGAGTTCATCGTGCATCAATATCATGTCGCGACTTGACTCTTGAAGTGTACGGACGTGTTCTGCTTTTGCTCCGGCTTTTACTTTCGATTCTTTCTGTGATCTTCCCTGGTTTTCTTTGGACTGTATTTTCGATTTATCTATGGCCTATTTGCTTTATCGTGATTGTGATTTCATACTATTTAACGAACATATTCTTTGTGGTCAATACCGTGCACTTACATACTATTAATCAACTCATATCTATCGTCTTCCGTCTTCCCAACGGTTGCATTGCTTTGCTCGCTTCTGGGTCGCCACTCTGCTACGTTCGCTGTTTTTTTCTGTGCCAGTTTCGCGCTCAGCTGTAATAATCAACCAGTTGCTCCGTGTTGCACTCAACTGAGGTCGTGTTATCGTGCTGTTTTGCTCGCATACTTATCTACGATGAACGCCTGTAAAGTATGCAATGGTGCATTCACTGGGGTGCTTACTGAGTGCCATGGCATTTCCAATCAATCGTTCCATTTAACATACCTAAAGCGTAGCGCCCGTTTAAATAAACTTCTTCACTTTCAACATAGTAACGAATGCTCTGATATCAAGCCCTGTCACATCCTGAGATCACTGGCCGCAATTTCTAATTCCCTCTCCAGTGAACAATCCCTTCTAGCCGACAAGATGTAGTCTATCGTCTCCAACCAGGCCAGCTTTCAGGCGGTGTCTGATGATCTCGGTACGATCACCGAAAAGCTTGATAACATTATAAATATCCCCACTTCCGTCGAATCTAGCACGAAAGTTTTGCTCGAATCTACACATCGGCTCTCCACTAAGCTGTCCGTTACTTCAAGCTCTCTGGACGATCTTCACGATGCACTCTCGCGTTCTGAGTCGCCTGCGTGCATTATGCCTGTGATTGAGGACATCCGACTTGGCTTAAAACAATTAACTAACAACCTCTCTTCCTGCTCTGCTGCCGTGTCTACGAATTCTAAGCTTCTCGCCTCTATTTCTGCCATCTTTGGATCTCACTCCACGCACGCTTCTTCCGCTTGTCGCAACGCATCTAATTCTACACCTCCACCTCTAAGCAATACTACAAGCCCCTCCTGCCTCCACCCCCTCGTACGCTCAACGTGTTGTAGTTCCTACGGCTAAGCATTACACTCCCCCTCCGTTAAAAGATGGCTGTCCTGCCCGTTCCTCGGTGTCTTATGGAAATGCTTCTCTGAATTCTTCAGCTAACCGTAATAGTTCTTCTCAGCGCAGCGATGCGATTCCAGCTCTTCTTTCAAAGGATCACGATGATACTATTCTTGTTTCGCCGACCAAAACAGACGCTTCTCTTCCCCACAAGGATGCTGTTCCTGACTCCTCCTCAGTTCCATCTTTAAAGATGTTCGGCACTACATGGACTCTTGCTGACTGGAACCATAGACTCTCTAAGCTAACTAGAGGCTGCCTTCCCACTACACCAAGCGAACGTTCTTTATTCCTAATTGCAGGTGTCCCCCTATACTCCAATGCTGGGGTGAAAAGTTGTTTCAAACGCAAATTTACCATTGTTTTGACCAGATGCTACAAAACTTCATCGTCCGGAAAATTTGTGATAGGCATTCCCATCAAATCCGCCTGGCTTTTCGATAGTACTTCTAATCAAGTTCTTAGTTTTGGTAATATTCGAATTTCTAAATTTAAGTCAAATTCTGTTAAATTTAACACTAGTCTACCGATTACTCATACTATTAGTAATTACTTTAATAAGTTGAAGTCTAGCGCTAATAAACCTTACTCTAGTAATACTAACGTCTCTAATCCTAAACTTAGGCATAATATGTCCCCTAATGTAAACTTCAGTTCTAACCCAGCCCCTAAACGTACTTCTAGTTCTAACCTCATCTCTCCTAGGCCAGTTAAAAGGATCGTTCCAACTAATAATAAGTCAATTAAACCCAATAACAACAGTCTCCGTCCCACCCTTAGTCCGTCCCCCTCCAATTGGCAACTAAAAGCCGGCTTATTTCCTAGCTTCAAATTAACCACCCCTATAAAATATCCTAATTTCATTTACTCCCACACATTAAACCCAACTGCCCCATCTACTCCCACTACTTCTGCTATTCCTTCTGAATCCTATTCCTCTACACCCGGTGACACTCAGCCTTCAACATTTCCCCCCATAAAGTATGAGTATGAGTATGAGGACCTTTCCACCTTTCCATGTTTCTTACGTCAGTTCCAAATTCCAGATTCATTCGTTCCGCGTTGCGTTACCTTCCCTGGACAGACCAGCACAACCTTCCTCCATATGAAAGTCGCCTTCAACTTGTGGCGACCCAGCGGGGCGACCAGCTGGCGGGGTTTGACAGCGTCGCCAATGCGATCGGGAGGCCATCTGCTGGAATAACGAGAAGGCGTGCAGAGGGAGTTGCGGAGTTCGAAAAGAGGAAGAAGAGGAGACGAGCCGCAATTCTGGCAAGGGACGTTGACACGAGGACAACAAGTTTCGACCGGCGATAAAGAATTATAACGCTTAAATAAAGTTTGTTTGAAGTTAACTGACTGTTTGAGTTCCTCCGCTTATTGTGGCATTGACTGTGCTAACCAGCACAGCTGCACAAGCGCACAGTTGCGACGCTACAAACTTCAACCTTCAGCCCCTTTCCTTACATCGTGACGTCGCCGATATTGCCTTCGTCCATCAAGTCCTCTCTGGTTCCATTGACTGTCCCGAGTTCCTACACAGCATATCCTTTAAAACTAACCCTCGGAATGTTAGATCTTTCCCCACATTTCGCTTCGAAAATCATCGTACTAATTATGGTAACTCCGAACCCTTCACTAAAATGCTGCGCAAGGTCAACAGCTCTACTGTTTTCGACTTTCATTTGGACAAAACATCCCTCAAGCAAGCTCTTTATTCACCTAACCCACCCCCAAACTAACCCTTCCTGCATCCCCCCTAATATTTGTGTTTTCGGTGCTTAGTTTAGTCTAGTTTTAGTTTTAGTTTTTAATCACATACTGTAGCTTGCATTAAGCGAACTGTATAAATAAATAAATAAATATCGCGGCCATCTACTGCCCTCCCAAAGGTACTATATCCACCCCTCAGTTTGACGCCTTCTTCAACTCTCTAGGCCCGCGACTCGTGGCCATCGGAGACTACAACGTGAAATCTCCCCTTTGGGGATCTTGGTTTACAACTGCAAAAGGCAAACAACTAGTCAAATCCATTTTCAATAATAATGCTCAGCAGGCGACCTCCCAACATACTGGCCAATAGATAAGAAAAAAATCCCGGACTTAATCGACTTCCGCATATACAAAAAGCTAGACCCGGATCAAATCAAAGCCAAGTCCATGCTGGAGCTATCATCGGACCACACATCCACCATCTACACTATCGCCAGCACACCTATATTCATTAGCAATCCTGCAGCACTAACAAACAATAAAACTAACTGGACCAAGTACCAACATCTGCTAGACAAGTCCTTCTGCCCAAACATTAAGTTAAAAACAACAAACGATATAGAAAACGCCATAGAGTACCTGTACGACTCCATCAAAGGGAGCGCGGAGCTAGCAACACCTCGCACAAATAACAGACACCTGGATAAATCACCCAACTACCACAACAAAAATATGCAGGACCTTCTTAAAATTAAAAGGAAAGCCAAGGCACGACGGCAGCAAACAAGATCTCCCGAAGGCAAAGCGGCTCTCAACATAGCGACCAAAAACCTCGAGGACAAACTTGCAGCTGAAGAGGTGCAAACATCGAGGAATTCGTATCAAAACTGATTCATCTGCTGGACACCAACTATTCCATCTGGAAATCCACCAAACGCATTAAAAAGCCAATCATATCGGACACGCCCATTAGAGTCCTGTCTGGCAACTGGATGTGTAACCCCAACGAGAAATCAGAAGCTTTTGTGCAAACGTTTTCAAACCAACTATCACCACGAATGTCAAATTGAAAATACCAGACGCACCTCCCCTCAGCTACAAACCACTCAAATTCTGTTACAATGAAGTTCATAGCCAAATCACCAAACTAGACCCAAAGAAATAAGCGGGACACGACGCAATCTCAGGTAAACTAATCAAAGCCGTTCCTATGAGCTCCATCAAGGGCATAACCCATAACTAACACGCTATATTGCGCCTCAACTACTTCCCACAGACATGAAAACTCTCAACAATAATAATGATCCCTAAGCCCGGTAAAGATAAAGCCAGAATAGACTCCTATAGTCCAATCAGCCTACTGCCCATCCTATCTAAAATATTCGAGAAGCTCCTCCTAGTTAAAATGCAAGCCGCTATCAAATTCAACAACATAATCCCAGACCACCAATTTGGCTTCCGTAACGAGCACAGTATCATCGAACTAGTGCACAAAATCGGCAACGAAATACAAACTGTATTTGAGAACAAAAAACACTGCATAGGTCTCTTCCTAGATGTGGCGCAGGATTTTGATATGGTTTGGCATGAAGGACTGCTATTCAAGCTGAGAAATCTGCTACCTAATAAACTTCACGGCATACTAACAAGATACCTTCAACAGCGATCCTTCCGGATCAAATACAAAGAACAATTAAATAAAATCTACCCCATCAAAACAGATGTCCCCCAAGGCAGCGTTTTAGGCCCAACTCTGTCTGCCCAATATACTGTTGACCTCCCTACAGATAAACACATAAAAATTACAACATTGGCTAACGACACGGCCATTTTCATCGCCCACCGTAATCTCCAAACAGCCCATAGGGAACTATAATCACACGTAGATCTAATATCAAAATGGGGCATCACTCTAAATAGCCTACAACAACTTATACTGGCTCCTCAACAAAAAATCAAAATTAAGCCTAAACACCAAAATAATTGTATATAAAACCATCATCAAGCCCATCTGGACGTACGGAATCCAGCTCCGGGGTACAGTCAAAACCTCAAACATAACCAAGGTGCAGAGAGCCCAAACCAAAATTATAAGATCCATTCTAGGTGCCCCAAGGTATATACGCCATGCCAACCTACTCAAAGATATGAACATCAACACGGTAGAGAACGAATCCGCTACGCTTGCCAAAAAATACGCTGAACGACTGAGCAAGCACCCAAATAGGTCAACCAACACGCTAGCAATACCAGTAAAATACAGCAGACTCAAGCGAATCGACCCAATCGATTTGATACAAATAGAGCGCTCCACTGCACAAAGCGACAGTCAAAATGGAACTTAAGCAAACCAAACAAGTGGCTAATACGGGAGAAGTCATTAATTCTATCATCGTCAAACCAGTCGACGTAAATTCGGGGAACATCGAAATGTTACTCCTGATCCTGACAACCCTAGTTGCAGTCAACCTAGCGTACCAGTTTTATAAGAACTATCGACGCTCTATTAAGAACGGGTACCTGAACAACGTCCTCAGCACTACCAGAACCATCAGGACCAGCAATGTCTAATCAGCAGTGATGCAGCGAACTAACAAAACACCGTAGCACGGGCAAGGTTGTTCAAATTAATTTAGTCTTAAGAATTTATTGTACCTTAGAGGTCTAATCCATAAATTTAATAAAGAAGTATAAAAAAAAATAAAAATAAAAACAACGGTTTATTTCTGTGACATGTTTAGTTAAGCGCTTTGATAATTTAAGCATATTTCTAAGAATAGGAATTTTGTAAAGTTATTTGTAAGAGAAATTTGTATAAAAAAGGCGAAGCAAATTTGAATAAAGTAGAACTTTCACGATGACGTTCAACCAAGTTGTTTCATTTGAAATCGCCTTTGACAAGTAGAAGGTTTGTATATGGCCACCATTCACTGGTAGCCTTAAACCAGAAATTTTAGCTGGCCAATGGCTGAGCTCCCGGACATTTCTCTTCACAGATAAAGAACTATTACAGGATGTTTATTGGTCCATTAACTCACGGGTAGTCAACTACATGAACCGCCAACAACAACAACAGGTTGTTCAAAGAAGACCACTGACAAGGCAAACACAAATCCCCCGTAAATAGCAGAGAATTTGTAATGTAGAACCTTAACATTTTGAGAAAGAAGCCGGAAATTACGAACAACAAATAACGCAAAACGTCGACCAAACACTTGTCGACTACATCGAAACTATCGAAAACCCAACTCTTGAGGACCCCAAACAGATTGACGACATTTATTTTTTAGATTATTTTGAACATGTGGCAAAGAGCGGAAAAATACTGAAATTCTTAATATATGTACATGGGATCAAAAAAAATTACATTCAACCGCATTATATCCGTAACCACATCCCAAAAGAAAAGAATTTCTTCGCGAAATCAGTTGTCGGCAGCATTAAACAATGCTCCAATTTATTCGCCAACCCCGACGAAAAAAAACCTACACCACAGTTGTAAAAGGCAAAATTCGCGCCATTTCCGATGAACCTGTCTATTCAAAGAGTTATTTCTACCCTATGGCATTTAGAGAAGAGGTAGATAAACAAATCAAACGATTATTAAAAGACGTTGGTATTAAACCATCACGATCTCCGTATAATTCTCCCGTTTGGGTTGCCCCAAAGAAACTGAAATTTAGATTAGTTATCGACTATAGAAAGCTGAATTCTGTTACTATAGCGGACATATACCCTATTCCGGAAATTGGAAAAGTCCTTGAAAATCTAGGTCAGAATAAATACAGGTAACCCCCGTATAACATGGCACTTCTATAGCACGGATTCACTCTAACACGGTTCGAGAATTGGGAACATCCCTGTATAAGACGGCACTTCTATAACACGGATTCACTCTAACACGGTTCGAGAATTGGGCAAAACCCTAATAAAACATGAAATGTAATAAAAGCTATTAAAAGCGAACTTTATCTAATTTTAAATTAGGGAAATCCCCGTACAACAGTTCAATAAACGTGATAAAGCTTTTAAGTGCGAAAGATACCTCATTTGACATTTTTCATTCGAGCGCGTACGTACTATCAGATTTTCCTGCAGAATTCTCGTGAACTATTAATACCTAAGTACACTTTAAGACTTTAATTGTATCTCTCTTTTAGCTACGTAGATTAAAAATGTTCGGGTAAGTAGTTCTCAACCTTTTTTAAAGAAATAATAATAATTATGTTTTTATTTTTATGAATTAATTTGTAGCCCTAAGCTATGTCTGGCGAAAATAAAAAAAAATTCTCTTAAAAGACATTTCATCTCCATGGAAACAAAATTACAAATTTTAGATCGGCTCAAAAAGGGCGAAAAGATATCATATGTCGCCAAATCATTGAATTTAAATGAAGCGACAATACGGACTATAAGGAAAAATGAACAGAAAATTAGAGATTCCGTTGCTGCAGGCTGTTCTATCTCCTCAAACATGACATCTCGTCCTAGGGCAGCAATAATTGAGCAGATGGAAAAAGCCCTTAGCATCTGGATTGAAGATTGTTCAAAAAAACGGATTCCACTGAACACCAATATTATTAAACACAAAGCCTTGAAAATTTACGACTACTTAAAGGAAAATGGAGGAACTGCTACTAATCCAGATTTTGTAGCCAGCAAAGGGTGGTTTGATCGTATGAGAAAACGCTTATCACTACAAAACCTAAAAATAGAAGGTGAAAGTGCATCAGCCGATAAAGAAGCCACCGAAATTTATCCAATGGAATTGAAAAGAATTATTGAAGAGGGTGGATATTCAACACACCAGGTTTTTAATGCCGACGAGACTGCTCATTGGTGGAAAAAAATGCCCAAGAGGACATATATTTCTAAAGACGAAAAAGTTGCGCCAGGTTTCAAGGTATCAAAAGACCGTGTAACATTACTTATGTGCAGTAATGCTTCAGGCGATCACATGGTAAAACCTACATATGCTGGTTTATACATAATCCTCGTGCAATGAAAAACCTAAAGAGTAATTAACCGGTATACTGGGCAGCAAATAAAAAAACTTGGGTGACTACTGAACAATTTAAGAAATGGTTTTTAAACTGTTTTGTACCAAGTGTGGAAAACTACTTAAAACAGAAAAAAATAGATTTTAAAGTTATACTTGTATTGGATAATGCACCCTGCCATCCGCAAGATTTAAATAACCCAAATGTCAAAATAATTTTTTTACCTCCAAATACAACTGCTTTACTTCAACCGTTAGATCAAGGAATTATAGCTACATTTAAAACCAATTACATAAGGAGATCATTACAATGGATTTTGAACAAAATCAATGATGAATCTATGGCCGTCAAGGAGGTGTGGAAACTCTTCACAATTTTGGACTGCATTCATCTAATAAACTCATCTATCAGAGAAATAAAACCGACGACATTAAATGGTTGTTGGAAAAAAATATGAGCGGAGTCAATTGAAAGTGAAAATTTGATCGAGGCAGCAGAAAACAGAATGGATGCAATAGTGTGAGTTGCTAAGTCTCTAGGAGGGGAAGGTTTTGACGATATGACTTCACAAGATATCCAAGAATTACTGGTGGAAGAAGAAATTGTTGAAGCAGGTTTGGTAGAAATGATATCAGGAATCCATGATAACTCAGAGGATGATAGCATAGGTGAAGACGAAGAAGTTAAAAAGTTTACTCTACAAAGCATAAAAAAGGCTTAGCCGAACAGTTAGAGTCATATTTCTTAAATGAAGATTCTTGAAATGAAAGGAGAACAAAGTTTAAAAGAGAACTTCATAAGTGCTTAGCACCATATAGGGATTGGTTGATTATTTTCAAAATGGCGGCTTGTTATCGTCAAAATTTTCTTCTAAAAATAACGATTTCCAAGTTTGACTGGCTACAACTTTGTGAAGAATGATCAAATCAAAAAACGGCTATGCTACACCATAAACAATGTATTTACAATCATTTTCCACTTAATAAAATGTATTTATCTTGTTTCAGGTTTACGTGGGGTTAGCGGCAGCAAAAAAATCTCGTGCGCGAAGAGCTTAATTAATTTGTTAAATAAACAGACTTTTATAAACAATTTATGAATTTGTTATTGAATAAAATTAAAGTTTAATAGTAACATTTGAACATATAAAAAGATTTATTCATTTGTATTATCATTTGTTAAAGAGCAAAAGAAATCATGTAAGAATTAACAATTTTTTATATGCTGAAATATTTACGGAAATTTCGAAGCAATTTCTTACAAAATTAGTAATATTTTCAAGTGTTTTTAAGTTTAAATTATCTGCGATTTATTAATATTTTCTGTGACATAATATTTGAAAATTATCTGATTTGCTTTGCAAAGAAAAAAGACAAATTAAACTTAGCTTACATTATGAGAAGAAATAAGTTATATTTCTATTTAATTTCCTGAATAGAGAAAACAAGTTAAACAAAAGGTTCCAACGTGGCTCAAAACAATTTGCGAAGATAAACACTAACTGAATGTATCTCAGCGCTTCTGGCAATGTTCCTGACAAAGAGCTTTCTATCAGGAGGCCATCAGCTTGTTATTAACAAACGTTTTGTTCGCGTTGTTTTACGTTGTGAGTTCACATCTACTTGTTAGTTGTTTCTGGTTGTGGTTGGGTTGGGAGTAGGGACACCCGTACGATTGTAAATATTACACAAAACATGCTACTGACATCGAAAAAATATGGAATAAAGCAATTATTCGTACAATTAATGCATTGCTTTTCTTATTTCATCAAAAGAAAAAGGTCATTAAGGGTCATCGTTTGCTGGTAGAAACTTATGGAGAGCATGTTCCAAGCATAAAAACATGAGACATGGTTTCGGAAATTTAAAAATGGTGATTTTGATTTGAAAGGCAGCAAACGTCGACCAAAAACATTTGTGGATGCGAATTTGCAGGAGTTATCGGATGACGACCCAATCCAAACTCAAAAACAATTGACAGAGACGTTAAATATGGCACAAGAAACGATTAACGACCGATTAAGAGCAATGGGAAGATCCAAAAACTAGGAAGATGGGTGCCACATGAACTGAATGACAGGCAAATGGAAAATCGAAAAACCATTTGTGAAATGCTGCTTCAACGGTACGAAAGAAAGTTATTTTTGCGTCAGATTGCGACCAAAAATGGATTTATTTCGAAAATCCGAAAAGTAAAAAATGGTGATTATTGCCTGGCCAAACTGGTCGATCGACTCCAAGGCCCAATCGCTTTGGAAAGAAGACTCTGTGTTTAGTGGAACCAGAGTGGTGTGATGCATTATGAACTTCTGAAACCTGGTGAAACAGTTAACTCTGATCGCTACAAACAATAAATAATAAATTTACACCATGCGTTAATGTAAAAACGTCCAGAATGGCTCCGAAGACACGGTAAAGTAATTTTGTTGCATGACAAACCGATGACAGACGCATTGAAATCGCTTGGATGGGACGTATTATCGCAACCGCTGTACTCTCCAGACTTGGCCCCGTCCGATTATCACCTTTTTCAATGACGCACGCGCTGGCTGAGCATCACTTTGCAAATTTCGAAAAAATCGAAAAATAGCGCAATGAATGGTTTGGCTCAAAGAACAAAGGGCTTTTTGGGATGGCATTCATAAATTGCAAGAATGATGGACAAAGTGTGTAGAATCGAATGGCCAATATTTCTAATAAATAACCTTTTCCTTTTTCTTAAAAATTATGTGTTTTTCCATTAAAAAAACCGGAACAGACTTCCCGGTACACCTGGTATATTAAAAGTACTACAACGCAACCAATTAATACATTGTGCAGTTTAAAGAAAGAAGATTGTATTGTCAGCACAGTAAAGCACTCCCCGTACATTATGGTATGAAAGAGCATTACTTCCAAGGGCGTTGATAAATTAATTATTCTTGATAGATGTGTGAATGCAGCAACATATAGAGAAATTATTAATGAAGGAGTGTTTCCAACAATAGAGTGGTTAAATAAATAAATAGATAATGGCAGGAGTGACCACGAGTCTGATCGGACGTTTCTTGCTTTGCTCCTGTTTTTATCTTTTAAATCTTGACGAATTTTGTTGTTTTGTTTGTTTACTTGTTTTGGTGTACTGCCTAATTGTGTTACTTTCATCTTGAGTGACAATGTTTAATTTTGGTTGCTAATTTGATTTATTTATTCTACTGTGCATTCTTATTTTTGACAAACTCAGACTTCCGGTTCGGTGGCAGCTCTTTTATTTCTGCATTGCTTTTCCGTGCATACCTAATTTTGAACTATGTATGTCAACTAATTGCTCTGCTACGCGTTGTGTGGATTCATCAAATAAATCGCCTATGATATGCTGCTTTGGTCTCTGCGGAAAGTTGTATCATTGCAAGTGCGTTGGCTTCCCGGCATCAGTGGGTGACGCCTTGAACACCAGCAGTAACGGCCTGCAATGTTTTTGTGATCGCTGTAGATTAGGCTCTTCAGCCGTGCAGACGAATAAACTTAAAAACATAACCAAGTCGGTCACTGACCTCAGTGCCGCGCTCTCGTCGATTTGTGCACAAGTGAATGCAGTTCGGGAGGAGTTGAGTAACCTCAACCGTGGCTATGAGTCATCGGCTAACAGGGATTCCCTTGAGCTGCAATCTAACTCATCCGTTTTGCCGCCGTCGGCCGATCGGCGTAGTTGTGAGGCAGCCTCGGGTAAATCTGTTTTACCATCTCCAGTTGATGAGAATTGCTGTGACGGTGGAGTTAACTTATCTGCCGCGCCGTCGATCAGGATGCCGCAATTTGCAATGAAGTTACGCTCTTCTAACAGGAGCTCACCAAATGCTTCTACACCAGGGCAGCCACCTGCTGCTGTCCATGCCTCTGAGAGAGTGGTGTTGTCAGCTATTAATAATTCCGATGCTCCTACGCAATCTCTGAAAATTGTCGTTCCGCCAAAATGTTTATTTATTTCGCATCTAGATCCTACTACATCACCAGAGAATATACTAGACTACGTAAAGGACAAATTCCCCTGTACTCCCGACGTTTTTAAAAACATTAGATGTGTGAAAATAAATCCCAATCGTGAACGTTCATTTTCTTCGTCATTTAAGTTATATATACCTGATAATTTGGTCGAACTGTTTGGAAATATAAATAATTGGCCAAGTGGAATTATTCTTCGTGAGTTTAAACCCCATAGCCATAATGATTTTTTACGTCCGCGTCGTGGTCAAAACCACGTAAAGGCAAAGTGAGCTCTGATACTGGATCCGTTGAAATTGTGGTTAATTTCTATTTCCAAAATGTTAATGGTCTTAGAACTAAGACGAACAATTTTATAATGAATTCCTCGTGTTCTGATAGTCACATCATAGCTCTAACTGAAACTTGGCTGCATAAAGATATTACTGACTCGGAGTTATTTGATTGCTCATATATCAAGTGTTCCGCCGTGATCGTTTTTCGAACTCTCTAGCTCGCAAAAGTGGTGGTGTTTTAATTGCGGTCAATGCGTGTTTGCCCTCCAAAACTGTTACTATTCCGTCTTCTGATAGTGTAGAATTAATATGCACAATGTCTAAACTTGGTAAAAAGACAAAAGTGTTTACAATTTCCCACTATGTACCACCTGGTTCAGATTTACAGACATATCAGGCACATTTGTCTGCTATTGAGTACGTGCTTGAACTGGCTTCCGATGATGATGTAATTGTTGTCCTTGGTGATTTTAATCTTCCAAATATTGCATGGCTCTTTGATTGCGATGTTGATGACGTCTTTCCTGTGGCTTCATCGTTATCTTCATTGCATCTTCATTTTCTGGATACTATTGCTTCATTTGGCCTTCATCAAATCAACACCATTAAAAATCCGGTTTCGAATCCTGAACCTCGTATTGACTCTTTGCCCTGAGAGTTTTCGATTACACCGCTCGGACCAACCTTTTGTTCCTGAGGATTCTCATCACCCTGCCCTGACTTTTGCCTTTGTTTATGATGACAATGCACTAGAATTAAATTCCACTTATTCTTTTAATTTCGCGAAAGCAGACTTTTTGCTTATGCAAAACTTTTTAGCTTCTTCCGATTGGTCTGAAGTCATTGATTGTGAGGATCTAAACAATGCTGTGATATCATTGTATTGTATTTGATTGTTTTGTAAATTCTGTCCCTTTTACGCCTAGAAGGAATGTATCCAAGTCACCGGTATGATTCGATAAAGAATTAAGTCATTTCAAAAACAAAAAATCAAAAGCCTGGAAAAAATATGTCCGTAACGGCTCGTTAACTGATCACGCTCATTATGTTACCTTACGGCGACAGTTCAATGCTCGTTCTGTAATAGCTTACCGTGAATATGTTGACTCGATTAAGTCTAAGCTGTGTGAATCTCCAGTCAGAATGTGCCTGAAATTATGACAAATGGTTCGGTATCATCAGATGACTCTTTTGTAATTTCCAATATGTTTGCTGATTTCTTTAAGACTTCTTTTATTTGTCATGACGAGGATTGTAGTCCGATTAATTGTTATGATTCCGTTAATTCTGTGATTGACTTTAATATTAACCAGATTGACGTGTCCCCCGTGATGATTTATTTGAGTGGTTTGAAGGAGAATTTATCTCCCGCATCGGACGGAGTCCCTGCTTCCGTGCTCAAAAGATGCTCTCTTTCTCTTGCTCTTCCTTTCTCTCAGATCTTCTGTGTTTCCTGATTTATGGAAGCTGTCATTTATTATCACCGTTACACAAGAAAGGCAAGCGTAATGTCGTGTCAAATTATAGACCTATTGCCAAATTGTCTTGCATTCCTAAGTCTTTCGAATCAATTATTTATGACCGTTTCTTTTATCATTGCAAGTCCTTAATTTCCAACAAACAACACGGTTTTGTGAAGGGTAAATCTACAACCACTAACTTGGTGTCGTTAGTTTCACATGTTTTAAAATGTATGAAGAGAGGTAATAGAGTCGACTGTATTTACACCGACTTCAGTAAAGCCTTCGATAGGATTTCCCATAAGGTTCTCTTGTCGAAGCTTTCATCTTTGGGGATTCTACCTGGCTTTCTAAACTGGATTAAGTCATATCTGACCGATCGCTTGGAACAAGTACTTTTTAAATCTGCTTTATCTACGTCCTTTTTAGTGACGAGCGGTGTCCCTCAAGGGAGTCACTTGGGGCCGCTATTGTTTATTCTATTCATTAATGACGTCCAGGATGTTGTGTCCAATTCTGAACTTCTTATTTATGCGGACGACGTTAAAATATTTAAAGAGATTTCCTGTTTTAACGACTGTCTCTTATTGCAGGATGATCTCAATCGCTTCGTAGATTGGTATTAGCATAACCGTCTTCTGTTGAATGTTGATAAATGTTTCGTCATGTCCTTTTCTCGGAGTATTCTATCTGGTGGCTTTAATTATATGCTAGGTGGATCCCCTATAACAGGTGTGGACCATATTACGGACCTGGGTATAGTACTTGACCAAAGACTTGATTTTAGGCCACATTTTTACTATATTATTAATAAAAGTAATTCTGTACTGGGCTTCATAAGGCGATGGTCTAAGGAAATCAGGGATCCTTATGTTCTTAGATCATTATACGTAGGACTGGTCAGACCAGTTCTCGAATACGGAAGCGTGGTATGGTCTCCATATTATTCTGTTCCAATATCAAGGATTGAGTCTGTTTAAAGGAGGGTTCTCCGCTTGGCTTTGAATGGCTTACCTTGGCGGAATCGTTTGGAGCTACCTTGTTACGAGCACAGACTGGGATTGATTGATTTGCAAACATTGGAATGTCGCCGTGAGTTATCTAGAGTTGTTTTTGTTCATTTAGTATTGAGCGGAGAATTGAACTGTCCCGAGCTATTATCAATGTTTAGCATTAATGTACCCACGAAAAACCTTAGAAGGCATGATTTCTTAAAACTTGAGAATTGTCGAACCTATTATGCAATGTTCGGTCCAATTGAATCCCTTAAGGCTTCATATAATGATTTAAATATGAATAAATGTAATATAAAATATTGTCTTAGGAATATCAAATTGTAGTTTTATAATTTTATAACTTTAACTTTGTTATAATTGATGTATTTTAGTTAATTTTTCTACAGTCAGGGCAGTGATCTGTTGGCTTAATAAATAAATAAGGAAGAACTAGGAATAACTTCACTATCAAGCTGCAAATATCCCTGACCTGAATCCCATCCAACATATGTGGTATCTGATGGCAAGAAGGATTCACGCCGACGAGTGTCAACGAACTCAAAGAGAACAGTATGGAACACCGAAGTAACCGAAGATAATCTAAAATATTTGTGTGATTCAATTTCAAGAAGGAAGTTATAAAGGCTAGAGAACATACCACTAAATATCCACAATTATTAATAAATAATAATAAATGAAATAAGACCTAAAATCGTTTACTATAAATATGTTCATTGTGTAACATAAGAATATATTCATCCTTATTGCACTAAACCGATTACTGCAAAACAAATTGTACTCGTAAGTCAATGTTTAACTTCATTTGTTAACTTTATAGGTATAATTAAGCCTGTTTAAAATTTGTTCGTTTTGCGTGTCAACATCAAAATAGTTACAATTAGAAACAGTTAAAGGAGTTTACCATACTTCTGAGCGCGGCTGTTTTTTTTTAAGTTGCAGTGTAGATCAAATAAAAAAAGAATACTCCGTAAGTAGTAGATAGTCGACGAGATTATTTTTTTCAATTCTGAATATTGCCGACATAAATAGTTAAATTATATACAAGGAAAACACTAACCACTTATTATTACAAGAAATTCAGTTCGGGTGTGTTACCCAGAGATATAAGACGTGTATGACGCAGTAATTTATTTAGAAACTACCCAAGAAGTCACTGAGATCAAAATCAAGCGTTTATATTCAGTCTCGCATATTTGTGCAGATCATTCTGATGGTATCCCAATCCATCAATCAAAGAAAAACTATTCATTTCTGCGGAAAAATTGTGATAATGTATCCGAAATGAAGACTAACAGTGTTAAACCTTAACGAAGAGTGCAAAACTCTAACCATTCCAGTGTCTCAGTGAGTACCAGCAATTACTTTGCACCGTTGCAGACGTTGCATGAAGTAGAACTTAACGATAGTGAGCCAGCTAGAGTAGCTGAAGCAAAAATCGCAATACCGCCGATAAACGCTATAAAATGTTCGAGTAAATATGTGCATGAACTATTAAAATATAATAACATATTGGATTACACGATCAAACGAATATCGATTGGTATTAAAATACTGCCAGCCACTACCTCTTTGTATGATAATATCTGCGGAATATTGCAAGCAAACAAATGTAAATTTTATACACATGGTCGAAAAGCCGATCTGCCTTTTAAAGCCATTCTCACCGGGCTAGACGACATTGATCCCTCTGAACTCAAAAGTGAATTATGCTCACTGGGGCTAAAGTGTTTAGATGTTAAACTAACCGCTAGGAAATCACAATATAAAGATCTAACGCTATATGTAGTATATTTTGAGAGACAATCTGTGACTATGAAGGAACTAAGAGAAAAACATAAAGTGTATAATAAAACAATTATAAAGTGAGATTACCAATGAAAACTCCCACCCAATGTCACAACTGCCAGATGTTCAAGCACGAAAAAAAATTCTGCCACATCAAAAGTTTCTGCGCTAATTGCTCCGGCATTCACCACACTAGCAAGTGCTTTAATGCAGGAACTGTTATAGAGTTCATAAAAGGTAACAGAGCTGGTAACGCTGTTTTAGTACAGACCTGTCCGTCCCAGATTAGGTTAAGTAACAGTTCCACTGTAACTTTCACTCAATAAAGACGTATTGAAAGTAGACAAGCACCACGTGTTTCACTATAGAACATGGCGCAGCCGAGTACCTGGTCGTGTAAATTAAAGGATAATTAACGACCATAAATTATATATTAGTGAACACTAAAGTGCATCAGGACAAATCTTTAAAAAAAAAAAAAAAAACGATGGAGTCATGCTTTAAACCCCCACCTCCAATGACCTTTGAGGGAAATGTTAACGAGGAGTGGACCCATTTCAAGAAATCCTTCAATATTTTTATGAAAGCTACTAAGCGGAACACAGATGCAGAGGACGTACGGATTGCGATCTTATTAAATTTGATGGGCGAGAAGGCAAAAGAAATATTTGGAACCTTCAACATGGCTGCAGCAGATCGAGATAAATTCGACAAAGTGATAGCAGAGTTTGATCAATATTGTAATCCTAAAGATTATCTCACATATGAGAGCTTTAGATTTTAGATTTAGATTAGATTAGATTAGATTTTACATTTTATACCCGCAATCAACAGGCTGGCGAAACATTTGATCATTTCGTCACAGAAATTATAAAACTAGCCAAAAAATGTGACTTTACAAATACAACCGAACCCATAGCAGATCAAATGGTCCGTGATCGTACAGTTTTGGGAACTAACATGATGGATCTTCAGGAACGGTTATTGCGGGTGGAGAAGTTGACGTTGAAGAAAGCAGTGGAAATCCGCCGAATAGCAGAAGTCACACTACAGCAGGCTAAAGAAGTACAGCACTCACATTCGGTTCATCTAGTACCATGAACAGCAGCAGTGGTGAAATCTCAGGCGAGGAAGAAGCAGAAGCAGAGCAGAAACAGACAGAAATTGGATCAATGGGTGTAAGAAATGTTTACTTTCGCACAGGATAAACAAGTGTCCAGCTTTTGGTAAAGTATGCTTTAAATGTAACAAGCAAAATCACTCTTCTAAATTATGTAAGGTTAAGACGCGTCAAAATGTAAATGAAATTGTAAAATTAGGAGAGGGGATTGATCAGCTAGTTATAAATTCAGTAACCATAGGAAGCCTCAAGGGAAGCAAGGAAGAGAAGAATTTTTAGTTTGTGGATCTTGTGGTGAACGGAAGGCTTATTAAATTTAAAGTGGATACCGGATCTATTTAAAAAAGAAAAATTTAAAGAGTATTGCAAACGTTAGGTGTCGTAAATTTCAAAATAAAAGGAAAACATCAAATATACACTGACAGCTTTGTAATTGGAAAAAACAACAAAAGAATTAATTAAGCAAAATCGCGCTTTGTTTACGGGTTTAGGTTGTTTTCCGGAAAAAGTAAAAATACACTTGAAACCAAATGCAGTCCCAGTAACTAAAACTTGTAGACGTATACCTCAAAGTTTGAGGGATAAGGTAGGAAAAAAACTGGTTGAGATGGAACAAAATCAAATAGTAACTAAGGTTCAAAATCCAGTAGGTTGGGTAAACAACTTGGTGATTGTTGAAAAGGCGAACAAATCGGTAAGATTATGTCTGGATCCGAGAGAGCTAAACCTTAATATAGTAAAGGAATCGTGTGAAATACCCACTTTAGAAGATCTGGCGTTCAAGTTGCAAGATATGGAAGTCTATATGGTTTTGGACTTAAAAGAAGGCTTTTGGCAGGTCCCTTTGGATGAAGAATCTAAACAATTATGTACATTCATAACGCCTCTTGGCTGTTATAAGTTTAATCGCCTTCCATTTGGGCTAAACTGTACGCCAGAGCAGTTTTAAAGGCTCAATATGAAATATTTTGGTGCCTTAGAAGGAACGTTTGTCAATGAGTGGAACTTTACAATTAAAACAACAAGCCCCGAATATCCACGATCAAATAGTCTTGCGGAGAAGGCAGTGCATATTGCTAAGATCCTGCTGAAAAAAAGGGTGATGAAGAAAATAAAGATTTTGATAGTGCTTTATTGGCTTATAGAAGTACCCCAGTAACGGGTCTTAAGTTTTCGCCGAGTCAACTCTTAAAGAGTCGAAATCTAAGAACCAAGATCCCTTGCCATGATAAGATATTAAAACCTTTCATGCCTAAAGACCTGCTTTCAAGAATTGAAACGCAGCAAAAGTTAACAAAGGCTTATCACGACAAACGTGTTCGTAATAAAAGGGAAAGTAGATTTTCAAACGGAGAAAATATAGTGGTTCAGAGAGGTAGGATATGGCAGTCGGCTCAGATTGTCGATCAGCATTTAGCAACACCGCGATCGTACATAATACGTACTGAAAATAATAGACTTTTAAGAGGAAACGCACTACATCTAAGAAAGTCGCCACATAAGCCTATCTTTCGGTCCAATGCAGAAGGTAGTCATGATAATATTGATACACCCCATGCATCTCACGTTTCACCTAGATAACCACAACCAATGCAAAGTGCTGAATCTAATACTAGCAGTAATTTAAGTAATAATTCAGCAGACAAAGTAACGTATGTAACTCGTTTTGGTAGACAAATCAGACAACCTGTTAGATATGAGGCAGCGTGAATTCTGAAAATTATACTTAAACTTATTTTGATAAACAAATACTGAATTATTTAACATATGAATTGTGCAACTTAGGAACTATTTATAATTTGAATATTGTAACTTTTTTTGAACTGTTCGAAAATATGAATTGTGCAACTTTTGTATTATGTGATAATAAGAATTTTGTAATTTACCACCAAAGGAATTGGATGTTGACAGTTTTAGGAAGGGAGATGTTATAGAGTCCACAAAAGGTAATAGAGCTGGTAACGCTGTTTTAGTACAGGCCTGTCTGACCCAGATTAGGTTAAGTAACAGTTCCACTGTAACTTTCACTCAATAAAGACGTATTGAAAGTAGACAAAGACCACGTGTTTCATTATAGAACAGGAACAGTTAAGTGTTCCTACAACTACAGCGGTTCACATAAGTCCACCGATCCTCTATGTCCAAGTAGGAGAAGCTACATCGAGCTGCGCGAAAAGCTGTAACCTCGTAAACCCCGCAGCCATATAGAGAAAGTAAGAGGAAAAGATCTCATCCATCAAAATTTCCCTGCTTTACCAAATAGAAGTCGTTGCCAACTCCCACGTTGCGGATAAGTCATGGGCTAATATTGTGAAAGGGAATCAAACTCCTAATCAATTTGCTTCAAATTCAGAACTTTTCTCTTACGATCAGATTGTTGCTCTTTTAAATGATGTTATAGCTAAATTAAAATGTTGTAAAACTAAAGCAGACCAGTTCAATGTTATTACTCAACTTGCAATCAAATATATATATGATGGCTAATCAAAGTCTAGTTATATATAGTATAGTAGATATAGTAACCGAATTTAAACTTTAGCAATCCCAATTATTACTACCACAGGTTAGATAGGGAAGCTCTAAGGAGAGGTGTCGTTGCCATTGTCATTAGCAAAAACATAAAAAGTAAACTGCTACCAGCTATTGGCTTATCTGTCATTGAGGCAATCGGTGTGGAAATTGCCATTGAAGGTATCCGAAAACTCGAACTAATATCTGCCTACTTTCCCGGTGGTGCATCAAACGATGAAAAGAGAGGTTATTTAGGTCCGACCTTCTCAAATTATCGCGTATACCAGATCCGTACCTGATCGGTGGTGATCTAAACTGTAGGCATCAGGCTTGGGGCTGTATACGAGCAAACAGTTGGATCATCTACCAGTACTCCTTAAACTTTCAATATCTACTCCCAATAATAGTAACGCTATATATAACTTCAAAAAGGCTAATTGGACTAAATATGGAGCGCATATAAAATCAAAACTACGTCCTTTGATGAAGGCAGTTTTATCAATAAATAATATAAACAGTACAAAACAAATAGATAATATGATAGAGTTTTTACTAATCTTTCCCAGTCTGGTATGAAATCAGCTGTACAGTTACAGATCAAGGTTATCGAACCCAAATAATATAATTATTAACATTTATTAACATAATCTTGACCGTCACGTTGCACTTGCACGCGACTCCTTTTCAATTCCCCAAAAATGCAATAATGCATTTTAAATTCTTAGAAATGTCGCAATTTCATTTTTTCATACAAATTGCGACCAGCGCAGGTAAACCGGATGCTTTGTCAGCAAATACAACTGCCCGCGACTTAATTAACTAAAATCGAGCATTCTTCGCTAACCACCCAAGTTCGACGGTTGCTCCGGTACAGTTTGCTCGGACAATAAAAAGATAATCATAAGATTTTCGGGTTTTAATTATTTTAATTTTTTTTTCGCTTAACACAAACTCGATAATAAAACTGGCGACGAGGATGGGATATCCGAATGTATCCTACTAATAATAACGTATAAAACGTTAAAAATCGGACCGGTGTACGGAACGAGATACAGTGCGTTTCAACGCTTTATCGGGTATTCAAAGTATATAACGCGGCATAGGAGTGTCGACGTAGAGAATCTAAGTGCGTGTAAGTGCGAAAACATAGTAGGAGCTGTGTATAACCCAAAATCCCCCGAGCAAGGCAGCGGAATCAACAGAGCCAACAACTCTAGGGCATCCATCATCAGCAGTACATCGAAAACAACGATCCGAAGAATCAACATCCTTGACGACATCAGAAGAAATCTACTATTAGAAAGCGACAACAGCTTCGAAGACGTCGGCAAACATCAACTTGTATAACTACCTAATAAATTTTATTACTAAGGTCAGTTAATCGATTTATAATTCACTTTTTAAAAATTGAGCGAATTTTACATATACAAATTAATAAATATATGAACATAAGCCAGTGAAATATCAGTGAAATAAATATTGTGAATTTTGTACAGTTGTCGAAACATTCCGAATTTAAAGAAAAAATAAAAAGAATAAATAATATTAGAAAAAAAAAAAACAAATAAAGAAGAGGATAAAATACAGTGAAATAAAAATGACTAGCCTACAGATCGACCCTTTAAAATATTTAAACGGAATCCCAGAGTTCAACGGAGATTCAAGAGATTTACAAATATTTTGTAGCCTTATAGATAAGATACATCCTACGTTAGCAACTTACGATATGTTAGCACAATCAATATTTTCAGATGTTATTAAAAGTAGATTAAAAGGGAAAGCTAGAGAAATAATGGAAATTAACTATCAAGCCAAATCGTGGGTAGAAATGAAGCAAATTTTGATAAATAACTTTGGTGATCGTCTCAGTTGCGATGAACTCTTCGACGCAATGAGAAGTGTCGTATTTAAAACAAATACAGTCGAATTTTATAATGAAGTCAAAAACAGACTCAAAAGATTGAATAGCAAAAGCTTCCTTACATGGGGAGAAGGTGCAATATCCGACGAGTATGCGCGGCAAAACAGGAAGTCTGCCTTACAGATTTTCACAAATAAACTACCCGAACCAATGAAATCGGTCCTCGTTTGCAGACAACCAGCAGATTTAGAAGAGGCAATGGATATCCTCTTTAAAGCAGGATACGCCTATTACCCACCCTTCTAACAAACCAGCCGAAAGTTCAAAAAATAGTCATAAAAGTAGCGATTTCGATCCAAAGAGTAAGTATAATAATAAAAAGGACCCTAAGAAAAATAACTCCGAAACGCAGAAACCCAACTACAAAAATTCAACAAATACAAATCACTACGGTCACAACTCCCGTAGCTATAGGCCTAATAGTTATAGTCCACCTAGAATGACGACAACCGAAACTACCCCGCAAAACAACACGGAAGTTGGTTATCGTTCTAATCCCCAACCACCCCTAGAACCTATGGACATCAACAATCACGAAATCCAAAACAACGAAAATTTTCGGCCGAATGCCTCCATGGAAACCTTCCATATATAGTAGTCAAAACCAAACTTAATCCTATAAAATTAATAATAGATACTGGAGCTACCCACTCCATCATTAACCCCGGTCTTTGCAACCCGAAATGGAAAATCCCTACCAAAAATATTACACTTAAAACACACCGTCGCAGTAACCGAAAAGGTACGAATACCTTTATTCGAAGAACTCGGTGACCCAAACTAGCAAGAAATCGAAATGTTCATATGTGAATTTCACGAATTCTATGACGGTTTATTAGGCAACAATATTCTAAAACAACTAAAAGCAAAAATAGATTACGAAGCGAATCTACTCCATTTAGGACAAAAATCTACTAAACTACATTTTGACCAAAATGCGAATGCCATTATTTTAATGAAAGGGGAAATTTTATAGTAAACGTCCCAGTTAGACAAGAAAAAGGCCTCGTTTATACCCCCGGCAAATCCACAGGTAACGGTAAAATCGCGATCCGCGAAGGTATTTACGACGTTAACGATAACAAAATGGAAGCCGTAGTTGAAATCCGTAACGACTCACCATGTACAGTGTTCTTTAATACGCAGGAAACGGAAACAGTAACTAAAGAAAATTTCAATATAATTGAAGAAAAGCAACGGAAGCCCTTATTGGAGCAAATTAGGATTAACCATCTTAAGGAGGAAAGAGAAAAACTCTTGCCGCTAATTAAGAAATTTTCCAACATCTTCTACAGAGAGGACTCTGATTTAACGTTTACGAACGTAACAAAACACGAGATTCGTACAACGAACCTTACACCCATCGCTGTAAAATCATACAGATACCCGTACGTTCACAAGAGTGAAGTACAAAGGCAAATTAAAGAGTTGAGAAAGTTGGAAAAGAAAATAATCAGACCGAGCAAATCTCCCTATTCAGCACCAGTTTGGATAGTACCTAAAAAACTGGATGCTAGCGGAAAACGCAAATGGAGACTTGTTATCGACTATAGGAAACTAAACGAGGTTACTATAGACGATAAATACCCGATACCCAATATGGACGAAATCCTCGAAAAACTTGGCCGATGTCAATCACCACCTTAGACTTGGCCAAAGGATTTCACCAAATTGAAATCGCTCCAAGAGACATCCATAAAACTGCCTTCAACGTGGAGGGAGGACATTACGAATTCCTTCGTATGCCCTTCGGATTGAAGACAGCACCCGCAACATTCCAGCGGCTAATGAACAATGTTCTATCTGATTATATAAACAAGGTATGTCTAGTCTACTTGGACGACATAATTATTTTCTCTACTTCTTTAACCGAGCACCTGGAATCAATCCAGATTATATTTCGAAAATTACGAGAAGTCAACCTAAAAGTCCAATTAGATAAATGTGAGTTTTTAAGACACGAAGCTGAATTCTTAGGACACATTGTGTCTAATGAGGGCATAAAACCCAATCCAAAAAAAATAGACTGTGTGCAAAAATTCCCTATCCCAAAGACACAGAAACAAATTAAACAGTTTCTGGGATTAACGGGTTACTATCGAAAATTTATTAAAGATTACTCTCTAATCGCAAGGCCGATGACGAAGTATCTCAAAAAGGATACAAAAATCGATATTAAAAACCAAGAATATATAGATAGCTTTGAAACTCTCAAAAGACTTCTAGTAACCGAACCAGTATTACGCTACCCTGACTTCAAAAAGACTTTTACTGTTACAACAGATGCGAGCCAATTTGCTATAGGAGCCGTACTTTCCCAAGACGACCATCCTATATGTTATGCGAGCCGCACACTTAACAATCACGAAGAGAACTACAGCACCATAGAAAAAGAGTGCTTAGCCATAGTCTGGGCTACACAGTACTTTCGCCCATACCTATTCGGCACCAAATTTATCGTGGAAACAGACCACAAACCCCTTAGATGGTTATTTTCCATAAAGGAACCAAACTTGAGACTCGTCCGTTGGCGTTTAAGATTATCAGAGTACGACTACTCGATAAATTATAAAAGAGGAGTCAAAAACGGGAACGCCGACGCCCTATCCCGAATCACAATAAACCACAACGAAATCCAAACACCAATAATCAAAGACTCAAACTGCCCTTTAAATTTCTACAAACGACAAATAATAATAAAGAAAACAGCATCAGGTTCTCTCAAAATAAAAAATATGAAAGTCTTCAATAATAATAGAAAAATAATTTATGCAAAAATACTCGACAGCGAAACAGCGACGACGATATTAAAACACCACTTCGACCCAAAAAGAACTAACGCAATATTCATCGAAGACGAAACATCATTAATATCCTCCTCACTTCCTATTTGAAACATTTTCAGGAAAATCATAACTTTAAAATCGTCAGATGCAGTAAAATACTACAAGATATTTCTGACGAAAACCAATTAACCACGCTAATCGAAAAGGAACATTTTAAAAATAATCACCGCGGTATAAATGAGAATTTTAACCAACTCAAAGAAGAAATTTACCACCCTCAACTAAAGAATAGAATCACCAAATTTATAAATAACTGCGAAATTTGTAATGTAGAAAAGTACGACCGCCGACCCGTAAAACAAAAATTCAAGATAACAGAAACCCCCAATGGCCCAAGAGAGATTGTCCACGTTGACGTATTCTATAGCCTGGACAAAACGCTATTCTTAACCTTTATAGACAAATTTTCAAAGCACGCCCAAGCAATAAAAATCAGTGGTAGAACGTGGACAGAATTCAAAAGAGCCATTTTACAATATCTCAATATAGTTGGTAATTTCAAGAAACTCGTAGTACATAACGAGCTGGGTTTTAAAGCAATACCCATCCAAGAATTCCTTAAAGATCAAAGTATAGAAACCCATTTCACTTCAAACAATAACCACACCTCAAACTCAGACATCGAGAGATTTCATAACACCGTAAACGAACACTTGAGATTATTGAGACACGATCATAACGCTAAGGCCGATACAGTTGAAGAGAAAATACTTAAAATTATTAATGTCTACAACAACACTATACACTCTACAACTAACCGCAAACCCATAGACTTCTTTCACGGGATAATTGATCCACAAGAATATCCGAAAATCAAAGAGAAAATAACGAAACACAAGAAAACTCCATAAACAAGTTAAATAAAACAAAGGAAGACATCGAAATTAGTTCAGGTCCCATTTTCCTCAAAGAAATTCGCGGAGGAAAAAACCACGCGAAATTCCGTAGAGTAAACGCTACGAAACTAGATGACGAACATATCATAGTAGAACCAAACCTCAAATACTACAAATCCCACATAAAGAGAAACAAAAAGTTTCAGGCCTACTGTAAAAACCAAAATAAAACTAGAACGAGACGTGACAATAACAAAACAAATATCGTTTCAGAAAATGACCAGACTACGAATACTGCTAACAGCGCTCCCGTACCTGGCACTAGCACAGCTGATCAACATAGAAAACCTGAAAGACAATAACGGATATGTTTATTTTATTTATTTAATTCGCTTAATACAAGCTACGTAACAGAAACAAAAACAATTAAGGCTAGAATTAAATTAAACTTATAAGCTAGGGAAACAGCAATGTTACAATCAGAACTGATGAAGTTAGAATAATAAGACGATTAAAAAAGTTTTACACATTATTAACACCACTGAAATAGAATTAGCTAGGGATACTATAGACGAAAACATTAAAATAATTAAAACAAATAAAGACCTAATAGAACCAATTTTCAATACAATAACGCACAACTTCCACCTTTTAAAAATCAAAATCAAGGGACTCAGACCCCATACGATAAATAAAAGAGGATTAATCAATATTTTAGGAAAAGATTTAAAACATCTAACAGGAACAATGGACAGCGATGACGAGGAGATCGTAAAAAACAAATTAGACAATCTATCCAAAAATAACCACGACCTCATAGAGGAAAGTAATAAACAAATTTCAATTAACAAACAACTATCAGACCAAATCAACAAGATTACAGTCCATATCAATGAACAACAGAAAATAATATCAAAATTACTCTCCAACTACACAGGAGAACATAGAAATAAAATCAACACTTTAGAAAATGAAATGAAAATTTTACAACAAGCCTACCAAATCAATTACGATATAAATCTTTTACGTAATCACGTAGACGACATTGAACAGGTAATTTTAACAAGCAGACTAAATATTCTTTCTAGAAACATACTAACAGAAGACGAACTAAAATTCGTAACAGACCTCAGAGCGCTACAAGATATTAAAATCACAGTCATTTACTATAAAGAACAATTCGTAATAGTCATTCTTATCCCACTGTATTCCGATAAAAGTTATTCGAAAATCCTAATTGAACCTATGCCAAATCATGAAAATAAATCCCTATCACTTAAAGAACACACTTTCCTCCTAGACGAAGATAGGAAAATCTACAACATATCGGTCAAAGATAACTTAAAGAAAAATTTAAGAGAAATAAATAACAAATGTTTGGACAACTTATTCGATTTCAAAGAAGCACATTGTTAAATGTCACCTCTTAACGAAGAAAGTGTCATACAAATTTCACCAGGCCTAATTGTAACCAAATATTTGATAAATGTTAACATATCCCAGAATTGTAATAATCTTAACCTTAAAACATATAAAAATAGTCTGATTAAATTTGAAAATTGTAAAGTAATAATCAATAACATTACATACACTAACGATTTCCCTAGAATTAAAGATAATATTGTATTCCAACATCTTTCCTCAAAAATTTTGGAAAAAGATCCTGTACACATAACGAAATTAGAAGAAATACAGCTATTAGAAATCGAAAATAAAAGAAAGAAAATAAAGGAAATTTTGGAAACAAATAACTCAACTCCATCTATGTTTGACACAATATTAATTGTTAGTAATATTCTAATCATAACTATAATTATAATATATCTCTATATTAATTACAAAAGAAAAAATAAATTAATTGTAATAAAAGAAACATGTAAAACTTCGTCGGAGCCTCAGTCGAACGGTGGGGGAGTTACAGATCAAGGTTATCGAGCCCAAATAATATAATTATTAACATTTATTAACATAATCTTGACCGTCACGTTGCACTTGCACGCGACTCCTTTTCAATTCCCCAAAAATGCAATAATGCATTTTAAATTCTTAGAAATGTCGCAATTTCATTTTTTCATACAAATTGCGACCAGCGCAGGTAAACCGGATGCTTTGTCAGCAAATACAACTGCCCGCGACTTAATTAACTAAAATCGAGCATTCTTCGCTAACCACCCAAGTTCGACGGTTGCTCCGGTACAGTTTGCTCGGACAATAAAAAGATAATCATAAGATTTTCGGGTTTTAATTATTTTAATTTTTTTTTTCGCTTAACACAAACTCGATAATAAAACTCTGTACCTCACCAAAAGACGAATTTCCCACATATGAGTGAATTGCCTAAAGATATCTCAAAAATGATTCGATATAGTAATAATGTTCGAAGAAAATGGCAACGCACTCGAAATCCCTTTTATAAAGAAATAATGCAATTTTGGAACAATGCATAAAATCAGATTTTCCAAGCTATTGTATATTAACATATGGAGCAATCTGGAACGGGTGTGCAAACGCGCATAAAATGAAGCTGCAAATCGCACAAAATAAAATATTAAGGATGATTTATAATCTTCCTTGGCACTACTCAAGTAAATGATTGCACCTCATGGCAGACCTAGAATTAGTGGATGATAAACTTCTAAGGATTACTAACAAATTCATTGAATAGTGCGAGTACTCTCCTAACCGCCTTATCCGGCAACTTCACCCAGCTTAGCTAGTAAACATAATAATAGATAGTTTAGTATAGTATAGATAGGTTTAAGTACAATCCATGAAGGTTTCAACTTTTTCCTCTACCTGTAATTAAAATAGCAAGTAATGTTTCATACACTATAATATCTGCAAAGGATACCAACAGAAAATTCTAAACACTTAAAATATAATATCTACTCTGGAAGCACTGTATGTTATGTTATAATAAATAATAATAAATAAATAAACAAAGTAAATAAAATTACACTTCATAGTCGTTTTTACAACAGAAACCAAAAAGATCGTTTGACCCTTCGTCAATCCTTTCAGAGGAAGAGTGATTGGGTGACAAACAATCAAAAAAAGAGATTTCTTCGGCGTGACGAAGTTTTGTTATGTTTTCTTTTTCTGCTGCTGGAGATATTGTGCCACCCTTGGTTATATACTTCCTCCCATCTTGAATGGATTATGGTGGATGTAATTAAATATATTTCATAAATACATTCTTGACAACCACATACCACTTCCGATAATTATCTTCTTAGAGAGACATAGAATCCATATGACTTATGCATGGTCACAGTTATCTGAGATATTGACAATTGTGACTATTAGCAGAGAGAAGTTAAATAACAAGAAATTCCAATGCGAACAAATTCAAAATATGTTATATCCGGAAAATCAACTAACCCAGTTGTGACAAACAGCAATTTTTGCTATGTAGTAAAGCAATATTTTTCCATGCATTTTTCTCTAAACACGTCTCTAGTGGTAAACTAGACATTTTTTCGGTGTTTTCAATTTATTGGGTCATCATTTATTTGCTTCGTGGATGCACCAAATGCACACAAATTGGCAAAAAAGTAAACAAAGTTGAAGTATATGACACAAAAAGTGCAGACTTCATTTCGTTTCAAGATTTTTTAGAAAGAAAATATTTATATTTTACCAAAATTACTTTCAAACACGAAAGACCCCATTAGGAGAACTTGGTATAAATATGATTGAACTCCAATGCACCTTATTGAATTGGGTGTAACGAGGAAATTTTTATTATGAATATATATATATATATATATATATGAAAATAAGATCCTACCCTGTTATCAAATAAATAATGAAAATAAATTGAACATCTCAGAACATTTAAAATCGTTATATTCTTTCATTTTACAAGACTTTGCCAGAAAGCCCCGATTTGAAAAAGAGGATTCATGAAGACGTATACATCTTTCTTCTTATTAGATTATAGTAAATTTAATAGGTGTCGCTGTAATTTTAATTTTAAGTACCGCCGAATGGTGTCAGCCTTAGTTGTTCCGTAGGAACGATTTATCATTAAATTTTAGGTTTATTTATAATTTAAAAAAAAACTCTGAATTAATTGAAATTTAATTTAATCCGATTTTAAATCATGTTTAATGAACAATTTTATGGACCTCATCGTTTCATGCCTCAATCGCAGTTTCTTATTACAAAAGAAATATAATAAAAAACAGATGTTGCATTCGGCCGTCGCAAATAAATTCCTTGTTCTCAAATCTCCTCGACGAGTTGGAACAGGATTTCGACGGCCTTGTTTAAACAGACTATAAAAAAAAGGTTTCAAATTTTCTTGGAAACTCAAATTTCGAATTCTAGGAAATCCCTTCCTAGACTTCTCTTTGTCAAGTTTTCGTCGACGACCGGCGACTCGTCCCGGTCGTCACTCTTGGTTATGAGCTCAAACCGACCGCTTCGTCAACTTGGGGATTCGTCTCCGCCGAACGTTCTCAAACGTTGTCTTTTAGGTGTCGGAGTACACCGGCGAAACGGTTTATAAAATAAAGAATCGCGATTGAGGTCCAATCTACGTTTTGTTATTTTGATCGATCAGTTCTTATATTAAAATTTAAGTTCTTGTTTAGAATTTAATTTATTATTTTAAGCGTGTGTTTTTTGAAGTGTCAATAAATATTTTAATTCGAAAAACGGTGTTGTCAAAAAGGATTTTATTTTTTGCTATGCCACATTAGTGTTATAACTTTTTTTTCCTTCTTCCGTTTTGTTTTGTATACGCTACGAAGCAGTGCTGTTCTGAAATCTTAATAAATGAAATAACAAGAAGTCTTACACTGTATTATTTAAACCCAAATTGATTCAATAGGTTATGGGCCAAGTGATCGCTAGTTAAATAAAGTTTATTTCAATATTGAGTAAAGAGCGGACATAACCCTAAATAAGTATAAGTATAAGTATAAGTATAAGTATAAGTACAAGTACAAGTATAAGTATAAGTATAAGTATAAGTATAAGTATAAGTAAAAGTAAAAGTAAAAGTAAAAGTATAAGTATAAGTATAAGTATAAGTATAAGTATAAGTATAAGTATAAGTATAAGTATAAGTATAAGTATAAGTATAAGTATAAGTATAAGTATAAGTATAAGTATAAGTATAAGTATAAGTATAAGTATAAGTATAAGTATAAGTATAAGTATAAGTATAAGTATAAGTATAAGTATAAGTATAAGTATAAGTATAAGTATAAGTATAAGTATAAGTATAAGTATAAGTATAAGTATAAGTATAAGTATAAGTATAAGTATAAGTATAAGTATAAGTATAAGTATAAGTATAAGTATAAGTATAAGTATAAGTATAAGTATAAGTATAAGTATAAGTATAAGTATAAGTATAAGTATAAGTATAAGTATAAGTATAAGTATAAGTATAAGTATAAGTATAAGTATAAGTATAAGTATAAGTATAAGTATAAGTATAAGTATAAGTATAAGTATAAGTATAAGTATAAGTATAAGTACAAGTACAAGTACAAGTACAAGTACAAGTATAAGTATAAGTATACCCCAAGTAAATACCCCAAAACCCGAAGATAATGAGTACACAGACAATGAGCTTGTGAAATGGAACAAGGCCGATGGAATGGCGATGTTTATTCTGACATCATCGATGGATCTCAATCAGATTTCTCTAATAGAAAATTGCGAAACTGCAAAAGTAGTTATGAGTAAGCTGGTAGCTATTTATGAACACAAATCAGAATTCAACAAAATAATGATCCAGGAACAATTTTATCAATACACATATTCCTCAAGTGACACAATGGCGCAACATGTATCCAAAGTAGAGAGTTTGGCCACGCAATTGAGAGAATCTGGAGAAGAAATAAGCGACAATGACTAAAATATTAAGCACGTTGCCTATGTCGTATCGTTCTCTTCGGCAAGCATGGCTGTCGCTGGACCCAACTAAACAGACAAATCATAACCAAACATCACGACTGATTGCTGAGGAAGCGAGCTTATCCAATGATACGCCAAGTAGTGAGACGGCCTTAATAACTAACAAGGGAAATTCAAAACAAGGAAAACAAAAAGGGAATCGCAATAGCGGTGGTGCTACAAATAATGCCACAACCAGCTCGAGTCATAGATTTGTGTGCTATAATTGCAATAAAAGAGGTAATTTTGCAAGAGACTGTAGAGCACCTAAGAAATCTGTTCGCAAGAACCAAGAGCAATCAGATATGTTAGCATTTAGTGTAGAAAATAATCCTTCACCTTTAAACCGAGACGAAAGCTGGATACTTGATAGCGGAGCATCAATGCACATGACTTACAAGCGTGAGTACTTCTGTGAGTTGAACGAGTTTCAAGGCTATAAGAAAACTGTTAAATTAGGAAACAACCAAGACATTGCAGTTTGTGGGGAAGGTTCTATATTGATAAACAGATTGGTGAAAGGACAGTGGGAGCAGAGTATACTAAAAAATGTACTTTATGTGCCAGAACTGAGAAGAAATTTATTTTCCGAGGGAGCAGCCACCAGAAGAGGATTTATGATAGTGAAAAACGATAAACGTGGCCTGATAATGAAGGACAAGGTTATAGTTATGTATGCTCAATTGAAAGAAAACAATCTTTACGAACTAGAGATAAAGACTGCTATTCAGGAGAGTTGTAACTTGGTGCAATCAATTATTAAAGTATGGCACGAAAGGTTAGGTCACTTGAACATTAAGGAGCTTCAGAACATGAGTAAAAATGGTGCAATTCCTATAGCATTGACTGAAAGTGATGCATTTGTTTGCGCAGCATGTCAATATGGCAAGCAAGCAAGACTGCCATTCAAGAAATCTCATAGAGACTCATCACACCCTTGCGATATTGCCTACAGTGACGTTTGTGGGCCTATAGAAGAACCGTCCGTTTCAGTAATGAAATATTTCATCATATTTAAGGTTGGTGCAACAAGTTATCGCCATGTTTATTTCCTGAAACAAAAGAATGAAGTGCTTGACTATTTCATAAATTATAATGCTGTGGTAAATAATAAGTTTCAACATGATGTACGCATTTTACATACAGATAACGGCCGCGAGTATGTGAACCATGAATTTAGAAAATTCCTAGAAAGTAAAGGAATAAAGTAATGAGTGCACGGCTCCTTATACCCCCCAACAAAATGGCAGATCAGAGAGGGAACTACGTACAATAATGGAAAGTGCAAGATCAATGCTATATGCTAAAGACATGCCCTTAAATCTCTTGAATAGAAGTTCATCCAGTCAAACTCCTAATGTGTCTCCCTATGAGCTCTGGTGTGGTGAAAAGCCAAGCCTGCAACATGTTAGAATATTCGGTTCAATGGGTTATGTTCATATTCCTAAAGAGGAAAGAAAGAAATTGGATAAGAAAAGTGTAAAGATGCTACTAGTTGGATATGAACAAGAGAAATGTAGGATGTATGATGCAAATACAAGAAAAATAACCATATTAAGAGATGTAAGATTTGATGAAAATAGTGTACCAGAAAAAAGGAAAAATTGTGCACAGTTAAATATTAATGAAGAGGGAGAAGAACGGCAAGCTTTGCCCCCAACACAAAGTACTGCCAAACAAAGCGACACTCACTATGAAGACAGCGTTCAAGAATTACTGTCGGACTCCAGTATGCAGAGCATTGATAACAATAATGACTCATATTACCCTCCTCGATGTGTTTTGCCTAGGGCCTACTAAGCAGATATGTAAATAATCCAGATACTTCAATGATATATCCAGATACTTTAATGCTCTAAAGCGAATTATACGCTATTTAATAAATACAAAAGATATGTCAATTGTGGACGATAGCAATATTGAACCAATTGGCTCCAGCTAACGGACTCCGACTTTGCAGGCGATCTAGATACGAGAAAACCTAATACAGGGTATATATTTTTAATGAATGGTGGGCCCGTTACTTGGGCTAGTAAAAAGCAAAATACAGTAGCTTTGTCAACGATGGAGTCTGAATATATGGCCGCCAGTGATGCAGCCAAAGAGATACTATGGTTGAAACAATTTTTGTTAGACATAAATGAACCCCAAAAATTTGTAACTTTGAATATATACAATCAGAGTGCAATTAAATTGATTCACAACCCGGTCTTTCATAAGAGAAGTAAACATTAAGTATAACTTTATAAGAGAAAATGTTGAGGCAAAAATAATTCATATCAAATATGTAGAAAGCTCCCTTCAATTAGCTGATTTTCTCACAAAAGCCTTACCTGTTTGTAAATACAATTGTATTAGAGATCAAGTAATGAGAAATATTCATTCTTAAAGGCTTTGTACATTTAAACTATACAGCTGATTACACCTTATAAATTTAAGTGGGAATATTAGATTATAATAAATTTAATAAGTGACGCTGTAATTTTAATTTTCAGTATCGCCGCATGGTGTCAGCCTTAGTATTATATTTTTTTTCTTTTTCTTCCGTTTTGTTTTATATGCGCTACGAAGCAGTGCTCTTCTGAAATCTTAATAAATGAGAATAACAAGAAATCTTACTCTTACTAATGTTCACCGAAAATATTAAACATTTAGGAATTTTAACTAGTGGAAGGAGCCTTAATATCTCAGAAGGAAGCATTGATGGCAATGCCATCAAATTAGACTGAAGTTGGCCTCACTGCACAACCGGCTGTCAGGTCCCTTCTTCTTCCTGAGTGTGTGCACGAGAGATCACGTCGACTTTGTTTCTGTAATCCGAGAAAATCCCTGAAAACGATTCAATAAAACAGTTTCTTTGAATTATTCCGGACTTTTCATTTGGGTCCCCTCTGCCATCATCTGACACTAGTTTCTCTGCATACTGCTTTGAGAGCAAAATGCAAAACTTGAAAAAACTGATAAAAGGACTATCTAAAATATTGCAGCAGTTATTTAATAAATTAACATTTCAGGACCTTATTCAACCAATTAAGTCTACTGAAAATAAATTCTAGTTTATCGATTCAAAACAGATTCTAATTCGTCGGTTCTAAACAGATCCTAATTCATCGGTCTGGAACAAATTCGAATTCGTCGATTGAAAATTGATTCTATTTCATTAATTCTGACTCGATCTTTTATTTAATCAATTCTGAATCGATTCGATAATGCAGTGGCCAATCAATTGATTACAGACTATAACATTCCCGTGTAAAAGTAATCAATTCTTTCTTTGCTTGTAATCGAAAGTAGAATGAATGCAGCAGGCAAAAAATTTATTTAGAATTCGTTTCGAATTCATTCCCTTTCCAACTAGGACGCACGATACCTCCAGGCTAGCATGGAAAAACACACAAGTTCCACACGACATGCTTTTGTGGATTACTTGAGCTGGTTCCCAGTAGAAAAGTGGGGAAATTATTACCAATGGAATTAATTCTTTGAGTACTTACAATCAGTCAGCAAATTAATACATACCACGGAAATATTTCCGGACTAAATTCTTATGCAGTTGGGATGTACAGTAAAAAGTTTAGTTCCTCGTCGTTGTATATTTTTCCAGGAAAGCTTAAAATAGAATTCAGTCTGTGTAACAGCGCCATCGGCGTGCATTTATTGTTAATTGCACCACAGGCTTGAAAGTGACCTCCATGTCAACGAATAGTATCAATTTGCTAATATTATTAAAAATGTAAGTACATTATGAAATAATTATTTTAATTTTTAAGCTTAACATAACATAACATTGAAGAATTGTTTTTTTCTATAAAGCATTATTTTACTGTTGTTTAGATTTGATATATCAATTGTATTTTAAATAAATAATTTTATACTAGCATTGTAAACGGAATATTTGTCACAAAATTTTAAAGCTTCATTGCATAACGTTAGGTTTTAGTAAACGACACGTGAAACGATTAATAAAAAAAAGCAGAAAGAAATATATTTAAATGAAATAAGTGATCAAGGTGCTGTTGAGGAAGAAGTATCTATATGTTGCACGATTGCTCATGTGATTTTAATAAAATAATTGCTCCAGATCTAAAAACATATCCCACTAATCTTACAAAATATGTAGACAATAATAATAACCTCTCGTTATAATTGAAAGATTAGTAGAAAGAATTTAATCCTTCGAAAAAAAAGCTTTGAAGCACTCTTAAAGATCAGCGGGAGGAGGAGGGGAGGGGCCATTACGCCGCAAACTCTAGAGATGAAAATGCAAAGTGCAAGAAGTTTCGTGCAAAAAAGAAAAACAAAAAGGTCACGTCGTTCGTGATGTTGACAGCAACCAATTGGATTAAGGCGCCATTAGTGGTGAATAAAGTGCCACAAACGCTACGGGCATTTAAATGCACCGGACTTAGTAAAATTACGTAAAAAAAACATGGTGCGCAGATTGACATTTGGAAAGTGTAACAGACAACTTGAATGGAAAACTTGCCTTAAGATAAAATAAAGTGTAAGCCATTCGGACAAAATACTGAAATTTATTCAAAAAATTGCTTCGAAGCGACCCACACTGGCATTTGTGGTCCGATGTGCTTTCGCATCTAAAGGTGGGGTGCTATATTTTGCATTTTTTTTTTTGTTAATTTCTTGCGCATGGTTTTCGTATATTTTTTTTTAGAGAGGAGCTGTGGAGTGATAATGGCCGTAAATATTTGAGTCGCGAATTTTTAAATTACTTGGAAGAGTGGAGGATGACTCATCAGTTGACGGCCCCATACACTCCCCCGCAAAACGGTGCAGAGCAAATGAACAGAGCTTTAGTTGAAATGTCGCGGAGCTTGTTAATCGATTTAAAACTGCTAGAAACATTTTGGACAGAAGCGGTAAATATGTCAGTTCATATTAAAAAACCGCTAGCCATCAAAATTATTAAGAGACAAAACGCTATTTGAAATATAGGAACACTTGAAGATGTTTTTGAAGTTATAATGCTAAATAAAGCTTACAAAGTCTCTAAATTTCAACCCAAAGGAATTGAGTGCATAATGGTTGGCTACAGTGAGGATGCAAAGGCCTACAGGTTGTTTAATCCAGACACAAGAAATATATACTAGCGGAGACTAGCCTACATTTGTAGGAAACATAGGTACTTCTAATACCGAAGTTGTTATAATGCTAACGTTCAAGTTTAAGATCCTGAAGAGATCTATGATAAAGAAGCTGACGAATCGAACCAGGAAGCTTTTGATAAGGAGAGCCCTGCGAACAACAGCTGAAAATGAAGACGCTATACAGTCATCATTTCACGACTGTGTCTCAAGAGACGAGGACAAGCTGAGTCTAGGAGGAAACAATGCAACGTCTACACCAACAAAACGACTTGGAAGGCCAAATTTGTTCCTACAGGCAAACGAGGAAGGCCCAAACGATTTATAACTTGTTGTGTGCGACGAAAGGTCCTTAAAGTCGAGTTAGCATGGTCCAGACCTGATCATGAAAAGTAGAGAAACTCCATGAAAACCGAGTATGATAAAGGGTGTTTCAAATTACGTGGTTTTTTTTAAGAATATATAAAATATAGATGGCGAACTGAATTTGTCTGGGTATTTTGACATTTAAGAAGTGTGATGTATGACATATATAAAAATGGCTTCGTACACGATACAACAACGCGTAAAAATTATTGGATTATTTTATGAAAATTAGCTTTCTGTGAAGTGTTTTTTCTCAAAAAATCATGTTTTCCGATTAGGCACATTTTGAACTTGGTGGCTACAAAATTGTCGTATCTGGGGTGAGGAAAATCTACGAATTATTCAAAAGAAACCTATGCATCCTAAACGAGTTGCAGTTTGGTGTGCATTATGGTCAGGTGGTGTAATTTGACCTTACTTCTTCGATAATTCTGCTAGTGAAGCTGTAACTGTCAATGGTGATCGATATCGTCGGATGGTAACCGAATTTTTGTGGCCTGAATTAATGAATATTGATCTAGAGCAGGGGTAGGCAACGCGGCGCCCACGGTCGATTTTTAATGCGCCCTCGCTGGACTAATGTAAATGTATGATAGCCAGAGCGATTTACTTACTCTTGTCAAACGGTGATATACAGCAAGTAGTCAGTTGAGTTTAGGATTGTGTATAGATTAGCAAATTGCTAACCTTGAGCGTATCTAATAGCACGCACGTATTTTTTGTTAGTGTGTGATCGTATTTCGAATAGACCACGCGTAGACCGTGCATTTAAAACTACCAAGTAATCCGAAATAATTCTTTTCTTTCAAAACCCTTCGTGGATAAATGTAAAAGAAAAAGAACATACTATTTTAACGATGAATGGGAACATCTATATTGTTTCGTTGATTACAAAAGGAAGTGTATTTGTTTGTTGTGTAATAATAGTGTTGCGATTCCCAAGAAAAGTAATATTGAACGACATATTAAGACCGTTCATACCAATTTTGATAGTGACTATCCAATGAACTCTGAAATTAGAAGAAAAAAAATTATTTCTTTAAAATCTTCAATAACTAACCAGCAAAGTTTTTTTACTAAACCACTGCAACAACTAAAGCAGCAACGATCGCGTCATATAAAATATCGTATTTGCTAGCTAAGAATAAAAAACCATTTACAGATGGAGCATTAGTGAAAGAAGCCATGTTAGAAGCTGCTGATTCACTTTTTGAAGAATTTAAAAATAAAAAGGAAATAGTTTCAGCTATAAATACGTTGCAATTATCAACACGAACTGTTACTAGAAGAATTGAAGTAATTGCGGAGAATTTGGAGGCAGAATTAGCAAATGATATGGAAAATTGTATTTTCTTTTCGCTACAGATGGATGAATCGACAGACGTGACAAATATATAACAATTAGCAATTTAAGTGAAGATGGTATTTTCTGATTTTACAACAAAAGAAGAATTCCTTAAAGTTCTGCCATTAAAGGGAAGCACAAGAGGAGAAGATATCTTTTCTACTTTTAAAAAGTATATAACAGATGTAAAATTACCCGTACAAAAGTTATCGTCAATTACAACAGACGGGCCACCAGCGATGACTGGTAAGAAAAAAGGATTTATTGCCTTATGTAGACAGGATTCCTTATTCCCGAAATTTATTTCTTATCATTGCCTCATACATCAGGAAATGTTATGCGCAAAAACAATCGGTTTTCAACACGTATTTACGATAGTAACAAAAATTATTAATTCCATAAGATCGGGAGCTATGCAACACAGATTGTTTAAATTAATTTTAGAAGATGAGGATGTTCAGTTCACAGATCTTCTTTTACATACTGAAGTGAGGTGGCTGAGCAGAGGTAAAATGAAGATGATGTCTTTGAAATAGTTTCAGTGTATTTCGAGCTTCATAATATCGAAGACCTAAAATTAGAAATAATAAACTTGCAAAGTGATATTATTTTAAAAGCGCATAGTAATGATAAAATGTTTTGGAACTTAGTCAATGAAAATAAGTATCCTATTTTAAGGAAATGTGCGCTAAAAATTTATTCATATTGTGCAACAACATACAATTGCGAGTCTTTGTTCTCAAATATGAAATATTTGAAATCAAAATACCGAACAAAGCTTAATGACTCACATTTAGATAATTGTTTAAGGACCGGGAACTCTAAATACATCCCCAATTATAAGAAATTAGCTGAAAATATTCACACTGAATTATATGTATCATTATGTATGACACCAACAAAATAAAGTTATAAAAAATCTGTTTTTTTTAATGCCTATTTATACCTGTTAATCTGTAAAATATGCGCCCTCGGTGATTTTCAAATTTAGTATTGCGCCCTTAAGGATAAACAGGTTGCCGACCCCTGATCTAGAGGATATTTGGTTTCAACAGGATGGGACTACACACCACTTTGCACAAGAAACAATTGATTTATTGACGGAAAAATTTCCTGGACGTGTGATCTCAAGAAACGGTGATGTTAATTGACCACCAACATCATGTGATTTGACACTGTTAGACTATTTTCTTTAGGATTATGTGAAAATTCAGGTTTATAAAAACAATCCACAATCGATTCGAACTTTGAAAATTGTATTATTCGTGTCATTGGTTAGATAGAGCCTCAATTATGTCAAAAATTGAAAATTTTAAGAAAAGAGTGGACGTCTGTGGAACTATCCAAGAGGAGGCCATTCGACAGATATTATTTTTCGCATATAAATGTCATAACTGATACTTCAATTACCAATAAAAAATTTTTGAAAATGAATGCAAATTATATATTTTATTTATTCTTAAAAAAACTGCGCAACTTGAAACACCCTATACATTAATGCTAATGATACGTGAAAATTAGACGAACCACCTAAAAAGAAAAAAAGTTATCAAATCTAAATAGGTATTCAACAATAAGAAAGATAAAGCAGGGAACATCGCGCGTTATCATTTAAGGCTAAGAGGCTAAAAGTTGTAGCCAAGTTTTTGGAGTGGATTATGGTGAAACTTTCACACTTGTATTCTACTGGACATATGGTGCTTACGCTTTTGGTAATATGCGAACTTTCGATACATCAAACGGACGTCGCCGCAACATATCTCAACGGAGACCTGAACAACCAAGTATACTCGTATATGGAGCAGCCCGAGTTATTTCAGGATCTTAAAATTCAATGCAATTGAAATTATTATAAATTTAGAAGGTATAATTCACAAGATGTAATAATCTTAGATAGAATTTATTTGGATTGAAAAGTAGAAAAAGTAAACAAAATTTAAAGTAAATGGATTCCAAGAATAAAGACAAAGGACGTTTTCATAAATGCCTTATTGCTAAAGCAATTTATGCATTATTGGCAGTATTGCATTGACAGCGATGCAACTGCAGTTCATTTGCCTTTGCAGTATAAAGATTATGAACAAACTGTAAAAGCATGTATCTGTTGTCAAAATGTGGGGACTAACGAATTTTTGTATCATTTGTCAAAATGGCGGGACTAAAAAGCTGTCTGTCCAACGTAGTTTTCAATTGTTGTATTGAAGCTGGGAGCGAGTTGTGTGAAAGAAGTAAACTAATTGAAAATTATGTAAAAAGCAAAAGGAAAATCAAGAAGCCGAATGATTTATTGTTATGTTACACTATACAAAAGAAAATTCCAAAAAACAAAAATTACCTGTGCGTTATAGAGCGCTTGCCGGAAGATGTTTTTAGAAGTCACTTTAGGGTATCACGAGACATGTTCAAGGTAAGTAAAATAAAGTTCTTAAAATATATTAACTAATCACAAATAATTTCAGATACTACTGGAAGACATTTCTCCTTTCTGGCATAATAACAAATTTGGCCATCCAGCTATAGATCCCCAATTTTCACTTTATATTACCTTTTGGGCTCTGGCAAATAAAAACTCTTTCAGAGAAATATCAGATCGGTTTGATATCGCTATTGGATTAGTACACAAAATTTTCTACAGGATTTGCAAAATAATAACTCTATTAAAAAACAAATATGTATGCTGGCTAGACGACAATAAAATGAAAGTTATAATTTTAAAGTTTAATTAACTTAGGGGGGAAACCAGCTATCCTAGTGTAGCGGGTTGCGTTGACGGGACCCACATAAGAATAAGTCCACCAACTCAGGACGCTGCAAGCTATTTCAATAGGAAGTCTTACCACTCCCTCATTCTTCAGGTTAGTTGAATATATATAATTATAAAACATTTCTTATTTATTTATTTACAGGTTGTATGCGATAGTGAGCTGAATTTCCTTGATGCATTTTTTGGGTGGCCTGGAAGCAGCCATGATGCCCATATAGAGACACCGGTCATCTGATCAGGCAACAGAAAACTCATAACTATAGACATAGCTCCACGAGAACATGTGTAGAACAAGCAAATGGACTGCTCAAAAGAAGATTCCGCATTCTTGACAATATCAGCACGAGGGATATAACCAAACCTAAATTTATTGTTATGGCGTGCATTGTGTTGCACAATTTAATATTAGAAAATGATGACTTGAGCATTATTGAGCAACAAGCGCATATTGATGAACAAAACGAAGGAAATTGCTACTGCAATTCTTCGGAAAGCAGCCAGCTGGGGAAAGAAAAAAGGGATTTTATTTGTGCATCTATGCATTAATAAAAGACAATTCCAAAAATAACAAAACGTATATTTTTCTCCAATAAAACAAAAAAATTTTCTTTAAAAAAAAACAAAAACAAAATAACTTAGTTCCCGTCAATTCCGGGGGAACTCAAATCCAGTCGAAACGTTTGCGTTCGGAATTGAAAATAGAGGTGTAAATTCGAAAATGCATTGGTAATGCAAAAATCACAAAAAGCTTTTTAATAATTCTTTTAAATCGAGTAAAGCTTTCGCTTTTTGTTTCTCCGCCTCACATTTTTCTCGCTCAACCTTAAGCATCTCTTGAAAGCGGGCCTCTTCCTTTTCTTATTGTTCTTTTTGGATAGCTTCTTCTTTTTGATATCTATCTTTTAAGAACTGCAGTATTTCATTACCTGAGGATGCTTTGCGTTTCTTATTAGGGGTTTCAAAATCACTCAAGGTTGCTTCATCTGCGCTTTCTCTATTTGAAGTTGAAACTGGAGAATACGTTGGTATTTCACAATTTTGGGTTTCCAACGAAGCAATTGTGATATCTTGAGGAGGGCTTATGGAATGCCTCTTTCCAAAAACTTCATCAAAATCTTCAAAAAATTCCCAAAATATTCTTCTTTCGCCGGTCTTACCACGTTTTTGTTTGGTTCTTTTGTATGTAGTCATGAGATTATGAAACTTCCTCATAATATCTTCTACTGAAAATGGAAATTCGGGATCGATACACTTAATTTGGCACAAAATATTGTTCCAAAGAACAGTTTTTTTTCTTATGCCTTGCTGAAATGAACAGTCGACTAAGAGTCTTTCATTGATTAAAAGTTTCGTCCGAGCTCTAGTCCATTGTTTTGAAGTGGACCGACCCTCGTTTAAAAAGTCCTCTTCTTCTAATAATTCCCTGAAAGTATACATTATTTGTTCTCTATTTGCTTACAAAACGTTTCTCGCATACCTTAACTCTGTTTCCAGGTCACTCATATTAATATTTATACCGCACCAATAATTCCACTCAAGCGACAAATCTGCAAGACGCAACTTCAATGTCCAAATGACAGTTCTTCTTCTTGTTGGCAGTATGAAAACTCTTCGCCACGCGCTTGAAGTGACCGGACATCTCTGAACACGCACCGCTGGACTGGACTTCTTGTGTTATTATAATTATACCGCAGGAAAATAAAAGTATTTTTCAACCTCTTTGATCGCGCTTTTTTGTACAACATCCCCTAAGCTCCGCAACATTTTGGTGCCGAAACCCGGGACATATCGCAAAAAGGGACTTATCGCAAAAGGGGACATATCGCTAAGGGAAGCCTCGCAAGGGAAATCTCGCAGGATCCATCGCACAGGGATTCATCGCAAGGGGAAAATCTCGCAATGCACATGTCGAAAAGAAAATCTCGCAAAGAAAATCTCGCACAGGGAAATCATCGCATCGCTGCAAGTCGCAATTCGTCGAGGTACCCGCCCATCACGTGGTGTCGCAATTACAGTTAGTACAGTACGGTACTTTCTGACCGTTACTATTCCTCAAGATTCATCACATCGCTGCTCAACTGCTAAGACAACTTAAATCCTTCGAGGAATTATACATCATACTAAGGTATTTAAGTTCTTTTTCTTTTCGCATCCATTATCGTGACATTGCCGTGTAATAAATATATCGGGAATACTTGGGTGGCGCAAAAATGAGTGAACCCGTAATGAAGCCCACAGAATTAGAGTTAAAACAAAAACGAGGAAGAATTAAGGGCTCACTCACAAGAGCAAAACATTATATTGAAAATTTGCCAGATGGTACTCCTGTGGAGGAGCTGGAGACACGTGCTGAGAAACTTGATGGATTATGGGAAGAGTTTAAAGCCACCGACGATGCTCTCGTAATGCTAAATGTAGAATCCGACGTGGAAGATTTTGAGCATAAATTCTTCTCAGTTTGTGCTCTTTACCGAAAAGAAATTCGGGAATGTCAGGCTCGTTTAATTGATCACCTCAGAAATTCTGAAATGGCCAACCAAACTATTCAAGTTGATTCTTTCAATCAGTCTTCACGCGACAATAGCTCACTCATTGATCAATTGAATTCCACATTAAATCGTTTTTTCGATCAACAGAGACTGTTGTGGGACAGTCATGCCAGTTCTAGCACCGCTCAACATCGCTCTATTGATGTGAAACTTCCCAAGGTTCCTTGTTTCTCTGGCGACTATAAGGAGTGGCCGTCCTTCAAGGACCTATATGAAGCAATGGTTGACAAGAGAGCAGGACTATCAGCAGTACACAAGCTGCAATATTTAAAGGGGTTAGTCAAAGGTGAAGCGGCTACACTAATAAAACATTTGCCAGTGACTGACGATAACTATAAGGAAGCATGGGACAAATTGAGAGCGCTACGATAAAAAGAAATACATTTTGACCGCTTATATAAAATCTTTTTATAGCCTGCCCACCGCATCCCAAGGCTCCTTAAGTCAGCTACGCTTGCTAACAGACTCTGCTGATGAATTAATTTGTGGTGTGAACGCATTGGGTGAGGACGTGATCCGTGGCTAATTTACACTATTCTCAGCAAAGCAGACTCAGAAACGCGGAAGCAGTGGTCAGAGGAATCCCTAAATAAGGATACACCTACCTTAGGGGAATTCCTTGATTTTTGAAATAAGCGATGTGATGCGCTTCAAGCCTGTGAATTGCCAACAAGGAAGGCAATCACAAGAAGCGCACACCAAGCGGGAGTACTACATAGCCAATCAGTACTCAATTCCATTCAATGCTCTGAACCACATCAGTTATTTAAATGTTCTCAATTTCAGAATATGGACGTGAATTCAAGACACTCAGTTGTCTCGAAGCATTCTCTATGCTTCAACTGCCTGAGTCAAGGACACCCCGCCAATAAATGTAAATCCAAGAACCGATGTCATCACTGTGGGAAGTCCCATCATACTCTTTTACATGAACAAGGGTGTGAAAACAAGCGATTATCAGCCTCCACAGAAACTCGGTCTGTGGAAGCATCCTCAGCTCAACCAAGGAAAATCGGTCTTAATCCAAATGCAAGCTCGTTCGTCACTCCAACTGAAGAACTCGATAAGGCTAAAGTTATGATGACGTCACACGCTGCAAGCTATGAGACTGAAGCATCTGTACCAATATTGCCCACTGCTCTAGTGCATGTACAGGGTTTTCCATTTCGGGCTTCCGAAAGTATACAACCCTGCGCTGACAACCGTTTGACGTATCTGTCAACCAAAGCGTCATATCATTAGTTGAATGTTTGCCATTTTAAAATATGGATCGTTTTAGCATCGCACAACGTGTTAATTTTGTTAAATTATACTACAAAAATGGTGATTCTCCGGCACGCGTATGTCGAGCATTACGATCAGATTTTGATCGTCATGGACGGCCTACAAAGCACACAATTGCTAATGTAGTGCGTAAATTCGAACAAACTGGGTCCGTAGCGGATATTGTGAGACCTGTGCACCATCGTAATGTGCGTTCGGCCGAAAATATTGCTGCTGTTGCTGCCAGTGTGGAGGATGACCCGAATGTTTCGATTCCACGGCGTGCTCAGCAATTGGGCTTATCAAAAACATCATTGTGGCGAATTTTGAATTTGGATTTGCACCTGCATCCATATAAAGTCCAGTTGGTGCAAAAATTAGAGCGTGGTGACCATGGAATGCGTCGGGCATACGTCGATTGGGTGAACGAACAACAACAGCAAAATGCTGAATTTTCGCATAAAATGTTCTTCAGCGATGAAGCACATTTTGAGCTTGGTGGCTATGTGAACACCCAAAATTTCCGTATATGGGGCTCAGAAAATCCACACGTGATTGTTGAGAGGCCATTGCATCCGCCAAAAATCACTGTTTGGTGCGCATTATGGTCTGGTGGAGTCATCGGGCCGTATTTCTTTGAAAACGAGGACGGCGAGACGGTAATCGTGAATGGTGAGCGCTATGGCAGCATGTTAACCGATTTCTTTTGGCCAGAAATTGAAGATATTGATACGGAGGACATGTGGTTTCAGCAAGACGGCGCCACGTGCCACACAACACGACCGAACATGGCCATATTGCGAACAAAATTTGAAGGGCGCATAATTTCGCGTTTTGGTGATGCCAATTGGCCGTCGAGATCGTGCGATTTAAACCGCTAGATTTTTTTTTGTGGGGTTACGCTAAAGACCGTGTCTATGCCGACTCTCCGCAAACTCTTGAGCACTTGAAAGACAACATTCGTCAAGTTATGGCCGAAATACCGCCCCATATGTGCCGAAAAGTCATCGAAAATTACCTGTTTCGGATCAAGGTCTGCGAGGAAGCCCTAGGTGGCCATTTAAATGATGTTGTGTTTCACATATAATGGCATAAACCAAACTTCATTTTGAAATAAAAGTTCAATCGAAATTCGAATTCTAAGTGTGTTTTATTTTGATTTATTTTCGGATTTTAAAAATGGAAAACCCTGTACATATACGATGCTGCTGGAACTTTAAAGGACTGCCGCATACTTATTGATTCAGAATCCCAAGGGTCATTTATTTCAGAAGGCTTTGCAGTCCAATTGGGTATAAAAGAGAACCTGCAAAATTAATAATCAATGGTATTGAGTCAATTAAATCAGGGCTCACTCGAGGCCGCTTACTCTTAACACTGTACTCGAGGTACGATCATCAACAAAAGCTGACTATTAATGCATATGTTTTGCCACGCCTCACCTCTCCCCAGCGTACTAGTCAATTCAATTGCGGAGAGCACCATTATGTGAACAAGGTCAAGTTAGCCGACCCCAATTTTAATCGACCTGGTCAAATTGATATCATTCTAGGTGCTGAACATTTTGTTGACATACTCCAGGAAGGCAAATTTATTTCACCATCATCAGGTCCCAGTCTACAAAACACCTTGTTCGGGTACATTGTATCAGGATCCATCAATGCATCATACAATAGGCCACAGCTCAGCTCACATCATACAGACCTGCTCCAGATCGACCAGGCCTTAAGATCATTTTGGGAAGTCCAAGAACTGCCACAGCGTACTGCACCCTACACAGACGAAGAACGCTACTGTGAGACATTCTTCCAGGAAACACATCAAATCGACAAGGAAACAGGCAGGTACGTGGTTCGCTTACCTATAACAAAAACGGAATCGACTCTCGGCAACACACTCGACCTTGCAATATCGCGATTAAGAGCTATGGAAAGAAAATTTTTCCGCGATAGTAGCTTCAATCTTGCTTATCAATCTTTTATGGAAGAATATTCAAAGTTGGGACATTTAGATTCAGTACCGACTTCGGAATTAAACCCGGCTAAAGAACATGCTTATTTACCTCACCACGCAGTGATGAAGCCTAGCAGCATCACTACCAAGTTGCGCGTAGTTTTTGATGGCTCTGCTTCGTCAGATACCGGCATATCATTGAACAAAAGGCTATGTGTTGGTTCTAAGGTCCAACGAGATTTATTCCCAATTCTAATATCATTTCGCACATATAATATTGCCATGGTTGCTGATATAAAGCAAATGTACAGACAAGTCCAAGTCAATGAATGAGAAATTCCCGTTGGCTGCACAAGTCATCAATGAGAATTTTTACGTCGATGACTTGCTCGGAGGAGCTGACAATTTAGAGACCGCGCGAAAGCTGTATGAAGAATTGACACATGTTTTGGCCGCTAGAGGTTTTCCGTTACATAAATGGGCATCAAACTCGTCTGAGTTCCTCTCTGCAGTAGGAATTAAATCTGACACGTTCTCAATACACATAGAACAGACAGAGTCCATTAAGGTCCTGGGGTTAAAGTGGGAATCTGAAGCTGACTTCTTTGCGATCGAAGTGAATACCTCTGAAATTGATAGTCCCACTAAACCAGTGATTCCCAAAGTGGTCTATATCGACCCCTAGAGTTACATGTGCAAATCCCGACGATTGCCGTTCCCACAATTTAGTGCTGATAAAGCGAAGCCAAGCTTTTCAAATCTTGTAAAAGTCACCTCGCGCCCGAAATCCTAAATCGCGTAAAGATCACGTCGCGTCAAAATTCTAAGAAATGCAACTCTGAGATCTGCACATGCAACTGTTTCCCAAGATATTTTCCTAAAGCACTATCTTAACTTGCTAAGTTCAAAAATTTTGTAAAGTCAGTCTTGTAAAGTGACTCGTTAAATAAAGATCTTCTAAACCGATCTTAAATGTTTTACTGGCGCAGTCGGTGTTAGCCACATCAGTTCAAAAAAAAAAAAAAAAAAAAAAAACAAGAAAAATACGAAAAGAGTGATTTCGAAACAGTGATTTTGAAAATCAATCACTTAGTGAGAGAATTAATTACAAATAGTGATTCTAAAACATCAATCATTTCGTGTTTTGAAAAAAAAAAAAAAAAAAAAAAAAAAAAAGAAAGAGTTAATTTAAAACAGTGATTTCGTGTTTAAAACAAGAAAAATACGTATAAATAAATATATATACTAATTAAAAAAGATAACCTCTCAGTGAATTTATGTACCAAAATAAAAACTCGTCTTTAAAACAGTCATAAGCCCTATAAATAAAATTAATCAAATGCAAAATATAAAGCTGCACATGTGAATGAATGTAATCGACGAATTAGTGTCCAGCTTAGAGAAACTCTCCACCAGAAACAACGAGGAACACCCAACAAAGATCACGATGGCAACGACAGCAAACATATTTGACTTACTTAAAGGACTTCCCCCGTTTTCAGGCAAACCCGACGAGCTTGAGGTATTTATAAAACACGTGGACCAGATCATGCTGTTCACAACGACTCTGGAGAATAATATTAAAATACTAGTAAATATTAAAATAAGAGAAAAGGTTATAGATAGAGCTAATATTGTTCTAATTAATAACGGTAACCCAATAACTTGGGCCGAAATAAAAACCATCTTACAAGAAAATTTCTGTATTCAAGACAGTATCGAAAACATACTTTTTAAAATTAAGACTTTAGAAATCGAAGATACAATCGGACAATTTTATGATAAAATCTTAGAACTTTTAAGCAATCTTAATATGAAAACAAATGATAATAATCTTGACTGGTACAATAGTAAGAAAAATGAGAGCATGGTTCTAAAAATATTTACTAACAAACTACCTAACGAACCGAAACTTATCCTTAATGCTAGAAACCCGGAATCCCTCAGGAAAGCTAAGGAAATTTTAGTCGAAACAGATTATTTCTATAAAAGCTATAGAGCAAAAAACTATACATTTGTAAATAGACGAAATAAATTCGCAAATCCTAGCAAACAGAATACGACACCAACGCAGGCATACCAAGACAGAACTTACCGCAACCCAAACGAACAAATTTCAGATAATAGGTATACGTATAACCCGAACTATCCAAATAGAAATTCAGTTAACTCAAAACAAAATAACTCAACAAACTCTAGGCAGAATAACACAAATCATTACCTACGTAACAACTCTGGAAACTTTAGAAATGACAACTCAAGTTCAAATGTCAGACGTAACACTTCGGGAAATTTCAGACAAAATAATAATACTGATCAAAGATCGAATAACTATCCCAGACAACAAGAGCAACAGCCAGAACCTATGGAGGTTGACGCAATTAACGTCACAAATTTTCAATCTCAGGCCTCAGAACTCTTCCCTGCATAATAGTCCAAACGAAATCGAGACCCATTAAGTTATTGATTGACTCTGGAGCAGGAACTTCCTTGATTCAAAAGGGATTGTTCCATCACTCTTTCAAAACCTTTCTCGAAAAACCAATGCTCCTGAAAACAATAAACTCTGATGCAAAAATCGATTCCAAAATAACTATACCTCTATTTAAGGAATTCAAACGCGCTTCGATAAAGATAGAAATGCTAGAAGCAGATATAAAAAGCGACTTCGATGGAATATTAGGAAATAATGTTTTAAAACCCCTAGAAGCCAATATAGATTATAAAAATTCGCAGTTAACCACAAATGAAGCCACGTTACCCTTAATATTCAGTGAGTCGCAAAGACAACTATCGGAGACAGAAATACAAAATTTCTGCAACCAAATCTTCGAAATAAATTTCAATTACCCGGAAATAACCGATATCATGGGAAAAGTTAACGTCACAGATCTAAACGATGAAGAAATAAAATCGTTAAGAGATGTAATCGGGCGATATAAAAAAATATTTTATAAAGAAGGCGATAATCTAACATCCGTAGTTAAATATACACATAAGATTATCACCAAAAACGACATTCCTATTTTTTCAAAGTCATACAGATACCCGGAAATACATCGGGAAGAAGTTAATCGACAGATTAAGGAAATGCTAGATTCCGGCATAATAAGGAACTCTACGAGCCCATACAGCGCACCTATATGGGTCGTACCCAAAAAATTAGACAACTCCAACAAGCCGAAGTGGAGAATTGTCGTTGATTATAGAAAGCTTAACGACAATACCATAGATGATCGATATCCAATCCCCAACATTGAGGGTATATTCGACAAATTGGGCCGAGCGCAGTATTTCACTACGCTCGACCTCGCAAAGGGATTTCACCAAATCCCGATAAACAAAGAAGATATGCGTAAAACGGCTTTTTCAACATCTAACGGGCACTACGAGTTTACCCGTATGCCGTTTGGGTTGAAAAATGCCCCAGCATCATTTCAACGAATGATGAACGAAGTCTTGCACGACTATATCAACAATATTTGCGTAGTGTATATGGACGATATTTTAATATTCTCAACGTCACTACAAGAGCATATCGACTCTATTAGCAAAATTTTCAAACGGCTGGTTGAATATAATATGAAAGTACAAATCGACAAATGTAATTTCCTAAAAAAAGAGACGGAGTATCTAGGACACATAATATCGACACAAGGAATCAAACCGAATCCCAAAAAGATCGAAACCATAAAGAAAATTGAGTTACCCAAAACTATAAAACAAATTAAGTCGTTTTTGGGAATGACAGGCTACTACAGAAAGTTTATAAAAGACTATTCAAAAGTAGCCCTGCCAATAACCAAATTCCTTAAAAAGAATACCAAACTTAATCCTCATGATAAATCGTACTCCGAAGCTTTTAATAAATTAAAGGAAATCATTACCAATAGTCCTGTACTTGCTTACCCAGATTTTTCAAAAAAGTTTACTCTTACTACTGATGCCAGCAATGCGGCGATAGGGGCTGTTTTGTCCCAAAATGACCACCCGATCGCTTACGCATCGCGGACCCTAAATAATCACGAAACCAACTACAGCACAATTGAAAAAGAATTGCTGTCAATAGTATGGTCAGTTAAATACTTTCGTCCGTATCTTTTCGGGAGAAAGTTCACTATTAAAACAGATCACAGACCATTGATCTGGGTAAACTCGCTAAAAGAACCTAATCCCAAGTTGCAACGATGGAAGTTGCAACTAAATGAATACGATTATGACATCCAGTTCATAAAGGGAAAGGAGAACTATGTAGCGGACTATCTAAGCCGCATTGAAGTTCACAATTCAGATGTGAACGAAACTAGTTCCGATGCAGCCACTATACATAGTAGTCGAGAAAACAGCAGAGAGAATATTTACCATCAAGAGGATTTATAGGAGTATATTCTGAATGTGATGCATTATTCATTAAATTCCAAGATACTATTGTAAAATATTTCTCAAATTCACCGAATATTAAAATTCTAAGGTGCACAAGATTCCTCCAGGAGATTGAGAATAAGGAAGACCTTCTAGAAATTATCGACAACATTCACACTTCAAAAAATCATAGGGGCATACAAGAAATGTATGCGGAAATGAAAAATGAGTATTACTTCCCGAATCTCCAAACGGAAATCCACAAATACGTCAACAACTGCATAATCTGCAATATGTGTAAATACGATAGGAAACCGATCAAGCCGAAATTTATGATTTCAGAAACGCCGAGCAAACCGAATCAGGTAGTACATGTAGACATTTGGTTCCCTAACAAGAATTCAATGTTCCTTACCTGTATAGATAAACTAACAAAACATGTATCTATACATTTTATCGCAGACAGAAACTCAACTTCTATTGTAAATGTATTACAAGAAAGATTCGCAATTTTAGGAAAACCCCAGAATTTAATAGCAGATAATGAATTTAATACGGCATATATAAGAGACTTCTTAACCCTTCTTTGCATGGTGAGGGAAATTTCAATCATAGTATTTAGTCAACAAAAAAAGGTACTCAAAACCCTTGTACTGTAAATTTGTTGTTGCTGGCAACATTTTAAGCGACTATTGCGTACAACAAAATGCAGTTGTTAAAAAATAGCAAACGTCACTGTCAATTACCAGGCCTAGAACTTGTCATTCCGCTGTTTGTTGTGACTGGAAAAAAGGAGCGAGATTTTAGTTTGTTTTATGGAAATAAACGGATATATAAAATACAGTAAAAGTGAAAATGAGTGGAAATAAGGTTTGTTTTCATGTTTTTGTTGTTTTATGTACAATTTATATCAAAACACTGTGAATAAATTGCTCAAAACTATGTGATGGAAATTTACATCTCTATGCAGTAATTTCACTTGTAATGTATGGCAAACATTTTTTTGTAAATGTTTATTTTATGTTGTTTTTTAGGGAAACTTGAATGAAAGAGATATTAAAGATTATTTTAGTAAGTTACAAGGCGGTTGGCTCTCAGAAGATGACCTCGATGACCAAGATTCCGATGATGAAAACCGCGATTCTGTTGAAGTTATAAGAGTGTTGCAGGAGGAGAACGACGATGATGATGATGATGGGGATGATGTGGATGAAACTGCTGACATTGATCCTCCTCTTGTAGAAACAGAAGATCAAGAATTCTCTCACCCATCAACTTCATCCAATTTGCAGTCTTCATCCAGTTTTCCATTTGTCAAAAGAAGCTTGATTTGGAAAAAAAGGAATCTGGTGTATGACACAGATAAAATTACTTTCTTGGGGAGTTCTACTGCTTCAGGTAGTCTATCACACCTAGAAACTTCATATCAATGTTTTAACTATTTTATCACTGAAGATTTTATCAAAACATTAGTAGCGGAGACAAATTTATACATAATACAGAGTAATCCCAGTTCATCTATAACAGTTACAGAATATGATTTGTATAAGTTCTTTGGTATATTATTGTACATGTCAGTAATCAAATTTCCTAGCACAAGATCATACTGGTCGCCAAAGTTTGGATATGAGCCCATTTCTTCAACAATGCCACTGAACAAGTTTGAGAAAATAAAGTTATCATTACATTTTAATAACAATGATCTTCACAAACCTATAGGTCATCCAGAACATGACAGGCTTTATAAAATCCGCCCTGTTATCAAGCATCTCAATGAGAGGTTTGCCACAGTGCCAATGGATCAAAGACTTTCTGTGGATGAACAGATGTGTTCTACCAAAATAGGGCATTTTTTAAAACAATATCTGCCTAAGAAGCCCCATAAATGGGGCTTCAAATTATATGTTCTCTGTGATTTGATGGGATATGCCCACAAGTTTGAGGTATATTCTGGACAAGAGAATACAGAAAAGCTCACAGATGAACCAGATCTTGGTTCAACAGGAAATGTTGTAGTTCGTTTACTTCGAGGAGTGCCAAGAAAGCAAAACCATATCATATACTTTGATAATTTTTATACATCTTTGCCATTGGTAGTTTTTTTAGCTAAATCAGGCATTCACACAGTGGGAACTGTGCAACAAAACAGGATTCCAAATAATAAACTTCCAGAGAAGAAAAACTTCATGAAAAAATCTGTGCCCAGAGGTAGTTTTGAGGAAAGAGTGTCTGTGCATGATGGTATAGATTTGAGTTGTGTGGCTTGGAAAGATAACAAAATAGTAACCCTGCTATCTTCTTATGCTGGAGCATTGCCTGTAACTAAAGTTAATAGATATGACAGGACAATAAAAGGAAAAATTGATATTACTTGCCCGTTTATTGTCCAAGAGTACAATAAACATATGGGAGGAGTAGATCTCATGGATAGCTTTTTGGGCAGAAACCATATAACAATAAGGTCTAAAAAGTGGTACTTGCGTATATTTTATCATTTATTAGATCTAGCTATTATAAACTCTTGGATTATATATAAAAAAAATGCTCAAGAAAGAGGTGAACCCAAAAAGAGTCTACTTACAATGGGCCAATTCAGAAATGAATTGGCCTTTGTGCTATGCAACAGAGGACCCACCAAAGACGCTAAAAGAGGTCGTCCTAGTACCAGTTCACTAGAAGAGGAATTACTATAAAAAAAAAAGAAAAGGTTCTCCAGCACCACCACCTCCAAAAGACATAAGAAAAGATGGTGCTGGCCAACAGTAGGTGGGTCACTCCGGTGCAAATTTCCCAAATGTAAAGGCTATTCCACAATTTCGTGTAGTAAATGTGGCGTCAATTTGTGCTTAAATAAAAATAATAATTGTTTTTTAAATTATCATAAAGAATAAAGAAGATTGAGTAAACAATATTTTTTTATTTATTTAGTACTGAGCCAAATATGTGACAATGCATGATGATGTAAATTTCCATCATATTGTTTTTTACATAATACATATTTTTATTTACATTAGGATTTTTTTTAATATTTTTCCTTTAATCTAGAGCATTAATTACATACCCTGATTTATTTTAAAAAAATAGCAAAAATCATGCAAAGAAGGGTTAAACTCAAAAAATATAACATATCATTTCACCTCCCCGAATACCCATACCGGAAACTCCGATATTGAAAGATTTCATTCCACACTTAATGAACACAGGAGGTTATTCAAACTTAGCAAAGAGAACAAGGATATAGACGAAAAAACGCTCGTACATAAAGCTGTCGAAATTTACAACGACACAGTTCATTCAACTACAAAATACAAGCCGAATACACTGCTACATTCTAATTTTAGCAGTTTAGAATGGAACACACTTCAACAAAAAATTCACAACAATAAAATAGAACGTATAAATAAGATGAATACTAATCGCGTAAACCCTGAAGAATATGGAGAACGCGAGCTCGTAAAGAATCTCGGATTCCACAACCTAAAGGGCCTTCCAAAATATATAATTAAAAAGGTCACTAATAGAGGTAAGACTTATTTTACGGATGAAAAAGGCTACAAACGAGATAGGCAAATTGTGAAAAGAAAATACAAATATCAAAAGCCTATAGAAAATGTACAATTTGACCGCAAACAAACCAGTCGAGATTATTCGGGCAGAGTAAGAAAGAAAAAGCTAGTCGGCAATAATGACCCTAACGTTCCAAGCACAAGTAAAGACAGGTAACTTAAAATGGAACAATATCTGGCTCTCTTGCAATTACTGGATAATTGTACAGGTGATCTGCCATATAAGTCCTATAAATAAAATCGATACCCACCACATTACATTTGTTTAGATAAGTGCATTTGTAGCATCGTATCATCATCTCATAATTACTACATAAACACATATAAATTTTCGTTTCAGAAAAGAACCCACATTTTTCTACTGCTTACGATATGCATTGCCCTAGTCTCTTCGCAATCTATACAAATAACTTCAACCGAAAATAACTCGGGCTTTTCCGTAGTACGAACCAGCGAAAGGAAAATAGTAGACAACTACACAAAGTTGCTGCACATCATTAATCTGACCGACTACGAGGAATTAATAAATACATTATACTACAATTTAAACTCACTAAAACTAGACACAAGCGAAAGTGAATACCAATTACTATACAGAGAATTGAGACTGCTTCAGAACAACTACAATACATTGCTTCCAAACGCATACGAATCAAAGCGATCCAAACGTGGACTAATTAACATATTAGGAAAAGGTCTTAAAATACTAGCAGGTACTATGGACGACGAACACTGCGAAGAAATTAACAGACATCTTACAAACTTGGACACAAACGGAAAACAAATGACGGAACAATTAAATAAGCAAATTCAAATTAACAATAATCTAATTAGAAATCTGAAAGAAATTTCAGACCACATAAACAAACAACAACAAAAGCTAAACGAATACCTTTCCGATATAGAAAATAAGACTAACAAAATAATGCTTGCTGCAGAGAAATCTAAGTTAGTTTTACAAATGTATGCCGATATCTCCACAGCCAACAAGCAAATAGAAAAAATAGAAGACATAATTTTGTTAAGCAGACTAAACGTCCTTGCACATAATTTACTCACGAAGGAAGAAATTCAAAAACTTAAAATAACTGTTGATACCATGCCATACCTTAAAAGCACTGTACTTTTTGGAAATAATCTCATTATTCTTGCTATAATGATACCAAATTTTACCGTAGAAAAATATTTCAATGCCTTAATAATTCCGTGTCCAAATAAATTTCATGAAGAGCTTGACGCAAATATAAAGAATGTTATCATAAACGCAAATAATGTATACGAAAATACTGACGAAATAATTGTGAAGAAAAATCTTAAATATCCAGATAACGATTGTATTAAAAATTTACTAAAGGAAAACAATGTATGCTTGTTCAGAATAAACAAACTAGAATCCATATACTTAATAAACGAAAACATCATTGTAACCACAAATTTATTGGCAACAAAAATTAACCAAAATTGTATTGATCAGGACATAACAATAAGAGGAAGTAACATTATAAAATTCAATAACTGTGAAGTTAAAATAAATAATAACAAATTTGCCAATAAAATTGAGGAATATAGAGAGCACGTAGTATTACCCTCATTCAATCTTAATGTAACAAAAATTATCAGAAATATAACAATCGACAAACTACACTTAAATGCAATTAAAAACAGAGAACTCATAAAATACATAGAATTTGAAACGAAAGCCATAACATATACCTCATTTTCTATAATAGCAATAGTCTTAGCTTCAATTTCAATTGTACTAATAGTAATAAAAAGAAAGAGAAAGAGTAATGTAATCAAGGACAACATTTCAGGAGTAATGTTGAATCAAAGGGAGGGGGAGTTACATGTGCAAATCCCGACGATTGCCGTTCCCACAATTTAGTGCTGATAAAGCGAAGCCAAGCTTTTCAAATCTTGTAAAAGTCACCTCGCGCCCGAAATCCTAAACCGCGTAAAGATCACGTCGCGTCAAAATTCTAAGAAATGCAACTCTGATCTGCACATGCAACTGTTTCCCAAGACATTTTCCTAAAGCACTATCTTAACTTGCTAAGTTCAAAAATTTTGTAAAGTCAGTCTTGTAAAGTGACTCGTTAAATAAAGATCTTCTAAACCGATCTTAAATGTTTTACTCTAGGGGTCTATGACAATCTGCAAGGGGTCTACGTCAGCGAAAAAAAATTTGGGGGTCCATGAAATGAAAATGGGGGTCCACGATAATGGATCTCAACACATACACTGATAGTACCTATTTACTTACATCATACTATCTTATAATATCAAGACATATACATTATTTATAAAAGTACCTATGAAGTAAAAAATTTATTATAGATGTTTATAAAATTGTGTAAGTTGTAGGATGTTGGTATTCGCTTTGTGGTCGCAATACATTTTGAACTTGTAAAAACCTGAGAGTCGCAGTCTCAGAGCTTCGCTACCTTGCACTGACTTGTTCAATTCGTCACTCTATAAATACGAATGTGGGACAAATACGTTTATTCGTTTCCTGAATCTTGAAAAGGAAAGTGCTAAGAAAATATTTTAAAAAATATAAACAGATAGTATATCACACAAATTATAGTGAGTCAGTGTTATTTTGTTTGAGAGTGCTGGAGAAAAGTAAGTACATTATTTTTTATTAAATTTTAGTTTTGTACTCGTAGTTAGCAAAGATAGATAAATTACGCCAATCATGACTTTAGTTATTAGTAGTTTAATATTCAATCATGCAAAATTGCACGAGTACTCCTCAATAGTTTCTTTTTGAAAGTTTTAGCAATCGGTATTATAATTACAGTGCAATCTCCGTAATTCGAGCTAATTGTTGCAAGAAGATGTTCGGATTATGGAATGTTTTCGGAAAAATCTAAAAAATTTTTTTAATATACAGCTGCTGGATTTTCTGTCTTATTTAAATAATTTAATTTTGCCCACAGATGACTGATGCCATGTCCGAATCTAAAAAGAAATGTAGACAGTACAGTGTTGATTATTTGAAATTTGGCTTCATTCCATCATTGCCGGACAAACAATTGCCTATGTGCCTTTTATGCAACAAAGTTTTGGGCAATGACGCTATGAAACCATCTAAACTGCAAGATCATCTGAGAAGATGCCACCCTGATAAAACAGAGAAAGATTTGAAATACTTTCAAACACTCAAAGATAAACTTCAGAAGAGACCTACACTGGACAGAATGTTCGCTTCGACGTCACAAAGAAATGATGATGGTTTGCGGGCGTCTTACAATATCTCGTTACTTATAGCAAAATCCGGAAAACCGCATACTATCGGAGAGAAGTTAATTTTTCCAGCCGTTGAAGAGGTTTTAAAAACTGTTTTACACAAACCTGCATCTGATATCATTAAAAGAATTGCCTTAAGCAACAATACTGTTGAAAGACGTATTGATGAAATGAGTTCTGATATTGAAAGCTTCTTATGTAATTATTTGCAAACGACCCATTTCTCTATACAACTGGACGAGTCAACTTTACCTGATAATGCATCATTATTATTGGCATATGTTCGTTTTATTATGAATTAAGAAATCTACGAAGAACTGCTCTTCGCAAGAACTTTGATAACCGACACTAAAGGTGAATCAATATTTCATGTTTTGAAGGATTACTTCATTGAAAAAGCAATTCCTTTATCAAATATAATATCAGTAGCTACAGATGGAGCACCTGCCATGGTTGGACGTTATCGTGGATTTATAAGCTATTTAAAACAAAATGTGTCAGGGGTGTTAGCAATACATTGCATCATCCATCGACAACATTTAGTTGCTAAAAATTTGAGTGTTAGATTGCATGAATCACTTCATTTAGTCATTGATGCAGTAAACCGAATCCGAAGCAACGCGTTGAATACGCGGTTATTTGCGCAGTTGTGTGAAGAAAATGACGAACACTTTCATCAATTACTCCTTCACACTGAAGTACGCTGGCTGTCGAAAGGCTTATGTTTGACAAGATTTTTTGCACTTTTTGAGACTATTTTAGAATTTCTGGATACTAAAGATAAAATTTTAAAAGAAAATTTAATGAAGAGGAAAACAGACATCGCCTATTTAACAGATTTGTTTACAAAATTTAATATGGTTAATTTGCAATTACAAGGCGACAGTTTAAATTTGATTAAAACAAAGTCCATCTTATCAGCGTTTCTTGCCAGAGTTAAACTAATGAAGCAAAATATTGGACGGGGCGAATTTTCTCAGTTCCCCAATTTGTCACAGACAAACTGCCAGGAAGACGACGTTTCAACTTACGTTCAACATTTAAATGCCCTCTATTCAGATTTTGAATCTAGGTTTGAGGATATTTTGACTATGGTAATATCACCGTGGATAATTAATCCATATGGTGACATAGAAGAAACGAATGTCATAATACAAGAGGAACTGACTGAACTAAGTACAAACGAAGAACTTAAGGTTCAGTTTAAAAACGGATATCAGCAATTCTGGCTGCAAAACAACATCCCCTTTACTTATGCCGTATTATGGAATATAGCGAGGAAATTTTTAATTTCCTTTCCATCGTCATACCTAGTGGAAAGGGGGTTCAGCGTTGTTACCAATCTCCTAACGAAAAAAAGAAACAGACTGGACATCATTAGCCGAGGAGATTTAAGATTAACCCTTACAAAATTGACGCCAAATGTTGATAATTTATTATTAAAGCATCAGGCTCATCCTTCTCACTAAAAATATTGACTTATTGCTTATGTTATTTTATTTATAGTTTATTTTATGTTACGTATATTTTACATAACAGATACAAAATTTTATTTTGAGTAATTTTAATTTAAATTCAATTAATAAATGTATAAATTAACATGTGTTTTTATTTTAAGTTTTTAACACTAAACTTCACTACAGTTAGAAATTTACAGGAAATCAATATCAGGTAAGTAGGGGGTCTACCCAACACGGAAAAACATGGCAAGGGGTCTACGACACAAAAAAGTTTCGGGAACTCTGCACTAGCTCCTGTGACCATCATCTTCAAAATCATGTTACAGCAACTCTGGCTCGAGAATTATGGATGGGATGAGCCCATAAGGGGCAACTTGTATTCACGCTGGGAAATTATGCACACGAATTTGCACCTGCTCGAAAAACTTCGGATACCAAGATGGCTTCACACTTCCTCGCAAGCGTACGAATTACATGGCTTCGCCGATGCTTCTGAAGCTGCCTACGCTGCCGTCGTGTACTGTCGTGCGGTAACAGACAACCATCAGGTAATAACGACACTAATTGCAGCTAAAACTAGAGTCGCACCCATAAACAGAATTTCCATACCTCGGCTAGAATTGAACGCGGCACATTTGTTAAGTAAATTGCTTTTGTCTATCAAGACATCGCTAACCCGGACTTACCTCACATGCATCGCTTGGACTGATTCGAAGATTGTCTTGGGCTGGTTATCGTCCCACCCCTGCTATTGGAAAACGTATATCGCCAATAGGACATCAGAGATCTTATCAACGCTACCTAGATCCGCATGGCATCATGTACACTCACTCGACAACCCCGCAGACCTCGCCTCTCGAGGATTGACGCCCAAGGATTTGATCAACTCCACACTGTGGTGGAAAGGACCCGCTTACCTCGCATTGGGTAAATTACCTTCACGATAAAACCGTTCATCGGGTGAGGAACTCAACTCCATGAATTATGAGAAGAAAACTCAAATCTTTCGCTCACTTCATACTGCACTTGAAAATGACACACTAGGGAAATTATTTAATAATAAATCTTAATTAATGACTATTCTTCATATTTTGGGCAGATTACTTCAGTTTGCTGAGCGATGCAAGAGAATTAAATCAGCTGAATTTGGAAACTGGCTCACCTCAAGGGAACTTGAATCTGCTCATCGCATATGCATCAAATGGACTCAACAAGGTGCATTTCAGGACGAAATTGCGAAGTTGGAGAAAAATCACACTGTGTCCAAAACCAACACATTAGCTTCATTAAGCCCATTCTTGGACAAGGAGGGAATCTTACGTGTTGGTGGCAGACTAGAACGAGCGCATTGTGCTTTCGACACCAAGCATCCTGTTATCCTCCCCAAGGATCATCCCTTCGTAAAACTACTAATCGCACATCTACACCAGAAGTATCTACACGTCGGAACAAATGGACTCCTTAGTATCATAAGGCAAAAATATTGGATTATCTCCTGTCGTGCCGCAGTGAAGAAACACATAGCTTCGTGCATTAGGTGTGTCAGGCAACGAGCGAAGGCATCAGAGCAACTCATGGCCGATCTACCTATAGCTAGGACATCATTTTCAAGAGCCTTTGAAAACACCGGCGTCGACTACGCTGGCCCGATTACATTACTAAAACATCGAGGAAGAGGCGCAAAATGTTGTAAAGGATACATCGCATTATTTACTTGTTTAAGTACCAGGGCAATACACTTAGAAGTTGCTAGTGACTTATCAAGTGATGCATTCATTGCTTGTCTTCGAAGATTCACAGCAAGAAGGGGCATTCCTAAAAATATGTACAGTGACAATGGGACTAATTTTGTAGGCGCCAATCGAAAACTTTGCAATCTTCACAGACTGCTCAGTTCCAAGAAACATCAAGCGTCACTCATCACGAACTCAACAGATGGAACATGTGGGCACTTCAACCCCCCGTCTGCACCGCATTTTGGAGGAAGTTGGGAGTCGGGCGTAAAGCTAGTCAAAACCCACCTTCATCGCAGTATTGGTGAGACAAGGCTAACTTACGAAGAGTTCGCAACCCTGCTCGCGCAAATTGAAGGAGTGCTGAATTCTCGGCCACTCACACCCATCACCGATGATGCTGATTGCTTTGATGTCCTCACACCAGGACATTTTTTGATTGGGCGGCCATTAGTGGCTCTTCCTGAAGATTCTACGGGAGATTTTCACATGACCATAGTATCACGGTGGACACTTATTCAAAATATACTTCGTGACTTTTGGAATCGCTGGCATAAAGAATATCTCGTCACTCTATAACATCGCCCAAAGTGGAGAAGAAAGGAAACCAGCATTTCTATTGGGGATTTAGTAATCATTCGAGAGGACAATTTTTCACCAGCGCAGTGGATCTTAGGCCAAGTTATTGCTCTACACCCTGGTCATGACAACTTGGTAAGAGTCTTAACGCTACGGACGTCAACAGGAGAGCTGAAACGACCGATTACAAAACTGTGCAAGCTGCCTATCGTTAAGGATACTTAACGGGGGGAGAATGTTGGAGAATTAGGTCCCACAACCTCAAGCTGTCCGTGCCCCTCTATTACATCATTGAAATTCACATCTATTACAAAATCCCCCAGCTGTCATGTCATCGCATCGAGCTAGATTTTTCTCTCTCTTCGCCACGCGCTTGAAGCGACCGGACATCTCTGAACACGCACCGCTGGACTGGACTTCTTGTGTTATTATAATTATACCGCAGGAAAATAAAAGTATTTTTCAACGTCTTTGATCGCGCTTTTTTGTACAACATCCCCTAAGCTCCGCAACACAGATTTTCATGCGTAGTAGGGTATTTATGAACCATTTGCATTTGCAGGTTAATATTTATGAATAGGGTGCTTTTGCAGTTTATGCATGGCATACATTTATGAAAACTAGGAAAGTTAAAATAAAGAAATTTTATGGAGAATTCAAGAAGAAAATTTGTAATTAAAAAGATAAAAAGTATAAACAGTTGTGTGTCCCTAAAAAGTGTTAGGAAATGCTGAAATCACGAATTATCAGACATTTCCGAACATCTGCTCATCCAAGGCCAAGCACACGGTGGCTAACACCTGGCTTAAAGTGCACCAAGCAAATTCTCACGACGGCCCAGCTGTGCGCGCTAAGGGTCTTGTTTCAAAACATTGCACCCATTAAGTAACACCGGCCACTGACTGCCGGTGACTAAGCAAGTTGAGTGCCCAAGTGCAAAAATTAGCAGCACTGACCTAGGTAACGAGGTAAGCTTTGGAAGAGGTTCTCATCAGTCTACGGAAAACAGTTAACATACAACGATCGACGATCAACAGTCAACGGCAAAAAGATCGAAAAAAGCAGCCAACGGTGTAAGTCAGCAAAATTAGTACTCACGGGTGTAGTGTTCGGCGGTGTAGATCAAAGTAAAATAAAAAGTATACGTAAAGTCAGATTCGTGTTTCATTGTGCGTGGTGACCTTTGGGGACGCGGCTTCAACAAAATTGGCGCAGCCGGTATTCGGGAGTTTTTTTTCCGGGATAACAGTGTGGACCTGCTTCTGCAAGACAGGACGAGAGGACGGCCGAACCCCGTGACAACCACTCTACGGATCTTAGACGACATCACACCAACCATCCAAGGACCTGGCGCATCACAACAACAAATTAACGTATGTACCGTAGGCATAGCATTAAGTAGTAGATTTACCTAAAATTAAGTTGTAAACTAGAATAAGGGTTTTGTGTAAAAAAAAAGGGGGAAAAATAAATTTGTGTCGCGAATGTGCGAAAATTTTGTGTTGCGAATATACGGGAATTTGTTTTTTTTGTTATAGTTAATACTCAAAGATGTGTCTACTTCAGACATTACCCTAGCGAATTAACAGTTATCGTAGTCTATGTAGGCGATAGAACGATTGCTTATTCAAGCGCAAGTATGATGAACGAAGGATGAAATAGGAGCAAAATTTAGCATGACATGTTTTTTTCCGGATCCTGCTCTCGCTCAATTTTTTACAAGAACTTACAACAACAAAATTAGCCCAGTCTATTTGAAAAAAAAGCAAATTCGACAAATATAACCGCACTGATAACGGAATATTCTATTTTATTTATGTTGTTCTCAAAACATTACAACGATAACTTCTGGTGCGTAAAGTGTTTGCATTTATCCTAAAACTATCTTTATTATTTGCCAAATAAAATATCAGGTAAGTAAAATATAATCCCTTTCGATGATTGAATTAATTTAAAAATCTTAATTTGTATTATTAGTTGTATTTTATTGCCAATTATAAATGTACACATATGTGTACAGTTATCGGTTCAAGTAGTATTTCTTCCCAAAATCGTTTCGAGTAACATTTCGTTCAGAATCGTGTATATGTTTGTGAAAGTCTATTATAAACAATATATTCTTGTTCTAATGGATTCAATTTAATACCCAGATTACAATGAAGATAAAAAGAGGATACAATAAGGAGCAAATTATTGCAGAAAGACAAAATAATGTTAGCTCAGATGTTGAAGAATTAGAAGACGATTGAGCCCCAGGACCCAAATAAATAGATGTTTTATGAATTGTTGTGGTCAGGAAAAATATTCATTCCCCGAGCCACACAAGAAATCCTAAAATCAGCGAAAGCTGAATTCCAACGCCGCCTATGACTTTCGGCTCGACAGATCCCCCAAAATCTCCACCTGAAACCCCGGCGCAAATGTAAAGCACCGCTCACCGATCCGAGAAGCCGAGCTAAAAATAGATCACAGGCAATAAAAAAAATTTCAAAAATTGCTCTGACTCCGCCTCCCCAAACGGCTCAAGGCACGGTCCGCGGTAGAAATTCTGGCGTAAAACTTCACGCAGCTCTCGGTCCGGAAAACCCTACAACAATTTGCATAGGGAGCGAACCGAGAAGCGGCGTGAACCGCCAGGGCATACGAGACATCGGCCTGCTTGGCTCGGCGGATGCACATCGCGCGCGCTGAGAAGTGCCGCAGCGGGCGATGTGCGGCGGCAGGATAACGGGGATCGGATAACGGTCGCGGGTGGCGTGATCGCGTGACTCGACGGAGGTGGAGGAGCGAAAATTTTTCTTGGTAGTCAGTGGCTGGTGCGAAGTAAGAGAAGCCGGTCGGTCTCCCGGATTTTTGGTTGTGCGAACCTTGAAAAAAAAGAAAAAAAGAAAGAAAAAAGACAAAGTTTTTAGAGTGGCTGGTGCGAAGTAAGAGAAGCCGGTCGGTCTCCCGGACTTTTGGTTGTGCGAACCTTGAAAAAAAAGAAAAAAAGAAAGAAAAAAGACAAAGTTTTTAGAGTGGCTGGTGCGAAGTAAGAGAAGCCGGTCGGTCTCCCGGATTTTTGGTTGTGCGAACCTTGAAAAAAAAGAAAAAAAGAAAGAAAAAAGACAAAGTTTTTAGAGTGGCTGGTGCGAAGTAAGAGAAGCCGGTCGGTCTCCCGGATTTTTGGTTGTGCGAACCTTGAAAAAAAAGAAAAAAGACAAAGTTTTTAGAGTGGCTGGTGCGAAGTAAGAGAAGCCGGTCGGTCTCCCGGATTTTTGGTTGTGCGAACCTTGAAAGAAAAAAAAGAAAAAAAGAAAGAAAAAAGACAAAGTTTTTAGAGTTGCTGGTGCGAAGTAAGAGAAGCCGGTCGGTCTCCCGGATTTTTGGTTGTGCGAACCTTGAAAAAAAAGAAAGAAAAAAGACAAAGTTTTTAGAGTTGCTGGTGCGAAGTAAGAGAAGCCGGTCGGTCTCCCGGATTTTTGGTTGTGCGAACCTTGAAAAAAAAGAAAAAAAGAAAGAAAAAAGACAAAGTTTTTAGAGTTGCTGGTGCGAAGTAAGAGAAGCCGGTCGGTCTCCCGGATTTTTGGTTGTGCGAACCTTGAAAAAAAAAAAAAAAAAAAAAAGAAAGAAAAAAGACATACATATAATCGTAGCGAAGATTACAATTTAATTTCGAACTGGCGCATATAACTGTAATGCTGATTGAAAATTCGCCCACAAAATAGAAAACGAACGGCTGCGGGGAAAGGGAACAAGAGGGAAAGAGTGGCGTGTGGGTGTGGAGAAGGTGGCGCGAACTCAAAAGAAAAAAAAAAAAAAAAAAAAAAAAAAACCGCCTGCCCAAAAGATTAAGTAAGCCCAAGTTAAGTTGCACGCTAAGTTATAAGTTCAATGTTCGGATTTGTTAGATTACTACACATTGTACCCCTTGCGAAATAACACTAACTCGGATAAATGGTGCCTAAAGATTGTCGGTCTGAAACTATGTACATTATAATTAAAACAATTCACTACTTAATCTAAATCTAAACGGTCAAACACGAAGTGCCAACCGTTAGCCTACACCACGCCGGGGCCAGTGAAGAGGCCGGGTGTAGTTGGCTAACCAACACCAACTCCATCGCCTCCTGAAGCAGCATCGTCGCCGGCACAACAGCAGCAGCAGCATAGTCAACGGCCGCAACATATGATTCCACGAAGGCGCCCAACGGTACAGTAAGTCAGAAGATAAGTTTTTTTTGTAATCACTCGCAAGAAAAAAAAAAAAAAAAAAAAAAAAAAAGGAAAAAAAAAAAAAAAAAAAAAAAAAAAAGGGGAAATTTGTTTAAAAAGAAATTATAGTTAACTATACTTGTAGAGTTAAGAAGAATTTTATCGCTGGCCTGGTCAGTTGTAATAGATAGAATCTCACTAACTTAAGTTTTTTTTATTTAGCATTATAATTTTCGATGTAATATTAACGACGCGATATATCTTGATTCCGGTCTTTGTCCTCAGTTTTTTTTTGAATAAAACAATTTCATTCAGAAACACGAGAAGATGTATATAGTCAGGTCCTAGACGATTCCTTTTGGTCCCCTTCTCTCTCCAATTTTCAGCCCGAGATTCGCGATGACTGAGGAATAAGAAAAAAAAAAAATTTAGCAAGGGACCTCCCCAAATAATTTTGGGCCGCGGGGAGGTCGTTCTGGGTGGTTGGGGCGATGGCCTAGTGGGGGTTCAATTTCACCCGAACCCCCCCTGAGAGCCAATCACGGGCAGGAACAGGGGTTCCTCCCGCACCGTCCTCTTTTTCCCCCCTTGCTGTTTTTTCAGCCTCCCGTCGCGAGAGAATTTTTATGTTGATGGTGGACCGTTCCGGTGGCTCAGAGCGGCATTTTTGGCTAACCCCCCCACACTACCGCAAATGCTAGCCTGCCAGCTCTCGCTGCCGCATACCACTGGACGAGGTGCTTTTAGCCGGGCCCTCGAGGTTTAGCCCACAACAGAATGAGGAAGACTATTCCGACTCTGATGGAAGTATTTATTTCCGCAACTCCAGAAAAGGTAGACGTATTTTAGAAAGCGACACTAGTGACGAGGAAGACCTATTAGATATTACACAATACCAATGGTCCCCGATTTGGTACATTGAGAAGGATAACGAATTTTCTGGAACGCCACCACTGTTTGTGAGCGCCTTGAAAATTAAAATTACCTGTAAAACTCCATACGAATATTTTAAATATGTATTTACCGACGAAATCTTTGAACATATAGTGCAGGAAACAATTTGCTACGCCGTCGATTGTGGGAAACATTCTTTTCATGTAAATGTTTCTGAAGTGAAACAATTCTATGAAATAAATATCATAATGACGTACATTAAATATCCGAATTATAGATTATACTGGTCTTCTGATGTTGGTCTTCAACTAAGTATAATTGCTGACACAATGTCTTTAAAACGATTCGAGGAAATAAAATGATTTCTGCACTACAAAAACAATCATACAATACCAAGTGAATGTGATGATATTTTTATAAAATTACGTCCATTATTAGATATGTTGTCACAGACTTTCGAAAATGCCGCCACGTTAACCGAATTTCAAACAATTGATGAAATGACTATACCATTCAAGGGAAGACATAGCGGAAAGCAATATAATAAATCCAAACCCAAGAAGTGGGGTTTCAAATGTTGGGTCAGAGCGACTCAAAACGGATATATTTCTAAATTTGAAATGTATCAGAAATCTAAAAATATAAGTGCGGAATTTGGTGTAATTGGTGACAGCGTATTGAGACTGAGTGCAGGTTTAGAAATGAAAAACCATAAATTATTTTTGGGTAACCTCTTTACAGCAATGCGTATTATAAAACACCTGCAGACAAAGGGTATATACGTCGTGGAAACTTTTAAAAAAAAAACAAAGTACCTGGTGAGGCTTCAACAAGGCACATTTCTGAAAAGATTCTACAAAAGCGTGAAAGAGGTTCAGTTTCTATCGTTACATCTTCTGATAACATATCAATTCTAAGATGGAATGATAATATTGTTGTCAATATGATATCAACATATGCTGGTGTAGTACCTCAAGATTATGTTCAGAGGTGGAATCGTAAAACTAAAAATATATAACAATATATAACAATAACCAGGCCTTTTGCCGTAACCGAATATAGCAAATTCATGGGTGGTGTGGATGCCCGATGCTGTTCACACTTTTCCTACACGACTTCGATGATTTTCTACACACCCGAGGCTGCAGAGGCCTGCAAGCGACCAATTCCGTTGAGATTTGCACTCTCGCCAACGCTGACGACATTGTGATTCTATCTGACACGCCTCTTGAACACAACCGGAAGTTGACCACTCTCCACGAATACTGTTCCTTAAATCGGCTGACGGTGAACTCAAACAAAACGCAGGTTGTAATTTTTAATGGCAGAAAGAGAAAGACCAGTTTCAGATCTTTTAACTTCGGCCAGGAGAAAATTGACGTCGTTGAAATCTACAAATACCTTGGTGTGTGGTTCTCCAGCAACTGTAGATTCAACAAGTCAGCCCACGACAAGATATTTGCAGCCAAACTAGCCTCGTCCTCAACCCTGAAACTCATCTCCGTTCTTAAAATCAACAGCTGGACACAAATTACAACTCTCCACGCAAGCCTGATACGCAGCGTCGTCCTATACGGGGCCGAGATATGCAGCCTGAATTTCGTCAATGAGCTTGAAAAAATCCAGTCAATGTTCACCAAGCGCCTTCTGAAACTAGCGCGAGTTACATACCTCGATATGCAACATGACCCAAAGCTAGACGAGCTGACGTACCAGCAACGTGATTTAAGCGCAGAATTGGCAAAAGCTTATCAGATCAAAACTAAACCAAAAGTTACTGCCTGGTGACAGATTCGCCTTTTTCCAGGGGCTACTCCCACAGTCTGACTGTAAAAACGACAATAGCTCAGATTACCGTATTTTTATGCTTGTTTTGAAAAAAGAACAGGGAGTGAAACGAACAGAAGCTAAGATGAGGAGTTCTGTCGAAGAGCTAGTAGAGAGAGGACGTAAAATCGTTGCAGGGAAAACGTAAATTTAATTGTTTTGAAAAAGACTTATGTAAAAGAACGTAAATTCGGTTATTTGTGAAAAGAAGATTGTGAAACTCATTTATTCAGCCAAATAAAGAAAATAATAATATTTTAAAAGTAAGTGTTGTTTATCTACTCCCCGAAAAGCCTGAAATCCATAACTCGCGCAACACCCCACACTACGCAATCAGGCTGGAGACGGGACTCGACGCCATGGAAACCGTGGTGATGAAAAATACCTGCTCATGGCTTAACAGAGTAGTCAAAATGGCCGAGACACGCTACCCGAAAGCATGCCTCCGAAGCCTTCTGAGACTCGGTGAACGTTTTCCCGACTACCACAACAATTTTCTATTACAACTAAAAACTAAGTTGACCTCACTGAATGCTCTACCTTTCTGGGAGGATGTACTAAATATGAGGCCCATCAACATCACTCTTCTATACACGATCCTGAGACAGAGGAAACACCAAGCCGACCTGAACAAAGCAAGGGCATCTACAAGCCTCGACCTATATCCTCTCCTACAGTGGCAGTCAAAAGTAAGTTTACATGGGATAAATTAGATTTTATCTATTAACATTACGACTTATTTGCTAACATAAAATCTCTAATGACTATATGTAAACTGCTGCACTGGCAATACACTGTTATTTAGGGAGAATTTTACATAACGGTATCTATTCTGAGATTTACTCGATGAAATGCAGTGAAGTTATTAGTATTAAGCAGTCAGAAATAAGTATACAATCATCTGTAGTCAGTGAAGAAAGGCTTTCGATGTTACATACATATATGTTGGATAATTTTGGTCGAATTATTTTTGTCTTATTCTAGAGCTTAATATAGTAAGTGATTTAAATATTGATTTTCATCCCCATGTAAGGACAAATTTTTATTTTGTAGGTAGTCGAATTTCAACAATATATTGTAGTTTTTTTTAATTTTTAAAATATAATGTCCAAATTTAAGCACCTAACAACCGAAGAGCGAGAGACAATAATAAAACTTCACAAAGAAGGAAAAAACCTTAGAGATATTGCAGCAATATTTGAAAAAAGTGCAATGGCAATTTGTAAGGTTATTAAAACCTTCCAAAATGAGAATCGCATTATTGAAGCAAAACGATAGGGAAGACCCAGAGTGACTGAAAACAGAGTGAACAGAAGAATTCTAACACTTTCCTCATCAAACCCTTTAATGTCAGCCGTTAAAATCCGAGGAAAACTAGTAGAAGAAGGTAGAAATGCTCCTTCTGTGGAAACCGTTCGAAGAAGGCTTCGAGAAAGTGGAAAAAATGGACGGGTAGCACGCAAAATACCGATGCTGAGTAAAAAGAATAGACAAAGAAGAATGGACTTTTACAACGAGCATGCTTTAAAGCCGGAAAATTTCTGGTATAGGATTTTATGGACCGATGAAAGCATGATTAGAATGTCACACAGTCATGGCCGTATGTACGTTTGGAGAGGGAGCCGACAATCATTCTCCTATGAGTGTACCCAACATACTTTAAAAAGGCAGGATAAGGGCATAATGGTATGGGGTTGTTTCTCAGCATATGAAGTAGGTAAAATAGTATGTTTGGAAGGAAAAGTAACTTCTGCTATATATTTAAATCTGCTCAAAGATATTATAATACCTGAAGATAAGAGACTGATTGGCGACGATTTTATCCTACAGCAAGATAATGCGCCAATTCACACAGTCAAAATTGTGCTTAAATACTTAAAGGAGAATAACATTAATGTTCTGAAGTGGCCCCCCCAAAGTCCTGATCTTTCTCCTATCTCATGATCTTGGCTGAAAATGAAAATTTCTGAAATGGAGCCTAAAAACTTAAGAGAATTAAAAAAAATTAATTGAGGAGACATAGGTTACATTTTCTGTGGAAGACTGCAGGAAATATGCCTTATCTGTGCCACGTCGAATAGGAAGAATGTCCTAAAATAACGGTGGGCATTGTGGGTACTAATAGTGTAAACTTACTTTTGACTGGCAAGTTTATATACATAGTATTCTATAGTATTAACAAAATGTTAATGAAAACGATTTTTGTTATGTTTGTAAGTTTTTTTTGAAAGAATATACTTTTGTTAGTTAATTCTAAATGAATGAGTTTAATTATGATTTAATCTCTCTTGCATACTTCTTCCTTCGCAGTATATGTACACTTGTAAACTTATTTTTGACTGCCAATGTACATCCCAAAGCCAATCCAGAACCGACCTACCTCCTCATATCCAACTTACATCTAGCACAGAAGGCAACTCTCACGCAATGCCGGCTATTAAACAAGCACAACTCCAGAATCATAACTGGGAACACAGCACACTTGCCCAACGACGGAACGTGTCATCACTGTGACTGATCCACATCCTCTCTGAGTGCCCTTTCTACGACGACCTGCGTTCAAAATTTGTATCTCGAGACTCAACCGAACAAGACCGAACTGCTCTCTTTGTAAATAATCTGTCGTCTCAAGACCCGAACCTGTTAAATCAGTTAGCTTTACTTATTGAGAAACTTTTAGAAAGGAAAACGAACAATAATTTTTAAAATCACATTGTATTTATCACTAGTGTACTACCCTTTTTTATTTCTCGTGTGCTTATTTTGTATTTTATATTCTTCTCTTTTTTCTCTTTTTAAAATCCACCAAGTATTGTCATTAACTATCATTAAATAATTATGTCGTCTCCTTTCGATTGTACAAATATTGTAAATTCTTTTTCTTTATACTGAATTTATATTTATTCACACACGCTCTTTCTTAATGTAACTTTGAATTTGAACTATGCAAACAAATGAATATCTTTGTATTGATGCGAAACCTCCCTCATGTACGGGCATTGCCCAAACAGTTGTAAATGAATTGATTGATTGAAAATTAAAAAAAAAAATCAATGTTTTTTCACTTAAAAAAATTCGTCCCTGAAGAGGTTAATGAAGAGAAAAGAAATGCACGAATTACCGCAAGGTAATCTTGACATTCGTGCGAAAGTTGTGCAGCTTTCTTTACATTTTACCGAAACAGACATTATCATAATACAATATTGAAAATCTCGAGAATTTTCGGACCCAAAACTATATTCTTTGCATAATATTTGCTATGCAATCTCTCCTACGCATGTCTCTGTTGAGAGAGCATTTTCAGCCCTATTGTCGAATTTAAGATGTCGACTTACTCATGAACTTTTAGAAAGATATATTACTTGTCAAATTAAACTCGAAATTTTTATATGAAGTTGCAGATAAGTAGTTTACCGTTATTTGAAGATGACAATTACATTACCCTTTATTTTTTAAAAACAAAATATTTTTTCCTAAACTATTGTAATTGTAATTAACCACTCATTACTTTTCCTTCACCCCATAAATTTTCCCTTTTCTTTTAACGTGTCGTAACTTTCCCGCATAGCAACATAAATGCTGAGATTGGAATTCCCATGTTCTCGAGTCCAAGTGGCTCAATCACCCCTACAAGTGCCTCGATAATATTTTGACCATTTTTCAAGAAATTCCAACATCTCAGCTCAATTTTCGACAATCGAACGCACACGTCGGGTGTCAGATAGCACGCCCAGCAATTCTTGACCGGCCAAGTATATAGCCGCTGGCCGATGCACCGCGCCGGGGCAAAGTGCACCAAAGTGCACCAAAGTGCATGCATGCTTTCTTTTCGGCCAACCGCGCACGGGCCGTTATGTACAAGAAAGCCGGGGGTAAATAAAAAGGAGTTTGCTAGAAACGGAGGAGGCATCGATCGAACGATCGATCGAGGCAGTAGGAGCGATATCGTTTACGAAGCCGGTCGATGCGGTGAATGTGGCCAAATAAAAGCATCGTGCAAAAATTTAGTGGAGTTTTAATCGACAAAAATTTGAAAGGGCTGGTGAACTTCTGGATAAAAGCACTCCCGGTCCTTGTCGCAAAAGTCGCGACAAAAATTTGGTGGCAACGGTGGGATCTTTCTTCTAAGGATCCCAATTAAAAAGGAGAACAGCACAAAACCGAAACGGAAGCAAAGAAAGACAAAACAAAAGGAAGGCAAAAAAAAAGGAGAAGACGGCCTAATGAATCCTCAACAGCAACTTATTGAGGCAATTCTAAAAGAACTAAAAAAATATAAGAAGCCTTGCGAACCTGACGACGAGACTGTAGACTTCAGCACCTACGTTGCATTGAAGCGAAAACTTGCCCACCCAGCTGCAGGAAAAAAAAAGGGGGGGAGGAAACTACTCTTACTTACTTACCTAAACTTGCCCAGCCGCAGAAGTAAAAAACGGAAAAAAAAAAAAAAAAAAAAAAAACAATCTAAGAGACTGACCTGAAAAAATAGGCTCCTCCAACAATTTAGGGAAGTTTCAGCAGGCAGGCGGCCCAAGACACTGCCCCATCTGAATGGTCAGTAGAGATTCCCAAACCAACAACAGATTCCGCACCGACTACGAGGGATCTTTTCATTAAAGAAAACGTCGGCCCGGACGATCGACGAGAACAACGAAATACTATGTAAGCCAGTTAAGTCTATTAAATTTAAACTAGAAATTAAAACACACATGTATATGTCTTCAAGTGCAACACTCGCTGTAGCTAAGTAGACCTTTTATAAAAAAAAAAAAAAAAAAAATATAAAAACACATGTTTAAGTAACACCTTGTGAACACGCTAACAATTTAGGAAGAACAAGTGGGAAAATTCTTGGAACGATTACAGTGTTAAGTGAGCAAAAAAAATTATAAAAAAAAAAATGGAATTTTTTTTTTACGTAAATTAGAAAGAACGCGCACGTATTCTACTTGCCCTTCTTTTGTTCCAAAAAAAAATCTCAAAATTGTTAACACCCGAGCGAAAAACTATTCCCTCAACATGATGGGAAACGATTCTTCCGCTAGTAATGTCGAGAATTCCGGTAATTCGATAGGCACCGTGAAATTAACAATTACAGACGCGCAGAATATGATTCCCGAATACGATGGGAACCCTAGGCAACTCCATAAATTTATTAACTGTTGTGATGTTTTGTTCTTTACCGCGAAAACGTCAGCAGACCAGAATCTGTTTCTGAGTCTGCTTAAAACGAAATTAAATGGCCCCGCGTACGACGTTGCAAAATATAGTGTAGCTACAACCTGGGACGAATTAAAGAAGGAATTATGTTCTAATTTTTCCGATCATCGACCCAGGGTAGCAATACAAGCCGAACTTATGAAGTGCAACCAACTCCCCAGAGAAAGTCTGAGGGAATACTGCTGGCGGTTAGCAAAGATTCTGTCAGAGTTAAACGACTCTACAAATTCTAGCTCAACTGACACCGGAACCAAAGCTTTTCTCGTAAAAGAAAACGAACAAAACGCCATCCGGGCTTTTGAGGACGGCATTCGCAACGATCAATTACGGCTCATCGCGAAAACGAAAGGCGAAAGCAACTTACGGGCCCTGATGCACCCCCAAAAAGAGTCACTTACGCCGATCTCGAGCTAAAACTCGAGGACGGTGTTTTTCTATTAATCACCCGTTTCACGTATTATGGGAAAATACCACGCTAAATTATGACGGACTTCTAGGTGGCGATTTTTTGCTAGGTAACAATTGTGTATTAAATTACGACAAAAAGTATTTAGAAATAAATGTTTTCGATGTAGAAGCACCAGCAGGTAGCGTTTTTTCAAGTGCTGTTAACGATGAATATCAGCGAAAAAGACTTATGCACGAAAAAGAAGATCTACTCGCACAAAAGGGGGAACTTATACAACAAGGAGGAGATTTAATTAAAGAAAAGGAAGCATTATTAAATGAAAAAATCAAACTTTATAGTAAAACCCATTTTAACGAAAGTAAGAACGGTACCGAACAAACAGATGAAATTATCGCCGAAAATAAGGGAAAGAAAGAAGTTAATTATGGAATTGTGAATGAAAAATCCGGTTTTTACAAAAAAAATACCTTCCCAGGAAGCCAAGGAAACGCTAGTGGGAAAGAAATTAATCTTTTATCTGAAAATGGAGAAATTGATTGTGCAAGGGGAATCGATGGTATTAAGAATGACGCCATATCAAGTTATCCAGTGTCGCTTGACTTTTTTTTTTTTTTTTTTTTTTTATCTGTGGCTGCCTAGAAAGGCACACTTAGGCTAATTTTTGGCCCATTGTGTTACCACGTAGCGCAGGAGACCATGGTTATTCGTGGGATTCGAACCCACAGCCTCTGGGACGGTAGGACAGCGCGCTAACAACTGAACTACCAGAGGCCCCCGTCGCTTGACTTGATAACAACTAACTGCCCGGTATATGATCACCCAGAGTGTTTAACCACTACCTCTTCTGGGGATGACATTGCCTATGTGGACAATAACGTTGTAGGAATTGAGATCGAGAGAGAAATTCAGGAAAACCTAAATGATATGACTTCACTGTCAGCTACCCATAGTCGATTTGGCCCCAACATGAACAATTTAAATCATTCTAATGAATCGCTCGAAGTCAAATTGCCTCTACGAAGCGAAGTTGTACTAGAAGTCCCAGTCGACTTTGAAAACGAAATGCTTTGTCCACACGAGGAAATTTATCCAGGCATTTACCTCGGAAATGTTTTAGTAACTCCGAAAAACAGACTTGCGAAAGTGGTCGTGCTGAATTCTAATGAATATCCCGTTAGTGTAAAAGTAAAAATATAAAGCCGTCTTGGGAAGATTCCCAAAATTATGATTCTGTGTTTCCAGACTTTAGCAAAGACCCAGTCGAAAATCGGCTTAGCAAACTGAGAAAATTCTTAAACCTCGAGCATTGTAACAAAGAGGAAGAAAAAGCCATCCTTAACGTCTGTCGTGAATATAATGACTTATTCTATTTAGAAGGAGACTACTTGTCCTGCACGGACGTAATGACGCACACTATCCCTACTCCAAATGACAGGGCACCCATTAACGTCAAGCCTTACCGATTACCGATTTCCCAAAGGGAGGAAATCGACCGGCAGATTCAGCAAATGCTGGAAAACGAAGTTATAAGTCCGAGTAAAAGTCCCTGGAACTCACCTCTTCTTCTAGTTCCCAAAAAGACTGATAGTTCCGGCAATAAGAAATGGAGAGTCGTTGTGGATTTTCGGCGGCTGAACGGAATAACGGTGGGGGATGCTTACCCTTTGCCCAATATCACCGATATTTTAGATCAGCTCGGGAAATCTAAATATTTCTTCACACTCGATCTGGCAAGTGGTTCCCACCAGATCCCAATGAATGAATCGGACAAAGAAAAAATAGCGTTCTCGACCCCATTTGGTCATTATCACTACAATCGGATGCCATTTGGGTTAAAGGGTGCTCCTGCCACCTTTCAGAGGCTGATGAATTTAGTACTCACTGGCCTTCAAGGTATACATTGTTTTGTGTACCTTGATGATATTGTAGTTTATGGCTACAATTTAGAGGAGCATAACGCCAGGGTTACCAAAATCCTAGATAGACTAAGAGCTAGTCGCCTCAAGCTCCAACCTGACAAATGTCACTTCTTACAAAAAGAAATTATTTATTTAGGACATATAGTCAGTGAACGAGGAGTATTTCTCGATTCATTAAAAATTAAAGCAGTCAAAACTTATCCAACCCCCAAAAGGGCCAAAGACATAAAGGCATTCCTCGGTTTCGTAGGATATTACAGACGGTTTATAGATAATTTTGCTAAAATTTCTAAGCCTCTTACTAGATTATTAAAGAAAGATATACCATTCATATGGGATGGATTTTGCGATGAAGCTTTTAGAACGCTTAAACAAAAATTAATATCTGCACCCATACTTGCCTATCCGGACTACAACAAAGAATTCAATGTAACCACTGATGCCAGTGATTTCGCGTTAGGTGCGGTTTTGTCCCAGGGTCCAATCGGTGAAGACAGACCGATTAGTTATGCTAGCAGAACAATGAACCAGGCCGAAACCAGGTACTCGACCATATAGAAGGAATTGCTTGCAATAGTATACGCTATCGAGCAATTCCGACCCTATATCTACGGGCGAAGATTTACCTGAAGGACTGTTCCTCCCGTTTGATGAGGTGGAGAATACGCTTGGAAGAGTACGATTATAAAATCGTGCACAAGCCTGGTACGCTAAACACTAACGCAGACGCCCTGAGTAGAATTAAAAGCGAAGAAAAGCAAAACATAAATGTTTTGACTCGAAGTCAGACTAAAACAAGTAATAGATATCTGAAAGATATAAACCTGGATTTAAATAAATCATTCGATAAATATAAAACAGAAAATAATCAATATCCCATCAATGAAAATAAGTACTCCCTGCTACAAGTAAACGTGCCACACAAGTTTTTCCTTCTCCCGCAAGAAAGAGACAACATTCAAAACGTGCTTGAAGATTTGTTCCCGGTACTAAGCAGAGAACTAATTCTGGGCAAGCCATTAACAATGAGTTCCCAAAAGCACCACTACATTATGTCACATAGATGGCGTTAAGTTGGCTTAGAATATTTGATACTGTCATAGTCTTAAGCTTGCTTGCAATTCGAGTAGCGGCACTATTAAATGCTATTGGGGAGGAGTCAGTGGAGCTATTTAATACCTTCGAATTAACGGAGGACGACAGGAAGGATTATGATAAAGTCATTACAGCATTCGAAAATTTCTGCACACCCAGAAAAAGAGTTGTGTATGAGCGATTTTTATTTTTCGAAAGAAGTCAGAAAGAGGGTGAACCATTCGAGAATTTTCTGGTCGATCTGAAAAAACTAGCGGGATCTTGTGAGTTTGGTAAACAAAAAGACTCACTCATTAGAGATCGGACAAGAGAACACAAAAGCATCTATTAGAAAAGGATGACATCACTTTCGACAAAGCTGTTGAATTCTGTAAAGCAGCCGAAATCTCTAGAGAGCACACTATCAGCATCCAGGGGCAAAGTGCAACTGTCCAACAAATTCAACAACAGTGGAAGCAGGGGAGGAGTTGTAAAGACAGTAAAAGCCAAAATAGTCAACAATCAGGAAAAGCAGAACGAAACCAACGACAGCAGGGTCGTCCACACAACACTACCAATTGGAAAAACATAAGCGACTACAACGGACAAAAAAAGTTGTGCACGAGGTGTAATACGGTATGTCCAGCATACGGGAGAAAATGTGTCAACTGTAACTGTAGTTCTAGATCAGTAGCTAAAGTTAAAAAATGGGAAGAATATGTTCGGATAAATAAAATAATAAAATAAAATCATTTAATAAAGTTTAGAATTGACACAGGGTCGGAGGTCAACGTATTGCCGTATAAAGTATTACACCAAATTAATAAGGACCTTGAAATGTTTCCCACCTCAATTAATCTGGTAGCGTTTGGAGGTCAAATAATCAAACAAAGTGGCGTCTGCGATCTTGTTTGCATTTGTGGAAACGAACGTAAGTTGGAACGATTCATAATTATTAAAGAAAATTGTGTACCTATATTAGGATTGCAAACGTGCTCCAATTTCAGGCTTATTAAAAATATCAATCTTGTTTCAAATTTCAAACCTAAAAAAGAGCAGTTTGTAAAAATAAACAGAAGTATTTTTGAAGGCCTAGGAACATTTCCTCAAAAATGTCACATCAAATTATCAAAATCTACCGTTCCAATTGCCAAACCATCAAGAAGAGTGCCCCTAAAAATAAAAGATAAGCTTAAAGAAACGTTAATACAGTTAGAAAGAAAGAATATTATTCGAAAGGTTGATGAGCCCAGAGAGTTTTGGTAATTGGTAATTGTAACTAAAAAAGATGGCTCCCTCCGATTGTGTCTAGATCCACAAAATTTAAATCTTCACATTAAAAGGCGAACATCAAATCCCCACCTTAGAAGAAATCTCTCCAATCTTAGCAAATAAAGTGTTATTTACGGCTCTAGACCTGAAAGATGGCTTTTGGCAGGTGGAGCTAGATGAAGATTCACGTAAACTTTGCACTTTCTCAACTTCCTTTGGTAATTTTGAATTCATGCGTATGCCATTTGGAATCAGTTCAGCACCCGAAATTTTCCAAAATTGTAATAGCCGTAATTTTGGCGATATAAACAATGTAATATGTAGTTTATTTCGACGATTTGCTTGTAGCAGGGGCAAATGGAGAAGAACACGATAGAGCATTACAACAAGTAGTAGAAAGAGCAAAAGAGCTCAATATAAAATTTAATTCAAAGAAACTACAATATCGCACTGATACAGTTCATTATTTAGGACACCAAATATCCAAACAAGGCATTTCACCCACTTCTGAAAAAATTCGAGCTATAGAATTATCAAAAGATCCCATAGATAAAAAGGATCTACAAAAATTCCTTGTAGTTGTAAATTATTTAAGGTGTTATATTCCAAATCTAGTAGAGATCACAGCTCCATTAAGACTACTTCTAAAGTAGGATGTCATGTTTCAGTGGTCGGAAGTCCACTCAAATACTGTAAAAAAACAATAAAAACCATATTAAGTTCCTCGCCGGCTCTAAAGCCTTTTGATGCAAACAAGTCAATAGTAATACAGGCGGATGCATCTCAAAATGGTCTGGGGTGCTGCTTATTACAAGACAACTGTCCAGTAGCTTATGCATCTAGAAGGTTGTCCGAAACGGAGAAAAAATATTTTCAAATAGAGAAAGAGCTCCTAGCAATAATATTTGCATGTGCAAAGTTTCATTTTACATTTATGGAAGACAAAATATTGTGAAAAGTGACCATAAGCCTCTAGAGGCAATAATGAAAAAAGAAATTCATAAAATTCCAGCCTCTAAATTACAGAGAATGCGAATTAGGCTCCTGAATTATGACCTAATTGTGCAGTACCTACCAGGAAAATTCTTACATATTGCAGACTACTTATCCAGAAACGTTACAGAGTCCCCAAAACTAGAAGAAGAAGATATGCTCAAAGAGGTGGTACTATCACTAAATATAAGTGACACAAAATTAAATGCCCTAAAAAGTGAAACTGAAAGAGACCCCATCTTAAAGAATGTTTTAGGATACTGCAAGCAGGGCTGGCCAAATCACATAAGTAAAGTTCCAGATAACTTAAAAGTTTATTTTAAAAAGCGGGAAAACAACGGTAGAGGATAACCTGTTGTTTCTAGAAGATAAGATTATTATTCCGAAAACTTTGCAAAAATATATACTGTCGCAGCCAAGCCAGCAATTGGCTACTACTTCTTCTTCTGCTACTAATGAGACTTTATATTATGGTGCATTCGTTGGTTGTAAACCAACAGACAGTACTATTGGACATAATCTTGACTTTTCATCCTTCCCTATGTTATATAATCAAGTTTATAGATTGTTTGAGGAAGTTGATGGCCGGATTACCCGAGATATGCCCTTTTGTCTTTTCCAGCTCGCAATGACTGAGTATTTAACTGCGTATATATAACAGTTGTTAAGTATCAGAATCAAGACTCAAGACTTCAGTTTTATACTGACCCCTTGAAAATGATACGCGCAGCTCAGTATCTTATTCCAATGCCTATTTACGAATACATAGTAAATATTGGAAAGAATTTAACAGTCTCTGGCACCCAAGTAAAATTTAATTTGCCTAATGGTGGAACTCCCCAAGGCCCAATTGATGGACAACCTCCCGTAGATTCAGGTACTTTTGGAGTCTGCAATGCTGCTAATCATAATGCATATGAGTGCTATGTCAGCCCATATGTTACAAGACGTTTAGTGGAACGTACATTGGAAGCAAATACAATGTCACCTAATGCTGCAGGATACAGGAATAGATTTGGATCATGGAAACCATTACCAGATGGATATTTTCTCGCAACAGCCGTTGCCAATCGTAATCTTTTAGGTTACTTCCCTCCTGAACAGCTGAATCCCGAAGATGTCGAAAAATTGCGCAACCTTGATTTTTATAATGAGGATACTCCCTTAGGATGGATTTGTCATTGTGATCAGATACTCTCTAGAGTTTCTGGCGTCCTTGAGAAACATACACAGGATTTTGTGTTTGTAAATGCGTTAAGTAAGTCATAGTTGAGATGTCTAGTGAGTAGCACGTTCTTGAGCTGTCGCCCTCAGTTTTGCCGATTACTTGTAGTTTCAAGCCGTTCGGATAAGAAATCTTGTTTTCCATTACCTGGATTTTAACTGCGGCTTAGTGCCATTTTAATTACTATCCGTATTTTTCATCATGGGTAAAAAAGCATCTCCGAAGTCTAGCTCGCATTCGAAGAGTTCTAACTGTGACAACACCAATACTCCTATAAAAACGAGAGCTGTGGCTAAAGCCTCGATTCCACATATCAAGTCAAGTAATTTCAAGTAGACCCCTTTGACGTCTCCTCACCTCGTAGAAATCCAAAAATGAAGTGGAGTCAAGTAGTAGAATAGATTCCACAGTCTTCAATTTCAGTATCCACTAGACTATATATGTGGAACGAAATTGTTACAGAGTTTGCGCGGTGTGGACGTTCAAATGTCAAATTAAAAATTTATAAATTTAATAATTTCGGGAAAAGCGTTGACAATGTCTCGAAAAGTGCAAATGAGAAGATGTGTGTTTGCAATATCTCAACAATTAGCGGACGAGCTTAAAAATTATGTTAAAAAGAATAATAAAAAACGACAGTGGGTGAAGAAGTGGATCGCACGAAGAGACCAGCTGGGCTGCTCAAATACTCTTCTTCGAGAGCTAGCATCAGAGGATCCTGATTTATATAGGAACCATTTGCGTCTGAGCGCCAGCAAATTTAATGAGCTTCTTTCACTAATTGAAAGCGAGATCCAAAGAGAAAATACTTGGATGCGTAACGCGATTCCAGCTAGAACAAAACTGGAAATAACTTTACGGTTTCTGGCAACTGGTGATAGCTTTATGTCTCTTCAGTATTTATATAGAGTTCCAGAGCCAACAATATCCAAGTTTCTCCCAGAAGTTCTAAATGCCATATACCGAACATTATCTACTTATATAGAGGTAAACAAAATACATATAAATTTGCAGTATGAAGAGTTTTTTCGTACACAGGTACCATCTACAAAACAGCAGTGGGAACATATTCAAAAAATTTTTGAGTTGAGGTGGAATTTCCCGAAGTGTTGCGGCGCTATTGATGGGAAACACGTCCAAATTAAATGTCCTCCAAACAGCGGTTCCCAATTTTTCAATTATAAGGGAACATACAGCATCATTTTATTTGCACTAGTGGACGGAGAATACTGTTTTTCATTTATAGAAGTGGGTGCCAATGGTCGCTGTAATGATGCGGCTGTCTTCCGTGACAGCAAATTAATGGGAGCACTTACTGACAACAGCATTAATTTTCCAAAAGATGGAATTATTGTAGGAGATGATGCCTTCCCACTGAAGGAATATTTGTTGAAGCCATACAGTCGAGCTGGTCCACTAAGTACAGAGGAGAGGGTATACAATTACAGACTATCTAGAGCCAGAAGGATAGTGGAAAATGCATTCGGTGTTATAGTATCGTGATTTAGGGTTCTCGAGAAACCAATGTGCTTATCATTAACTACAGTAGATGCTGTCGTAAAAGCCTGTTGTGTTATTCATAACTGGCTTCGGAAAACCTCCGCAAATATTTATACCCCTGCTGGAACGTTCGATGTTGAAAATACAGAGGAGGGGGTAATTATCCCCGGCAGGTGGCGTGAAAATGCTATCGAACTGCGTGGCTTAAATATACCCAAATAGGCTCTAATCATTCCAGTAGATCTGCAGTAGGAGTGCGCGATAGATACAAACATTATTTTAACAATGAAGGCGCAGTACCGTGGCAGTATAAGATGATTTAATAATTATTAAGAATAAGTCAATTTAATTAGTATAATCATAAAATTTTGAATTTCTGATTTAAATGAAAGATTTTATGTTGTTGACTGTATTTAAATGAAAGACTTTTATGTTCTGTTGTTTATGTTTTATATATGGGAAGTAGTTCCATGTTACTTTTTTATGATTTTAATTAAAAACATGTGAAATAAATTCCAAACAGCGTTTTTATTAATTTTTAAAAACTTTTTTCTAGTATATAACTCAGAACTCCTCAACGATTGGATTGGTTTTCTGAAATTCAAATTAATTGTAAATAGCCAACTTCAACATATGATAGTTTCTATTTTCAGTGAAACATTTGCAGTGGGATCACTTAGTACAATACAAAGTTTGGATCACTTAGTACAATGCAAAGTCTTGTGAATGGGTGGGGAAGGCAACGCAGACTATCTAAACTCGAACATTTTTCTTGGATTATCATCATACAGTGGTCTTGTTTCAGGACAAAAAGGCATCATGTCTTTGACGAGAAAGTAGATTTGTTGCTTTGAATATAGAAAAACATTTAAAACCCCACATGAATTAACCCTCGCTCTTGCACATTTTGTTTGGGGAATTAGAAAAACAGAAAATGATGTAACTTTAAAACAAAAGATATATTTAGTTAAACAAATACTTAATACTTCTGGAAAAACAAAATAAATATCTTCATTTAAGAACTTACATCTAGTTAAAAAAATAAATATTTTATTCAACAAAACTTCAAAAATTCTACAGTTTTCAAATAAAAGAAAAAATACAGAATTCTTAATACTGATAATTACAAAAGATGTATCATATTCATTTAGGAACTTAGGTTTGTATGTCAGTCCAATATTCTCATACTATTTACATTAAAAAAAGAACTATTTACGCAACAAATAAAAAAAAAAAACAACAATTCATTCATAACAAGAAAAAATGCAAGCAAAATATTGCATTTCTATAAAATGTCGTCTGTAAAAATATCACCTAATGCAAGCGACAATATATCCCGATCTTCCTGACTAGAACTACCTTGTATTGATGTTTCCTTCTCTTGTGGTAATGATTGCAGCCGAAATCTTTTAATTGTCCCCTGTATTTCCTCTTGGCATTCCAAAGCCTTCTGCAGCGGCATTTGTCGTAGTTGTGATGCAATGTTCAGACCAAAGTAATCAAACTCATCTTCGGACTTAGAGGACCGGCTGGTTATTTCATCTAACTTGTCAATTGCCATTGTTATTTCTCCGAAAGTGTTTCTTTTTTTCCGACATATTTCTCTGGGTTCATTTATTGCCCCATCGTCGACATTTTCTTTATCAGGTGAATTATTGTCCTGTAAAAAACTGTATATAGTAAATTGTCATTTCAACCTATAACTCAAGATTACCAAATTTGAGCAAGTTTGCCTTGAAACCGAAACTGCTCTCAAGAAGCAGTTCGCATCATCAAACCATATCAGTTTCGGCTTATATACATCATCTGTACCAGCCCCAGACTTCTTGGAATTTCGTATTTTCTTTAGTTCCTCGTTGTACACAGTCCTTATTTTTTTAATTTGATTGCGAACCTGCGCTAAATTTTCTACTCTTGGTCCATTTTTTTTTAACTCATCCAAGAGCTTTTCCCACGCCAGATCTCTTTTGGATTTGTCTCTGTAGGTCATGCTATTTGTGTCCCAGAGTACGTCGTATTTCTGGTACAAATTAAGAAATTTTTTTATGTCGTCGGAACTCCACTTTGTTGACATCATTAATCACCTTTTAATATGCATATCACTATTATATATTTATGCGTAAATGAAGTAATATACTTACAATAAAAAGAACCCAATCAATTGCACTTGCACCATTGCACCTTCTATAACACTTATATCTCAGTTCCACACTTAAAATGTCAAAACCAAATGTGTGTGTGAGAACTGAGCTTAATGATCTTCGCCAATCCAGCCGACTTTCGGATGCCATTGTCACCGGGATTCCCCGCATGCCTGACGAGAACCCCATTGACATTATCTCTAAGATTGCCAAGAGAATCGATCATCAGCTGTCCCCATATACTGCTGCATTTCGTGCAAAATCATCTTCCAACAGTCCACCTAAGGGTGGCAGCATGCCTCTTATTGTTAAGTTCTCCTCAGCTGCTGAGCAGAGAGTTTTCATTCGGAAGTTCATCCGATCCAAGGGTGTAACGCTGAAGTCTCTTCATTTGAAGTTCTCGTCTGATTCTAAAATTTCTGTTTTCGAAAGCCTCACAAAGCAAAATCATCACATTCTTCGGGCTGCGCTTAATTTGAGGTCGTCTGGAAAGGTTCACTCTTGTTTTACTCGAAATGGACATATTTTTGTTTGCCCGAATGGGGGTGACTCGCCTATTCATATTCTTTCATTACAAGCTTTGGACAACTTTGTGAATGATGCCAGCCCTGATGTCCTCGTGTTTTCAACTGAGTTGCCTACCCAATATCCGCCGATTGATGCTGCAGAATCGTTAAATCCTAGTTTACCATCAGTTATAGCCGAGTGAACAAATACTGGAGGCACAGCTCTACAGGTAAGCCCATTACTACGTTAATTTCTATTTCGTGTGAACTAAAATTGTTTTTCTTTTTCTTCTTTTTCCTTTTTCTCTTCTTCTTAGTTTTAAAGTAACTTGATATTTTAGTTTTATTTTTATTTCAATCAGAGTATCGATTACCATAATGCAATGCCTATGAACTCTTATTTACCTTTTTTATAAGTTTTTCATTCTGTTTTCTTTAGTGGTGAGTGTTCGTACTGATGCGGTGATGGGGGATGAAATTTTCGGCTGTCTCGGCGTGACTGGTTTGTGTTGGTTGTGCTGGACAGGTTGCGGACTCTTTTAAATGTTTTCTGCGGCAGAGCCTTCGGGGTGAATATATGTACCATTAACGCCAGAAGTCTTAGAAATAAGATCGATGAAATTCGTCGCATCTTTGAAGGCTCTGATATCCATGTTATACTTGTTAGTGAGTCATGGCTTTTGGCTCATATACCATCGTCTCTTGTCTCTGTTGCAGGATTTAACCTTTTCCGTAACGATCGTGAAGGTCGTGGAGGTGGGGTGGCAATATATTGGGTTGGTCGATAATTCCGTGCGGTTTTGAAGGATAGAATAAAAAACAATTTTTTTTGTTATATCGAATTTTAAGTTGGCATATAATTGGCCGGGAATAACCCGAGACGTGGAAGAATTTATTAGAAAATGCCCTTCATGTCAGAAAAACAAATTGTCCAGGACACCGAAAGTTCCTATGAAAATTACTACGACGAGCTCTAGACCATTCGAAAAGGTATTCTTGGATATAGTTGGTCCATTGCCGATCAGCTACACAAACAATAAGTATTTGCTAACCTTTCAAGATGACCTCACGAAGTATTCGGAGGCGATGCACCAACATTCTTTGTCGGCGCGGCACTCCAGATTCCATATTAACGGATCAAGGCTCAAATTTCTTGAGCGAAATGTTTAGCAATGTCTGTAAGCTTTTAAAGATACGCAAGTGTAAGAACATTTTGTAGGTATTGTAATTTTAAAACGATATTGCCGATATCGTTCAGTTATAGTTTATCGTAAAAGCGTAGCTAACATTGTTGTAAGAAAAAACTGTAACGCACTCTCCGGGGCAATCGAAGCTCTTGCTCCCTCTCGAATAAACGATTGTGATGAACGGACGCCTTTCAAACTTCTAGCCCACCGCCTACAACTTTTCAGAAGTGGGATACCCAAATTTCAAGTTTAAGCAAATTCGGCCTGTAAAATTATTCGCTGATTTTATTTTATATTTAGAAAACAAATTTTATTAGACGCTAAATCCATTATTGTACGGATCGCAAAATAGTTATGTTGTGATATTTACGTTTATGCATTTCACTTTTAGACATGTAATCGAACCAGATGTGAACCGTGAACATTTTGTTAATCCGCAGTTGTGGGAGTTCGAAACTAACTCTAAATAATCTAGAAGTTGGTGTAAGGTGGTCCAAAAGAAAATTTTTACGAGAAAGTTGTACAGTCGGAGATATCTGCGCGATGAATGCAAAAGCACGCGCTGAACAATTCCTTAATAACGCTACGGTGCCAGCGTTAAAGGAAAAATTGGAAGCTTTCGGTCTGAGCACAAGTGGAGTAAAAGCGGTGCTAAGAATCCGGGTAGCCGATAAAACTAAAGAATTGAGCGATGCGCAACTTGAAGAATTTTTTCCTACAAACGTTCTCGAATCCCTCAATAATGAAGACGAAGGCGAAAGTGCGGATTTCCGGAGCACCGAAAATTCCAACCCCTCAACCGATGCAAATGATCTGCAGACAGAAATAGAAAATCTCCAAGGTATAATTTAAAAACGGAAGAAAATTATGGAATTGCAGAACGAATTGGAGGCTTTATCTAACAATGAATCCCAGCATACAGCATACCACTTTAAGGAGATAGAGGAATCACTCCCAACGTTTTCTGGAGATGATACTCTTTCTGTTAAACGCTGGATCAGGAGCTTCGAGGAGGCGATAGAATTGTGTGGGTGGGATGAACGGAGAAGTTCTATATATGCTCAACGCCTACTTAGAGGAACGGCAAAATTATTGGTCAGAACAATATCATGCAGGTCCTGGAGCGAGCTCAAATCATCACTAGTGGAGGAGTTTCATCATGGTGCCAGTGCAGCTGATACCCACAATCTATTAAGGCAGCGGAAAAAGCGACGAGAGGAGACCCTGCAACAATACGTTTTAACGATGCAAGAAATTGCTTTTTAGGTGAAGTTGACGAACAGGATCTAGTTTATTACATCGTTAAAGGAATTCCAGACTCCGTGGTGAATAAACAGCTCTTATACACTGCGGATAATCTTTCTGATTTAAAACATATGCTGAGAAAATACGAGAGACTAAAGTCAAGTGCTGTTGAGTTTCAACCCCATCTTCAACAGTCAGTGCCATCAAGATCGCAGCCCAAATCATCTCGTCGGGCAAGTAGGACAAAACCAAGATGCTACAACTGCAATGAGGCCGGCCATATAGCTACATCATGTCCAAAGCCCCGACGTGAGAAGGGATCTTGCTATCGTTGTGGACAACAAGGACATAATATTACAAACTGTCCCCAACAGCAGCATAATTCAGTGATGGTGATTCAAGATACCGATTTGTCTCATTCAGGAAGTAATAAATATTTGCAACTTGATATTTCTCATGAATTCCAACGTCATTTTAGCTATTCCTTTAATGGCAAATCATCCCCAAACGTAGTCACAAAAATCGGAGTCACCATAGTGGACACAGGAAGCCCGATTAGTTCATTCAGCACTGTTATGTTCCGGCGTATTTGATCCTACCACTGGAAGCATCTGATCCTGAATTCGTTGGTATAAATAATAGTAGACTGATAATGTTAGGTAAGGTGAATTGCAATATTTCTTTTAACGATAAAAGCGTAGATTTATGCATATTCGTAGTTCAAAATAAAACAATGAAATATCCAGCGGTCGTAGGTAGAGATTTTTTGCAAAAAGGTCATGTAAAATTAATTTTAGATAGCGATTCGAACAAATTAAAAGACGACAAATATAAAAATTTAGAAACTAAATTAAGCGATAAGACAAGTCATAATGCAACACAAAATCACAGTGGCAGTATTAACGAAGATGATTTTGTAAGAGATATTCTAAATATTAATACGTTTGATGATCAAACACAAAAGCAAAATTTTAAAATAAACGAAAAGTTAAGACATGACGAAAAAGAAACCATTAAGAATATTTTAAATAAAAACGTTGAAAGTAGTAGCAATTTAAACTTAAGCGATAATTACGAAATGAGAATAACACTTACAAATACGAATAATGTTTTTCACTGTGCGCCGCGACGGTTGCCTTATGCTCATAAATTAGAGCTAAAGAAAATACTCGATGATTTACTCGAAAGAAAAATTATTAAAATTATTCGTGAAAGCAGGTCGCCCTTTGCGTCACCTATTGTATTAACTAAAAAGAAAAACAGGAAATTGAGACTTTGTGTAGATTTTCGGCAGTTAAACAAAGTGACTCAAGAAGATAATTATCCACTACCCTTAATTGAAGACCACCTGGACCGATTGCGGGGTAAGAAATATTTCACATAGCTTGATTTAAAAAACGGATTTCCTCATGTACAAGTAGCCGAAGAGACCGTCAAGTATACATCTTTTGTCACTCCGTGGGGACAATTCGAGTATTTGCGTATGCCATTTGGCTTAAAGAATGCCCTTGCTTCGTTTCAACGATACATAAACTTAATTTTTAAAAGCTTAATTGACTCGGGTAAATTACTTGTTTATATCGACGACCTTCTCATTGCTTCGGACTCAAAGGAAGAGCATTTTAAAACACTAGAAGAGGTAACCGATACTGCGCGTAAACACAACTTAAATCTCAGATATGACAAATGTCTCTTTATGTACGAGAAAATTACCTATTTGGGCTACGAAATCTCTAAAAACGGGATTGGCCCCAATTCCAAAGGTTTGCGTGCAGTCAAAGAGTTTCCCATACCTAAAAATATTAAAGACCTTCACTTCTTTTTGGGAATGTGCTCCTACTTCCGAAAATTCATTAAAAATTTCGCCATCATTTCTAAATCATTATATGATCTTCTTAAAAAAGGAAGTGAATTTCCGGTATTGAGCATCTACTCACCCATTGCAGAAAGTGAATTGCATTGCGACGCAAGTGCGTTGGGATATGGTACGGTTCTGATGCAGCGGCAGGAGAATAAGCGATTTCATCCGATATTCTTCTTTTCCAAGCGTGCAACTCCTCAAGAAAGTCGGTACCATTCTTATGAATTAGAAGCATTGGCAATTATTTATACTTTAAGGAGATTCCGAATTAATTTAACCGGTGTCAAATTTAAAATTATAACGGACTGCAAGTCGCTTACGCTGAATAAAAAGTTATTAAACCCCCGAATATCGCGTTGGGCTTTAGAGCTCCAAGATTAGGATTATTCGGTAGAACATCGCGGTAGTAACCGAATGTCCTATGTTGACGCGCTAAGCAGGTGCCACAATGTAATAATAATCGAGCCTGATTCCTTTGAGCATGCGTTGGCGGCGGCACAAAATAAGGATAGTGAAATTAGAAAATTAATTGAAATGCTGGAAAAAAGAGAAAGCCCCTCTTATGAGATGATAAACGGATTGGTGTATCGGAAAATCAAAAACAAAGTTCTCTTCTATGTTCCAGCTCAAATGGAGAGAAATGTTATTCAGACCCATCATGAGACATTGTGCCACATAGGCACCGACAAATGTTATGAGTATTTAAAGAGCACATATTGGTTTCCCCACATGAAGACGAAAATTAAAAACTACATTAGTACCTGTCTGAAATGCATTCATTACTCTCCCCCAGTAGGCAAAAAAGAAGGAGTTTTGCATAGCATTCTGAAAGGCGATAAACCCTTCGATACCATCCATATCGACCACTACGGTCCTTTACCTTCTTCTGTGCTCAATTTAAAGAAACATACTTGTAATAGTCGATGGCTTTACTAAATTCACTAAAATGTACCCCGTCAAAAGCACCACCACAAGGGAAGTCTTTATTTGCCTTAAGTCATACATGGCCAATTACAGTAAACCCAATAGAATTGTTTCCGATAGAGGTACTTGTTTTACATCGGAGGAATTTTTTAAATTTTGTAGTGATTCTGATATCTAGCATATCAAAATAGCAATCAATTCTTCTCAATCCAACGGCCAGGTGGAGCGAATCAATTGGATAATGACCCCTATGTTGGCTAAAGAGTCAGAAATTGAGCCAGGTGGCTGGACAAAGTTTATAGGAAAAGTAGAATTCGCTATCAATAATACTGTGAGTAAAAGTACTGAAACAACCCCCAGTTTACTTTTATTCGGGATTCCTCAAAAAGGTGTAGTAAATGATAGAATTCGCGAGTATTTGGAAAATAACTTCACAAAAGACGAATCGCGGAACTTAATGGCTATTAGGGAAAAAGCAAGTGAAAAAATTATTCGAAATCAGGAAAATAATAAAGTTTTGTTCGATAAAAGGCATAAACGGCCAAACGTATATAAACCAGGAGATTTGATTATGGTGAAAAATGTTATTACGGTTCCCGGTATTAATAAAAATTTGCTACCTAAATATAAAGGACCTTATCAAGTCACAAAAGTTCTATCAAACGATAGATATCTAATAAAAGATCTCGAAAACCTGCAAATAGCAAGAATACCTTACGAGGGAGTAATTTCTCCTGAAAATATGAAGCCATATTTGCTGTCTGATCGAAACGTATTGGTATTATCGTTTTATATAAGTATTACGCAATCTGTTTATTGGATGCAATTTAAGTTACTGCACTTATGTATATTTTGTAGAAGCAAACTCTTGTAGTGGTAGCAGTTTCGATCAGTCAATGTAAATCGTGGGCGATTTATCGTCAGGATGGTCGATTTGTAAGAACATTTTGTAGGTATTGTAATTTTAAAACGATATTGTCGATAACGTTCAGTTATAGTTTATCGTAAAAGCGTAGCTAACATTGGCAGTACTACTGTTGTAAGAAAAAACTGTAACGCACTCTCCGGGGCAATCGAAGCTCTTGCTCCCTCTCGAATAAACGATTGTGACGAACGGACGCCTTTCAAACTTCTAGCCCACCGCCTACACAAGGTACAAACTACCCCGTACCATCCACAAACTAACGGTGCTCTGGAGCGAAGTCATAGAACTTTAGCGGAATACCTCAGACATTACGTCAATCGAGACCCTAGCAGCTGGGATACATGGATCCCCTACGCGATGTTTGTGTGTAACACGACACCCCATTCTAGCACAAAGTTTACTCCACATGAATTGTATGGTTTTCAAGCTGAAATTCCCAGCTCATTAAAATCCGAACCGGGGATAAGCTATAATTACGAGAATTATTGCAACGAGCTTAAGACGCGCCTACAGCACAGTCATCGAATAGCACGAGAAAACCTTTTAAAGTCTAAAGCTAAGTCTAAGGCACTTTACGACAAAAACAGCCAATCGAAGCAATTTAATTTGGGTGAAAAAGTATTGTTAAAAGACCACAGTAAGAAAGAAAAATTCGCACCACTATGGTCAGGGCCGTACGAGATAATAAAAATTAATTCCGCGGAAAACACAACGATTAGAATGGGGAATAAAAACAAAGTTGTGCACAACAACAACATAAAACTATTTACCGAATGATCATGTTTCAGAGGCACCTCGGTACAAGTACTCAAATAACATCAACATCGACGTATGAACCTTGTCAAAAAGATCCGACCGAAACATTTCAAACCAAATTTAACAATTTGATTCTGGGAAAAAAAAGTACATTAGTTCAACTGAAAAAGATCGTTTAGTTTGTTACAACGGAACTATTCCAAAATTTTATGCGTTACCAAAAATCCACAAAGGGGTCCCCTTACGCCCAATTATATCAGCGGTGACTAGCCCCACGTACAAATTAGCTAGATTTTATCATGACATTCTTAAGAATGTAACTGGAAAAAGAACAAGTCATGTAAAAGATAGTCACGAGTTCAAACAATTTATAGATCAGACAGACATCCCTCATAATTATGAATTAGTTTCTTTAGATGTGAAATCATTGTTCACTAACATCCCGATCAATTTAGTCAAGGCGTTGATTTCGAAGAAATGGCCACAGATTATACTTCACACGAAAATAAGTAAACTTCAATTTCTCGAAGGACTACAACTGATTTTTGAATACTCGCACTTTTCTTTTGATAATAAGGTTTTTCGACAAACCCTTGGCACTCCTATGGGAAGTCCTCTTTCACCCGTGCTTTCAGACTTATGTAGTTATGAAATCACTCGAAGAGAAATCGTTGAGTAATAAAAAAAATCAATTTTGACATTCCATTCTTTTATAGATATGTTGATGACATTGTTACCTGTCTCCGTAAAGATAAAGTTCAAACAACCCTAGATGTTTTTAACAAATTCCACCCAAGACTTGAGTTTACAGTTGAACATGAAAATGAAAATCGAAGTATTAGCTTTTTAGATGTTCTCCTCACTGTAGACAACGAAAACAAAGTTCAAACTAATTGGTATAGAAAAAACACATGGTCAGGTCGAATTCTTAATTATCATTCGCATCACAGTCATAAACAAAAAATTGCTATGGTTTACAACTTAGTAGACAAGGCTTTCAATCTCGCGCATAGCAGCTTTCAAAAAACTGCTTAGATGTAGTTAAACAATGTTTATATAACAACCAGTATCCAAAAAGATTTGTCGATTTATACATTAAAAAAAGAGTAGAATTTATTGTGGACAAACACGCCGCTTGAGTGAGGGAAGATGAATCGAATTTTGTAACGGTTATGATAGCACCGTTTGTTAAAAATGTCGACTTGAAAATTCGCAAAACACTCAAAAAGTATAACATCCGATCATGTTTTTATAATTATAATAAAAACAGCGTGCATTTCGATAAAATAAAAGATAGGGATGACATTCAAGTCAAATCTAACGTTGTTTATGCTATCCCTTGTACTGATTGTGACAAAGTCTACATCGGACAAACGAAAAGGTACATCAAAACGAGAATTTATGATCATAAATACAACTTAAAAGTACCGTCAGATGGGGTGACTTTGTGCAAACTGTCATTTTTTCAATTTTTGCCGTCGTGCCATCTAGGGGTATTTTTTTAAGCTCGGTATCAACTGATTTGAGTTGTCAACATAACGAACTAATGGTTTACCAAGAACTGGCAATGTAAACATCATCGTTCTTGGAAATTTGTGAGCTCAAGTTACGAACAGTTTCAAATTTTTTAACGTCGCAAAATCGGAGGCTGGAAAGTCTGCTCAGTTCAAGAATTTCTAGTTATCTTGGCCTGGGAGGTAGGTTATACTTTAAAAGTCTCGCCAATTGAGATAACAAATCATGCATAATTTTTTGTTTTTAATTATTATAATGTTAGTTATTTGATAATTAATAAAAAAATGTACCTTGGGGTGACTTTGTGCAATTGTTTTTTTCAGAGAAAAACATGCCAAGGACTTATAAAAGAAAGCCTGGAGCAAGAAATTATGGTGATTACACCAAAGAAGCGTTAGAACAATGTTTGGCACAAGTAAAAAATGGTTTGTCCGCTTCGAAAGCGTCAAAAAAGTTCGGAATTCACCGAAATACGATTTCGAACAAAATTAATGCGAGGCATTCGAAATCTCAATCTCTTCAATTTCCATGTTTCTTATTTAAGACATTTTCATCGATACTAAACCTTGTTTTGTGTAGGTGGTCAAGTGTTACTGACCGAGGATGAAGAGAGATACATTGCGCAGTATTGTACAACGATGGCTGAATGGGGATTTCCTCTCGATCGGACAGATCTTCGGTTCGTCGTCAAAGATTACTTGGATAAGCAGGGCCGTGTTGTGCCTAATTTCAAAGACAACATGCCAGGTGGCGACTGGGCGAGAGGGTTCATTGACAGGCAGTCAGACTTTTTTAAAGAAAGATTCGCAACAAACATCAAGAGGAACCGTGCAAACATCTCACGCACGATTGCGAATGACTTCTTTGACCACCTCGGTCCGGAAACCGAAGGTGTCCCTGGAAGCAACATTTTTAACTATGACGAAACCAATCTGTCTGATGATCCTGGGTCAAAAAAGGTCATAGTTAAGCGGACCACGAGGTATCCTGAGCGTGTCATGAATTCGTCGAAAAGCAGCATCTCGTTGATGTTCTGTGGCAGCGCGTCAGGATGTATTCTTCCTCCTTACGTCGTGTACAAAGCGGACAACGTGTATGATTTGTGGATTTTGGGTGGACCGAAAGGGGCACGTTACAATCGTACAAAGTCTGGATGGTTTGATCTAAATAATTTCGAGGACTGGGTCGAGCAACTGTTTATCCCAAATGTTCGACGTCTTGAGGGGAAGAAATTTTGATTGGCGATAATGTGTCAAGTCACATGTCTCTGCGAGTCCTAAAATTTTGTGAGGACAATGACATCAGGGTCATATTTCTTCCACCTAATTCGACCCATCTCCTGCAGCCATTGGATGTTGCCTTTTTCGCTCCGCTCAAAAAAGAATGGCGGAAAATTTTGACGCAGTGGAAATCTACGGCCAAAGGAAAAGACGCTACAAGTTTGGATAAATATCAGTTTCCTCGTTTGTTGAACAAGTTGGTCACGAACGTTAAAATGTCACCTCAAAATCTTCAGTCAGGCTTTCGCGCAACAGGAATTTTCCCTTTGGAAAGGAACAAGGTGTTGGATAAACTTCCTGTTGAAGATTTCAAGGTGATTAACGAGTCGATTTCAGAGGTGTTCATTTCTCACTTAAAAGAAATGCGGTACACTGAAAATCCTGGTGCTAAACAAAGGAAGAAGAAGATGAACGCGCCACCGGGCAAAAGTGTTAGCTCAGACGATTTTCAGAATTCTGATGCTGCGGCTCCTTCAAAGTCCGGTCAAAAAAGAACTCGACAACAACGAGATTCAAGTTCGGATGATGAAGAAGAAGAAGAAGACGAAGTGCCTTACAAAAAACCGAAGTTTCAGGACATCAAGGTTGGTAGGCATCTGATCTTGACCTACGAGGGAGAACTGTTTCCAGGAAAAGTGGTCGCCATCGATAAGACCAACCGTGAGGTCAAAGTGGTTTGTATGGAGAAGAGTCTCAAATGTTGCAAGTGGCCTAAGAGTGAAAAACCAGAAGCCTACAAAATTGAGGATATTGTGAGGTTGATAAACGCACCCGTTCCTGTTAATAAGAGAGGATCGTTCAGATTTGCAAAGTTGGAGGCAATTTGGGGGCGTTAAATGAGGGAATTCAACTGTTCATTCACGTCAATTGATATCAAATGTTTGATTGTACCTGAAAATCATAAAACAGTTACCTAAGAGTTACTTAAAAAGAAGAAATCTAAAAATGTTAAAAAATCTAAAAGTTGTAGTTTTTATGTTGATAGATTTTTTAATACATAGTACATTTTTATATGTAATATACTTGTATTGTACGTTAACAATGTTAAATATTGTTTATTAAACGATTTTAAGTCAAAGTGAATTAAAATAACTGAATTAAGTCATTATTTTATTGCATTGCACAAAGTCACCCCATCCCGGGGTGACTTTGTGCATTCGACAAATTGGTTGTTTACAAATAATAAACATTTCAAATCGGGTTCAAACTACGTGCAATTACTTCTCAGATGTCTAACAACAAATTTTAGAATAGATGCTGTACAATTCAGCATCTTTTAACTAGTATACATGAGGTGGTTGAGACTGTAGATATCTCAACTGAGCGGGTACATCAGATTTCACATGAATATTTGGACATGAAAAAGCTATCCGTGCGATGGGTGCCGCGATTGCTCAAACTCGACCATAAACGCAACCACGTGACCACTTCAAAAGAATATTTGGCAATGTTCGTCGCAATCCGAACGAGTTTTTGTGCAGTTTCGTTTCGTTACCGTTGACGAAACATGGATCCATCACAACACACCAGAGACCAAGGAACAATGAAGACAGTGGGTTTCTCCTGGTAAACGTGCGCAAAAGGTCAAGGTGGGTCTGTCGGCCAACAAGGTTATGACCACAGTTTTTTTGCAATGCACACGGCGTCATTTTCATCGATTACCTTGAAAAGGGTAAAATGATCACCGGCGAATATTATTCAGACCGTTTGGACAGATTCGATTTTGATTTGAAGCATAAACAACCGTATTTGGAGAAGAAAAAAGTGCTGTTCTATCAAGACAATGCATGAGTTCATACGTGTGTAGTCACCATAGCAAAAATACATAAAGTAAGCTACGAACTGCTACTCCATCCAGCATATTCTCCATATTTAACCCCCTGCAACTATTTCCTGTTTCCAAACCTGAAGAAATGGTTGGGTAGTGAGAGATTTTGGTCGAATGAAGAGGTGATCACTGAAGTAAACGCCTATTTGGAGGGCCTCCAGAAAACCTATTATTTGACAGGAATAAAAAAAATTGGAAAAACACTGGACTAAATGTATAGAGCTAAAAGGAGACTATATAGTATTGAAAAATAAAACGCTAGTTGCCGAAAAAATATCGTTTATTCAAAAAGTCACTGACTTATCAAACTGCCTTCGTATTATGGCAGATGTGAGCAGTCCTGAAAATAGCATGTTGTTTTACGCGAATTCAACACAGCTCTAATTCTCTTCTTAGGACTTCAATAAGACAAATGGAAATTGCTGACTCATCTTCTGAAGAATCAACTACCGATTATTCCCACCAGAAGTTATTTCGAGCATATCGAGAAATCGAGCAGTACAAAGAAAAAATAATTGACATATTCTTTTTGACCTTATAAAATAGTGCGAAGAGAAGAAATGCATGTTTCCATTTGTGGCTCTCGTTTTACATGCCGCACCAACTACTCAGGTGAGCGTAGTGTGGACTTTTTCTGCACTGAAAATTATTTTGGATGACAAACGATTTTAATTTATCGGAAGATACTTTGAAAACAATGTTTGTAAAATGAACAAATTGCAATGATTAACCACTTCAGTGTAAACCTAACAGTATGTTCGAGGTAATACGAAATAGCGGAGGATGTACAAAGTACTAAAGCAAAAAATTTAATAAAATTAACCATAATTTGTAAGATAAAAATTAAAATGAGCTAATGGAATTTCCACATAAAAATCTGTGTTTCTTGAATTTTTTTTATTTTCTTAGAGCTTTTCTTATATTTCTAACATTTAGTCACATTAACTACTTATGGAAGATGTTTAAAATAAAATAAGTACAAAATGCTGTTATAAGCCATTATTGCTTTTTATTTATCCAGAGAAATATTAAATGGGCTAATGGAATTTCCCCCACTGTATGATGTAAAATACATACTATATAGAAAGATCTCAGTTGAGCAACCACACAAGCGTAAGGCATCAGTACAGTGTCAAAATTGCCAGGAATTCGGGCATACACAGACATATTGCAAATTATCCAATATCTGTGTGGCCTGCTCGGGTCAACACAACACCCTAAATTGCCCCAATGATAAGAAAAACACCAAAGCTAAACGCTGTAGTAATTGTGATGGCAATCACACGGCTAATTATAGAGGTTGCCCAGTTTATATGGCTATAAGCAGAAATGCAAGAATTCAAGACTCGGCACAAAGACTGAGGTACAACAGCGGTAGCAGCAAGCCAGCTCCCAATTTCCCTTCAACTAGTTTCCCACCATTAAATCATGCAACAACAAACCCGACTCGGCACCTACAAGAAAAAATGCATGCTCCCCCCAAAGGAACCTCTTACGCAAACGTTCTAGCTCAACAATCACCCCAAGTAGAAAACAATGCCCCAATGATGCAGATCTTAATAACTCTCACAAATAACCTACAACAGATGTTACAAATGCTCCAAAAAATGCAAGATGCTATGTCACAACAAACGGAAATTCTCAGCAAACTCGATAAACCATGAGGAATCTAATAATTGGACAATGGAATGCTAACGGTATCATGAACCATAAATTAGAGTTAGAAATCTTTCTAAAAACAAACAATATCGATATAATGCTACTGGCAGAAACACATCTAACTAACAAAATTAGATTTAATATTTTCGGCTACACTAGTTACAACAACAATCAACCGGACAATAAGGCACGGGGAGGCACAGCAATTCTAATAAAAAATCGAATTAAACACCATCCGCTAATTTGTAAGCAATCTAACCACCTCCAATTCACGGCAATAAAGGTCATGGAATGGGATAGTCAATTAACTATAGCCTTTATCTACTGCCCACCCAGATACGCCCTAAAAGAAGATCAATTCACCAAACTCTTTAAAACATTAGGAAGCCGCTTCTTAATTGCCGGGGACTACAATGCTAAATCCCCGTACTGGGGATCTAGAATCAGTACACCCAAAGGTAAGCAACTTTGGAAGGCTATACAAAGTAATAACCTAAACTGCATATCGGGAGGGTCACTACGTACTAGCCAACGGATAGGAGGAAAAGACCAGATATTATTGACTTCGCAATCACAAAAAACATCAACCCACATCAAATTAGAGCCAGCACAACTGAAGAACTATCCTCAGATCATACTCCCACAATATTTCATCTAGAGGCTCAACCAACTACAATTCTCCCTCAGAGAAAACTGACAAATAGCAAAACGAATTGGAGGCTTTTTCAAAAACTGTTTTCCAATAACTTCCATCCTCACATTAAACTCACCTCGCGAGATGACATAGACAATGCAGTTTCTTACCTCACAGAATCTATCACCCACTGTGCACAACAAGCTACTCCAACAATCCTCTCCCCATTTCCAGATCGAATTCCCAATACATCCAACAACAAGAAAAGAGGCAAGCCAGAAGACACTTTCAAGAAACCCGGTCACCGCTCGCAAGAAGTACTCTTAATAAGGCCACAAAGGTCTTGAAGGCGAGGTTCTTCTAGTTTGGGTGAAAAAAATCGATTTTTTTTTTACATTTTTTGAATCTGTAACATATACTAAACACATTCCTAAAGTGGTTTTTGATTTTCTTAATTTTCAAAAAAGTTACACCGGTTTGAAAAGAAAGGTGCATCTAAGCGGCACGTTGAACCGGACGGCGCTTTAAAATCGATGTTACGCTCGGCAAGCGTAAAATGTTGTGTACCATTTTTGAATGGTCTAATTTTGTATAGGCCAGACCCAAGAGTCATAATACGGATTATCTATTTTCTTATTGAAACAAAAGGATTATGCGACAGTCATACCCATGACTAAAGCAAATCGAGTGCAGGTATCGATCCCCACTTTTGAAAGAATGGAATGGTAAGCGGAAAAGAAAAATTTAACAGGAATCGGCACACCGTGACACAAGAAATCCCTCGCGTAAGCGCAGCGGCGGAAAAACTGAAGGACTCAAACTACGATGGCATAAAAATCAATTCGGATCGACGATATGTGATTCTCGAATATTTAACTGTTTTCACCTTTCTTTCTACTATTCTAAAGTGCAAAACGTGTGACAGTGACATCAGCTTTAGTCGAAACTTCGAACGTGGACTTGGCTTCCGTTTGACTGTTACGTGCGGGTGTCCAACCGCTCATTGCGTTTTCTCGAGTCCCTTCGTGAATCAGGCCTACGAGATAAACCGGCGTATCATGTTCGCTATTCGACTTCTCGGCCTCGCTTTGCGTCCCTTGAACATCTTTTGCTCTGTCATGGAATTATCAAAAGGGTTTAGTAACACTGCCTATTATACCTTTCTTTCCCGTTTGAACTCAATATCGAAAATTGTATTTATGGGCTCACAAAAAAAAAGCATTTGAAGAAGAAAAACTGAAAGGTGTTCAAGAAGGCAAAAAAGAAAATTTGGTGTCTGTTTCTGGTGATGGACGTGGAAGAAGCGAGGATTTTCTTCATTGTTTGGTATCACTACGTTGGTTGGAAAGTACACGCACAAGGTTTTGGATCTAGTCGTCAAATCATCATTTTGGCAGCCTTGTAGTAACTGGTTATCTCGCAAAGGTACACCAGAATATACTGCTTGGAAATCTGCACATGAGGAGGAATGTTCTGCTAATCACGAGGAAAGTGCAGGACAAATGGAGGTGGATGCTGTCAAAGAAATGTTCGCTCGGTCTCAAGAGTTAGCGGGTGCTATATACGACGAGTATACCGGGGATGGAGATACGAAAACATTCAAAGGAGTGCTAGACTTGGACCCGTATGAAGATTTGATTGTAGAAAAAAAAGATTGTGTCGGGCATGTGCAAAAAAGAATGGGCTCTCGTCTACGCGCCGCGAAAAAAGAAAAAACCGTGGAAAAAAAAGTTGCTAATGCTGCAAAAAAAAGGCTGCTCCACCGAAAAGAAAACCCAGAGGAAAAAATACCAAAAACAACAACCTGCAACAAAAGTATTGTCATGCACTCTGAACCTGATCAAAGAACTCACTTTATACTTCGGCTTAGCTATTAGACGTCATCCCGATTCCACTGAAGCCATGCGAAATGAAATTTGGTCAACTTTTTACCACAAAAGTTCTACGGATGAATTTCCACAACACCAACACTGTCCTCCCGGAGAAACAAGCTGGTGCAAATGGCAAGCGGCAAAAGCAGCTGGAGAATTAAATTCGTTCAAACACAAACCTGCAATTGAAAAAAGCGTTCAGAATCTCATTCGCCCTATTTATAAAGACCTTTCAGTCGAAAAACTGTTGAAAAGATGTATCGGTGGCAACACGCAAAACGACAACGAGAGCCTGAACTCGTGCATTTGGAAGTTTGCTCCGAAACATTTATATTGCGGTGTGGATACAATGGAGATCGCAGCATACATGGCAGCGAGCATTTATAACGACGGATACGCAGCTATTATGAGATGAATTTGATGGAAAGGAATTTTCAAGTAACATTCAACAGAAGTACCAGTAGAGCTTATCAAATCTCCGCAGGCGTACCACAGGGCACTGTCCTTGGACCGACTCTATATGCACTCTACACGGAAGATATCCCCTCTAGCGGGGACGTGCTTACAACAACATTCGCAGATGATCCGGCAATCCTGTTTGCTCACTCAAACCCGATAACGGCCACGAATGAGAACAAAATGGAGCAGATTACGTTTACATTAACGAAACGATCATGCAAGTCGGTAGTAAGGTAAAATGGAAAAAGAATTAAAACGGTAAACTCAGTCAGGTACCTGGGTATGCACCTTGACAATAGGCTCACATGGAAGCGTCACATAATTAAGAAAAGTGAACAAATTAAACATGCCTACAGAAGTTTGCAATGGCTACTAAACAAACACTCTAAATTAAATATTAGCACCAAAATGGCAGTCTATAAGGCCATAATAAAACCTATCGGACGTATGGACTCCAGCTCTGGGGGGCCACAAAAAAATCAAACAAAAGAATTATTGATAGCATGCAGACAAAAATAATCAGAGCCATGCTCGGCGCACCCAGGTATGTAAAAAATGAAATTTTACTGAGGGATATGAACCTTTGCACAGTAACTGAGGAAAAAATCAAAGCCAGCAAAAGATATAAAGACAGATTGCAAAATCCCCGAATAAAACAGCAAGGAAAATACTGACGGCAGCTAGATTCACCAGACTAAAGAGGTCAGACCCACTGGACGACATAAACTCCGTATAATCCCCAGCACTTATAAACGCACCAGGTACATCAACACGACCATTCAAAGTGTAACCGCGCAAGCCTACAAGCCATCAAACACTTTTCATCATGGGAAATCACAAGTCGAAAAAAGTAGACTACACGGGAGTTATCAACTCCATAATAATCAACCCAGTAGCAGTCGAATCACAGAAGCTGGAACTCACGCTGACGATTTTAACAGCATTGGTCGCGGCATCATTAGTCTACCAGTTCTATAAAGACTTCAAAAGATCCATTAAAAAAAGATACGTAGTCCAGAATGTATAAGTAATAAGCAGGAAAATTACCTGAAATTACACTGGTGCCTTAGAGACTTAATTCTATTTTAGATTTAAGAGTTATAATAGTGTATATGTTAGGAGCTTTCAAAATGTTCGATCCATGCATGTAAAGATCAATTGTATTGTGGAAATAAAAAAAAAAAAATGAGAGAGAAAAAGAGAGCAAATGGGAATTACAATAAAAGTCAATAACGTCATTAAGTTTACCAATTGCAAATTATCCATCGGAACCTTCCGACAGGAGAACTTTGAGATAGAATATCATAGCAGAATTTTACCAATTGTGGAACGAAACATAAGTATTGATTAGGTTGCAAATGAGATCGACTTATAGGACTTATATTTTACACAAATCAACAATACAAACCATTTGGAAGAAATTAAATTCAAAAACACTAAGAGAGGGCAGGTAAACCTTTTTCTTTTCAGTATAGGTTAATTATAACACTCCGAATGAAGGTATAAAATAAACAAATAATATGCTATAGTAAACTTTTTTAAAGTTTTAATTGCACAAACGAAATAGACTTTTTGGACAAAATGAAACAACTTGTATACTATTAGAAAGCCAAAAAAATTACCTTCCCAACACTAGCAAGACTTGGAACAAACGTCTTTCAAGATAAATAATTCAAATTGTGGAGTCACTTTGATAGTTTTTAGAAATTTGAAAGTCGCGCCCATGTAATTTTCATTCACTTTACTTCATTGGCCATATTGAATCGTAGCTAACTTCACGAAGAAGAGTTTTATAAGAGCGAATCCCATGGCTCCGTCGCCTGCCTGTGTAGAATGAAGGTCGAACACTCGTTTTTTTATTTTGGAAGAGGAAGTAAAAAAACATTTACTTCAATATTTGGCGCCCAAGCAGAGACAATTTCTGGGTGATTTCTTGTCTAGTTTGCAAGTCGTTCAAGGAAAAGGAAATCATCGCGTAGCAGGAAAGCTCCTGTTCGCTGGATACATCGCTAAATGCGTACATCGTTGGATTATTTTTGCATTGCGATATATTTATTCGTCGCTGATCAATCATTATGGGAAATTGGCCCAAATTTATCGCAATTTACCGCACAAAGACACAAGACGTACGCATTAGTGAATCACATCGGTGCATTCAGTAGCGTAATTGCACTTGAAGACATTTATTCATTATTTATTCCCTCGAAATCGTGGAGCACTGCGAATCTCGTATGGATATTCAATCGATCGATGCTCATAACAAAAATTAAAGTGCATTTACTTAAATTTATCGATGGGCTGCATCGCAGCAAGTGCATTAAATTCGGTGCTGCTGCATGTGTAGAAAATAGCGGGCGGCGCATGGGAATCTGTAGCGCTGTTTTCTAACGGAACTATAGGAAGCTCCCAATTCTATTCGATTGTAGGCTCTGCGGTTTGCTGAATTTCAGATATTGATGGACACTCTAATTGATAATTCAATAAATAGTAGGGTCAATATGAGTGAGCTCGCCGAGTTAAAAAATCAGAAATCATCGACACTTGTATCAAAAGAATTCTTGATATCAAAGAAAAGAGTTCGCCTTACACTGAACAAGAGTGTCGTTTAGAAATTCGGATGAAATGTTTTTAAAATAAATGTATTCTATGAAGGCAATTGCTGACAAAGGGAAGTTAGATGAGGAATCGCTATTAGCCTACGTTGTAACCGGTGCACCTGATGAAGAAGTTTAAAGTTTACTAAACGATCAAGGATCAGACAATAGGACTCTTCAAAAGAGTGTTGCAGTTCAAACAGAAATTTCAGAAGTTCTGTCAAATCGATATTACCTAAATAAATGTGTATCATATGTACATATGTATGCATTCTATTTGGGTATGTGTAACAGGAATTAAGCTCTTTTATCTTCTTAGTACTATTTGCGGTTTTTATTAGTTGATGCAGATTGCCCATTAACTGCATAACGCCCAAGAAAATTCTCCCAAGCGCATTTTAATAAAAAAACATGCACAGGCCCGTATAATAGAGCAAACAATTGGGCTTCTAAAAAATCGGCTTTGATGTTTATTAGGGGCAAGAGAGATTCACTATAAACCAGAAAAAGCTACAAAGCACTTCACGATATCTCTATGTACCATGGCATTTAATTGAATGAAGCCGAGGAAAATAATGAAATAGAAGATTAGTAGATGATCACGAAGATACACCAAATAGCAAAAGAGGGAATTCAGGAGATATTACTCGAAATCAATTAATAAATTCAATAATGTAAAAACAAAAACATAAAATACCAAAAAAATGACTTTATTATTTTTTCTTTTTTCTTTAATTTTCTCTAGAAGAACTAAAAAAATCTTCATAACATAACAAAATAATTATTAAAAGCTTTATATATTAACTTAAACAAATCAAAAACGCAAACTTTCGTAGTATTACAGTATACAAATTATGAATATGCATTATATTACATGTTATATTGTTACGGACGTATTGGAAAACGACCGTTACGCTATTATCGATGCCCCTGTCAGCATAAGCAACGAAAATTTAATTTTATCTATTCCTCATATAAAATGAGGCCTTGGGATTCACCTTTCGAAGATGATCTCCTGGGAGAAAAAATTTAGAACGACGAAGACGAGACGGTTCTACTGAGTCGGGATGTATGAGCTGTAACGAAAACATTCGAAGCGAACGCAGCCCCACCGAGTAGGCAATGATCCATCGGGCAAAACCAGCGAAGCCATCTTAACGGACAAACGTGTGTGTGCAGGATAATTAGCATTAAAGGGCCTGCCCACGAAAATATCGACCGTGATTGGGACAACGTGATCTTTAGGGATAAGTCGATAAGGCGACTGTGGTTACAAAAAGGAGAAGCTGTCGTGAATCATACTGTTAAGCACCCCCTGAAGGTCCATGTTTACGAATGTTTTTTTTTAATGATGCAAAAGTTACAAGGAAAGCAAATAAAAGGTGCAGCGCATTCAATGCGAACGCGACAAACAATTTGGAAGGTCTTATCGACAGACTACGCTGAACAACAACAAAGGAACCGCCCCTCTTTAAAGATAATGAAAGATATTTCTCTCTCTCTTTCTGTGAGTGATTATACCATGGAAGGGCTACCACGCCAATACTAATTCATTTCAGTGTCACTTGAAGCGTCACAGTGAGCGCAACTTATTCACAATGAGTTCAAAATACGCGAAACGGTATAAAGCAGTTTTTCTGTGCACGCATCCAAAAGGACCCAAGTTGTCGTATGCGGCTACTGCAAAGGAAATTAAAAAATCTAAGAAGTTCGTTGTGAAGTGGGTAAATCGGTATTTGGAGTCGAAAACTGTCGAAGGAAAGGGAATTCATGTCAGGACAATTAGAGAGCGTTTACATAAGACAAACGTACAATACTGTGCTACGATACCAAAACCCCTTCTTTCTGAAGCCCATATATAGAAAAATAAAGGGCCTGGACTACAGAGAATTCGAATCGCTATTGATCGAACGTTGTGTTCAGTGATGAAGAGACTTTTTGGGCGTAGACTCGCATGAAGCATGATTGATCCACTCCCAGGACCCGTTTCATCCAGTGCACTAAGAATCCAATAAAAGTCAATATTTGGGGTGCTTTTCAGAACACGGGTTTGGCTGCTTAGAACTCTTTAGCGAGAATTTGGAAGATGGTTAAAATTTACCAGCGTAGTCTCCTAAATTCAGTGAAAAATATGTTTGAACCCTACTCTAATGATTGGATCTTACAAGAAGATAACGAACCCAAACATCGGAGTCAACTGGGCAGGATCTGGAAAGCGGCAAATGGCATAATAACGTTGGACTGATCATCCCAGCCTCCAATTGAGAATGTGAGGGGCATAATGAAGAACCAACTCGCTAGAAGGCCTGTGTACAATTTCAAGCAGCTAACACGGATGATTCGGAAAATATAGCGTTCGCTGTCGATTGAATATGCGGAAAAACTCATCAATGGCATGCCCAGAAGATCCCAATCCATTTTCGATAGCGGCGGGGACTACACAAATTATTAATTGGTTGCGTCGTAGTATGTACTTTACTTACTTCCGAAATTTCTCGTTTTTTATTTTTTATGTTACGTCTTAATTTTTATAATTCTTAGACCCATAATGGATTCTAACTCGCCAAGTGAAGACAGCATTGTTTTAAACTTTAAAAGATTATATTTCAGAAGAGGGGATTAATTCAATACAGAAGCAAACGAATTGAAGAGAAAAACAAAACAATTCTACTATAAATACGTGGTCGCGTGTAAACTTACACATGCATATGTACACAGCTTTGTTGATAATGAGTGTGGAATTAAAGCAGAAAATATTAATGATTAAATTAATATTTTGGATTATTTCAAAAAGTTTTTTCCGACGGTTTAATGAGCTATTGCGACAAACAATTACTATCGATAGCGACATATCTCCTTCATTACAAAATTGGTCCGATAGAACAATAAATGAACTGTATAGTTTCCTTGCATTAACGCTCATAATGTCTCGTATGAAAAAATTATCCATTAAAGAATATTAGAGTACTACTGAAATGCTTAGAACGAATATATTCAATAAAAAATATGCTTTTCAATGATTTTCCAAACAGTATACTTGTAGCTATACCATCCAAGAGAAAGAGTTTTGGAATAAAATCATTTGTGCCGTGCGATTCAACAGGATTCGTTTTAGATATAATTGTTTATACGGACTTAACTTCCGAAGTGCAAACATTTTCTGAAAAATTAGGTAAAACTGGGAACATTGATGCAACCTTATTTAGGAAAGCATCAAAAATTATTCGTTAATAATTGGTATTCACTATTCCAATATTTGCATAACTTTGCAATAAACGCATGTGGGACAGTCAAAAAGCAACGTGAGAAGGTATGCCAAAAATACCAGAAAAATTACAAAAAGGGGAACTTAGTTATCATCAGGAACTTTGCTCGCATTAAAATGGCAAGGCAAGCGTGAAGTTTGGATGTTCTCCACAAGTCATTCAACTGAATATAAGGATTGTAACAAGAAAAATTATCAAACGGGTGACAATATTTCTCTAGACGCAAATCTTCACAGACCGAACAAATTTGAAGATGAAATATTGCAAGCTTTATTGGATCAATACAACACACAAACGTAACAAGAATTGGCAGAAGCATTGAATGCTGATCCGTTGTCAGCAGACGTCTACATGCAATGGGATTAATTAAAAAATTTTATACTACATGATTTAACAGAGACTTAACAGAAATGCTTCTTCAAAGACAACAAAGAAAGAGTTTTCTGCATTGTCTTTTGACTGGAGATGAAAAATGGATTTACTACGAGAATCCTAAATGTAAAAGCTTGGATGCAGTCTGGTGAAGCTGATCCATCACAACCAAAGCGAAATATTCATTCTGATAAGGTTATGCTCTGTATTTGGTGAAATATGAAAGGCTTTTGAAGCGAAATGTTCAAGAAAATCGACCATATTGGGAGAATAGATATAATAAACTGATTCTGCAACATGACAACGTAAACGTTGTTAAAACCTACTTAGAAGAGCAGGACTGGGAAGTTCTATCCCACCCGCCATATTCGCCAGATATGTAGTGCGGGTATAACTATTAGTATTAGTATTAGCTGCATTAATAATAAACTTATTAACAAAGATTTTGAAAAAGCGATCATTCAGTTTTTTTAATAAAAAAAATCATTGAGCTTTTTTAATAAAAATCAATCACTCAATAAATGAATTAACAGTGATTTTGAAAAAGCAATCATTTAGCTTTTAATAAAAAAAATTAACAGTGATTTTAAAAATAAATCACTCAGTAAAAGATTTAACAGTAAATTTGGAAAGCAGGCATTAGTGAATGAATGTAATTGACGAGTTAGTATCCAGCCTTTAGAAACTTTCTACCAGAAACGACGAAGAACTTCTAATAAGGATTACGATGGCAATGACGAATATCTTTGAATTACTTAAAGGACGAGCTTCAGATATTTATAAAGCACGTGGACCATATCATGGTGTTCACAACAATTCTGCAGAATAGTCGTTAATTGTAGAAAGCTCAATGACAATACCCAATCCCAAACTTTGAGGGTATATTCGACAAACTGGCCGAGCGCAATATCACTACCCAAAGGGATTTAACCAGATCCCAATTAAGAACGATATGCGCAAAACGGAATGTAATATTGAGAGCACAGCGACTGAGAGCCCGAAACCAAGACAGCCTTATCAGAGGCTGTCACAGTGAGTTACGCCAATGACAGGAGAACAGCGTGCCAATAAAGTCCTCATCAAGCCAAGAGCAAAAACATTTTCATTAACCTTAAAATACCACATGGCGCAGTCGGTAAATCCCCGAGTAGCAAATAAGTACGGCTAACCGGATAAGGCAATATTAAGGCTAACCGTTTTAAGGCATTTTCTATTGGGCCTGATCCGGCATATATAAGAATTTCCATATTTTGCATTTTATTTTCAGGTCCGGATATTCATTGCCTTTGGCAACCCGTTTTACGATTTCCCTTCCTTTTAAAAAATGGGCCTAATTTTAATTAATGCAATATATGGAATTAATGCATAATATGGAAAACAATAGTTTTCTGATCCGGGCCTAATATTATAATTTTTATTTTAATCATATTCAATGTTTTTATATTTTAAGTATCTATTTATATATTTTTAAAATAATTTTCTGTATTAAATCAACAAACATTGTTAAAAAAAGTAATGATAATTTTCTATCTATTTAAAAAAATTTTTTACCATTTTTACTGGTTAAAATATTTTTATAAATGTAAAAAAAATATTCATGTAGTTTGTGTGATAATTCTTCGAAAAGGATTATTGTCAAAATGAAAACTACAGTATATGTCAGTGACTAATTTTCATGGGTCACTTGTAAAACATATGTTAGATATCTAACATATTACGCGCTGAGGTTTATGTATACATAAACCCATAGTTAATATATACATATATTGACGACTTGTGTCGCTCGAAGAGTCATCCCCCTTTTCTCACATATATGTATACCTATTCAATCCGTTAAATATTTCTTTTAACTTAACGCAGTACAGCTATCGTTTTTAAAAGGATCATAAATTCTTTTCTAATTATTGCTTCGTGTAAATAATTGAATCGAGATTTATATTTTCCCATCAAGTATTCGTATTATTTTACTAGTACAATATAATGGAGGAAGGTAATATTCATCGTAAAAAGTTAAAACTTGAAGCAACACGATTACGTGTACAAAGATATCGTCAACGACAGAAAGCTAGTTCTTTCCATGTCTCAGAAAATGAATCATTCCAAACAGCTGATCCTTTACCTTCATCTTCAACCAGTCGAAATACCAATGCAGGCTTAAACATTAATGAAATCATTACTAATTTTGAGGTACATAATTCCGATAACAGTTTATCATCAACTGACAGTGAAACATGTGATAATATAATGTTTGAAGAAACTGAAAGTAATGTGGAAAATTTACATAATACAGTGCTTGATGAAAGTGAAAGGAATGAAGATTTTGTAGATAATATTGATAATGTAATGCTCGAAGGGGATGAAAATGATGAGGACAATATTTTTAATAACAGATTTTCTGATGTAAGTGATGATGAAAGTGATGATAATAATAATCATAACGAAATTGAAAAACTACGAAAATGGGCAGCTGAGTCAAATATTCCTTTGATAAAAATAAACGAATTATTAGCAATTTTACGTGTGAGAGTCTTGCCTGACCTTCCAAAGGATGCAAGGTACATCATCTGCAACTTATACAATTCAGAGGTTTGATGCATTGTCTCAGTTTGTTTATTTTGGTATTACTGATAATCTTACACGTATTGTCAATGTACGTTATCATATTGAAGAACAATTACAGTTGCTATTTCATTTCGATGGTTTGAGTGTATTTAAGTCTTCTTCAAAACAGTTTAGGCCAATTTTGTGTTTAATTTATCATAAATCAATTAAATACAAACCATTTCCCGTTGCACTTTATGTTGGTGACAAAAAGCCTGATGATATACATAGATATTTAGAACAGTTTGTGACTGAAATAAATTGATTGCAGCGTGATGGAATCAATATTAATGGTAGGCCTTATGAGGTTCGTGTAAAAGCTTTTATTTGTGACCGACCTGCACGTGCTTTGGTGAAGTGCATAAAAAATCATAATGCTTATTTTGCCTGTGAAAGATGTGAACTGAGGCGTGAAAGAGTCGAAAATCGTACTGTGTATACTGAGCTGACCAGTACTTTACGAACTCATGACTCTTTTTGTGATCAAACTGAGCCGGTACACCATTCAGGAATTTCGCCACTTACAGATGTAAACAATTGTGATATGATAAAAATGTTCGTACTAGACTTCATGCATCTCGCTTGCTTGGGCATTATGAAGAAGTGTTTTGATGATTTTTGGGTTGATAGTCAAGCAGCTTCAAAATTAAGTAACGCAGGAAAGAACCTACTCTCGTTACAATTACTCCAGCTACAAACACATGTGCCTACAGAATTCCAACGAACTACAAGGGATTTAAATCAAATAACAAAGTGGAAAGCGACAGAGTATCGTTTTTTTTTGTTATATGCAGGGCCAGCAATTCTAAAATCTTGCTTGACAGAGAATCAGTATCAACATTATCTTCTTTTACATGTTGCTTGTCGTATTTTGCCATAGAATATAAAATCTCCAAGCGACATTCACAATGCCATAGAATATCTGTATACCACCATCAAAGAGTGCGCGGAATTGGCAACACCACCCACTGACAACAAACACCCTGATAGAACACCCAACTTCTATAACAAAAATATACTAGACCTCCTAAAAATCAAAAGAAAAGCCAAAGCGAGATGGCAACAAACAAGATCACCTGAAGCTAAAGCGGCCCTCAACACAGCCACCAAAAACCTCAAGGACAAACTTGCAGCCGAAAAAGCGGAACACATAGAGGACTTCGTATCAAAATTAGATCATCTACCGGACACCAACTACTCCATCTGGAAATCCACAAAACGCATCAAAAAACCAATCATACCGGAGTCTCCCATAAGAGACCTCTCAGGCAACTGGATGTGCAGCCCCGAAGAGAAAGCTGAAGCTTTTGCGCAGTACCTCTCAAATGTTTTCAAACCAACTATCTCCACGGAAGCCAAATTGGACACCCGTGAGCCTCCTCCCCCTAACCCTCAACCTCTCAAATTCACCTATAAAGAAGTCCAAAGTGAAATCGCTAAACTAAACCCAAAAAAATCGGCGGGACACGACGAAATCTCAGGAAAACTACTCAAAGCCCTTCCTATGAGCTGCATTAAGGGTATAACTCACATCTTCAACGCTATACTGCGCCTCAACTACTTCCCACAGACCTGGAAACTTTCAACAATAATTATCATCCCTAAGCCCGGTAAAGATAAAACAAAAATAGATTCCTATAGACCAATCAGCCTACTTCCCATCCTCTCAAAAATATTCGAGAAGCTCCTGCTAGCGAATATGCACAAATTTATCAAACCTAACAATATAATCCCAGACCACCAATTCGGCTTCCGCAACGAGCACAGTACCATCGAGCAAGTGCATAAAATAGTTAACGAAATACAAACTGCATTTGAGAACAAAAAATACTGCGTAGGTCTCTTCCTGGACGTAGCGCAAGCCTTCGATAAGGTCTGGCACGAAGGTCTACTATACAAGCTGAGAAAACTGCTACCCTACAAATTTCATGGCATACTAACAAGTTACCTTCACCAGCGTTCTTTCAGGGTCAGATGCAAAGAACACCTAAGTAACATCTACCCCATCAAAGCAGGTGTCCCCCAAGGCAGCGTACTGGGCCCAACTCTATACTTATTGTACACTGCGGATCTCCCCATCGATAAACACATCAAAACTACAACTTTCGCCGACGACACGGCCATACTAATTACCCACCCTAACCTCCAGACAGCCCATAGGGAACTTCAATCCCATGCTGATAAAATTTCAAACTGGGCTAAAAAATGGGGCATTACCCTAAACGCCAATAAGTGCGAGCAGATCACATTCACCTTGAAGAAACCCTCCTGCAAACCCGTCATCATCGACAATAAACCCGTCGCACTAAAAAAGGAGGTTAGATACCTTGGGATACATCTAGACAGAAGGCTAACCTGGAAAAGCCACATAGATAAAAAATGCGAGCAGATCAAATTAGTCTACAACAACCTTTTCTGGCTCCTCAACATAAAATCCAAACTAAATCTAAGCACCAAAATAATCATCTACAAAGCCATCCTCAAACCCATCTGGACGTACGGGATCCAGCTTTGGGGTACAGCGAAAACATCGAACTTAGCCAAGGTTCAGAGAGCTCAAACCAAAATAATAAGATCAATTCTAGGTGCTCCAAGGTACATTCGTAACATCAACCTACTTAAAGATATGAACCTCAATTCGGTTGAGAAAGAAGCCGCAAGGTTTGCTATAAATTATGCGGAACGATTGAGCAAACACCCTAACAGGTCTGCAAACTTGCTAGTAACCCCATTAAAATATAGCAGACTCAAGCGAATCGACCCGATCGACTTAATACAAATAGAGCGCTCGGCTGCACCTCCCGGCAGTCAGAATGGGGCATAAACAAACGAAGCAAGTGGCCAACACGGGGGAGGTCATCAATTCCATCATCGTCAAGCCTGTAGACGTAAACCCGGGGAACATCGAAATGCTACTCCTCATCTTAACGTCCCTAGTAGCAGTCAACCTAGCAGTCCAGCTCTACAAGGACTACCGGCGCTCCATAAAAAAGAAATATCTTAACAACGCCATTAGCACCATCAGTTCCATCAGCACCAGCAAGGTATAACCAGCAACGAAGCAGCGATTCAATCATAACACCGTAGCTCGGGCAAGGTTGTTAGCATCTATTTAGTTTGTAAGAATTTATGTAACTTATGCTAGAGACCTATGGTCTAATTCATAAATAAAATATACAAGTTTAAATAATAATAAAAAAAAAAAAAATCAGAGTTGGCTGTAACAGATAATGATAATGCTGAATATCTCTTGAGGCAGTACGTAACAATAGCCAACGAACTATACGGACAAAAATGTTGAATTGAACATGCATTCGTTAATCCACCTAGCTGATGATGCTGCATACTTACAAGAATCAATATCACATTTCACCGCATTTCCATTTGAAAATTGTTTGGGCACAATTAAAAAACTTTTAAGAAGTGGAAAAAATCCCTTAGCCCAAGTTTGTCGACGACTACACGAGCGATGTCTAGCTTATTCTGATCATTCGAGTGATCCATTGAGTGACATAGAAGTATTAAGCAAGAAAATCATGAGTAATGGTAAAACAATAATTAAAAAATTAAGATACAAAAATTGTATTTTAACCATGAATCATCCGAATAATACAGTACTAATAGGTCGTGATACAGTTTTACAAATTCGAGAAATATTTTCTCTACCACCTCTCCATGCTATTCAAATAGAAGGAAGAAAATTAAGAATATATTACGACCTCTTTTAGCATATCCATATTCATCCGATAATTTAAAAATGTGGAAAGTATCAAGAACTGAAAATAATATAATCACTCGTTCCTGGAATTCGGTCAAATCAAAAATGGTTACATTTATTATTAATAATGAAAACAACAATACAGAAAACATTTACACAATGCCACTACTTCATATGAAAAATTAAAAAATTATATGTGTATGTGTAGGATACTTAGTGAAATAAGAAATACAAAAACTTTTTCTCAGAATATAACGAGTTGAGCACGTTCTCTCATTTGTGTTTATAACGTGTGCGGTAATAAAACAATCTTTAAAGATAAATAGTATTATGGTGTTCAATTTATAGATGTATTTGTTTACGTTTTGAAGTCCATGTGTTTGTGACTAAACGTAATCTTCGATCGTTAAACAGTATACACAAACGCACTTGCGTCGACAACAAAGATCAGTTGCTTAAAAGTTTTCGTAGTGAATGTATCGTAGTTTTCTGATGATCGCTAATTAATATATTCTCAAGTATTGAAAGTTGATTTAATTATTTATCTATTATAGTTATAGTGAATAGTGAAGAGTTTCTATCAAAAATTGTTTAAGAAATGCCTGTAAACACGGCATATACACTAGTACTGTTTGTGGACGACAAAAGAGACAACGGAGATTTAGAAAGTATTAACATGGTTCCATCGTTTTGGCTGAAGTATGATGAAGAAGACGACTGTTTAAAATGTCCGTGTTACGATAAAGTAACTGTTAAAAATAAAGAGATTTTTAATAATGCTGTTCGAAATCTTCAACCACCGCCAACGACATGGTCTTTTCATCGAGTAGAAATTCGGGGATATTCAAGTAAGTTTTCTTTACATGTGCTGTACAGTACATAGATATTTTCAGTAGAAATATGTATTTAAATATTGTTAGACAATAACAATAGTTAGATTTTAAAATGAATGATTTATAAAACAAAGAATACTTTCGATAAATTCTAATTATTTACATAAAAATCAATTAAAAAGTAAAAATTTATTAAGCAATGACAGAGCAATTGAGTGACTGGATTATTGATATTTTGTTCGATGCACTTCATTTATAGATACATATGCTATTGGCCTCCAAAGGTTGGATAAACTTCAAGTCAAACGTTTTGCTTTCACGACTGATGATACTGATAATGATGAAGAAAAACAAAAAAGTATTGAAAAGCACTATCGTTTAAAAGGATCAAAAACTTCTGGGAAAAAAGTGGAAAAATTATTGTCCGAATGTCAAAAACATTTTGCAGAAAAAACAAGTAAGAAAATTGCTCTAGCTTTTTTGTGTTCTTCTCCTAACTTGTTGATATTTTTATTTAGGTGACGAAACATACTTTTATTATAATAAAATTGTTGATATCTATATAATTCTTGCTCTTCAATGTGGTCATTTATATATTTTTGTTTTAATAGATAATTCCAATGAAGTCCAATCAAAAGATGTTCAACCAATGAAACCTAAGAATAAAGACAATTTTGCTGAAATTACAGCCGGTAAAATTATTTGCATCATAATTATAAGTAATTACTCCAACATCATCGTATAGAAAAATTATATATTTTGTTTCTATTTTTTTAGCTATTAATAAGATGCAAACGACTGTTCTGGATCGCTTTAATAAGTTATCGCACCAAGTTGGAACCCTCCAATCAGAAATACTTAAGATCAAAGCCGAAATAGAACAATCCAAAAATGCAATGCCAGCACAACACTCACTAGCTAATCTGAATGGAATTTATCAAATCGAAGGATATGACATACCTTTTGTAAACTTAACTGATTTTGAAAAATTTGATAAAGATCTAAAAAATAATGCTGAACTACGGCAAAAATGTGTAAATATCCTCTTGTGTATATGGTTATTTTTTTATTTTAAATTTCATATTACAACAAATTAATCATCTAATATGATGTAATTTGAACTTTTTTTTGTAGATATCTATTATGTATCCATGTTTAAATCTATCAGCAAAACCAATGGAATCACTATTAAAAATAGCAAAAAAATTTCTCAAAAAGGAAGTTTTAGAATTTTACACAGCTATTACAGAAAGAAAAGGAAAAAAAAATATTTAAAACGACATCCTTCTATTCTTGTCTATATGGTAAGATAAATATTACTGATGAAAATTTTCTGCTGATTTCAGACTTCTTATAAAGCAGTTATGTAATTGTTACAGATGTCATTATAAGTGAATTCGCCAAATCTTCATCTTATAAAAACAATGAAAATCAATTTCAAAAAGATATTGGTAAAATGATTAACAACTCTAAAGACTGGGATGGAGGCCGCAAAGATCGTGATTCTAAAGAAAAGCCACAACAAAATGAAGACTCTACACGTAATAAACGAACTATATCGAGCAGTTCATCTTCTGATAAAGAATAATTATTAAGAAGTATTGAAAATTTCTCTATATTGGAATATGGAAGTTATGATATTTGTGATAAGCGATTTATTTTTCTTTTATAAATAAGAAGCTGCACAAGTCTGCTGTTCATTTTCATTTTTTCACTTCTTTTAAACTTGTGTTATGTTTTTGATCATTTGGATTTTAAAATTCTAATAACCTAATGTAATAAGTATTATGAAATAAGATTAAATAGGTAATGAATAAATTACTTATTTTAGATATTCACTGATATTTTTCACTGATAAATAAAACCTGTAAACGTAATCCGGGCTAGATCTTATTTGGTTCTAATTTTATTTTATTTAATGGGCCTAAATTTAATTTTATGTATGGACCTGATTACGATTTCTGTTCCGGGCCGGAGATTATTATTTAATACGGCCCATATCTGCCAAGGCGTTACATTTTAGATATGGGCCGTATCAGGTGTTTTTAGATATGGCCGGTGCACATAAGAAGTTCTAGACGGTATAAAAAAGTCTTTGTCAGGCAGCGAAATTAAATTTGTACTTTTACACTTTTCGCAATATTTTTTATAATATTCCTTTACACTTTCGACCGCATTGTTATTATGGAACATTACAATCTTGAAGAAATTCTGCATATCAATCAATTTATAGAGCTCATTAAGGGCGAGCTGAATATTTCCTGTACCAACGGGGATTGTGTATTTCGTCTTAAGTTCTTCTTGGTTTGGTGGAAACATGTCTGGAATAACCTCGTCTTTTAGTTTGGTTAGATGTTTGTAAACTTCCAGCCATCCAGAGTAAAATGTTGACACAGGCGCTAAACCATGACGGTGAAAGACTATTTTTGCCTCAAACGAGGTCGGATCAAATCCGAGGACAACCTTCTGATTATGGTGATGATCCAGATGATACGTATAGTTTAGCAAAAGATTTTCACCCGGGACCTCTGGTCCTTTTTCACCTTTTTTCCGTATCGGTCGAATTTTTTGCTTTTTGGTTTTTGAGTCCATCACCTCGAACTTTTCTGCACAGACTCTTTTTGCACTCAGCTGTTTAGGCTTTTTAATTTTAGGTGCCGGTTCCATCTTGAAGCGGAGATTTATACTTTAACAATAAATGTACATCACCATATTCTCGTATTTATACTCTTATTTTTCCGGTGTACATAGCTGGTTAAATTTACCCCCACCAGATTTTAAATATTTTTTCAAGTATATTTTGTGATATAAATTCACAACTTTATTATCATTTAATCTAAAATTATTAAATGAAAATTGTTTTAGAAAATGTTTTAAACTTTCTCCTTTACATCGAAAATACAGATACACACAGCAATAATGTCCACAGGTAATGGACAGGTTAATGAATCTTTCCTCAACCTATTTAAAATACCAAAGATGGTATCTTTAATTTGAATAACTTTTTTCTGCTTTTCCTGCTCGCTAATTTTTTCGTCGTCAAAATGTACATTTGATATTAAAAGCGTGATAAGATCTTTAACATTAAGGTGTGACGGTAATGGTTTCTTTATTTTTATTGTTACGCCCAAATCTTCTAGCCGTAATTCAAACATATCATGCACCTTTTTGGCGGTGCCTTTTGTTGCTTTCTCTCGGGCTTTTTTAATACTAAGGGGGGATGTGCGTAATTATCAATTGAATTCTGTATGACGACTTGTTTTCTTTTTCTTCTAGGAATTTGTCCAATAATGTCATCAACAAATGCTTCAACTGATTCATAGTCCTTATATTTTAAAACGACATTTTCCGAAGTTTTTTTTCCTTGATAAATGTGTAATATAAACTCGTCCGGCTCTTGTGTGTAGCTTATTTCAGGTATCACCTCATTGTAAAAGTCAGCTTCTAGCCGATCCCACATTGCTTTTTTAACATTATCCAAAAACATAGTATACCAAGAAGGACTGACCGCATTGTAAAATGTTAGTAGAAAGGCTGAAAAATTTACTTGACCTGCCCTATAGCTAGCTTGTTCAAGACCTTCTTTTGTCCACTCAAGTCTAACATTATCATTTATTTTTACGGTCAATGATTTGAATTCTGCTTTTTGCTGCTCTCTTATCTCCTTTAACTGGTCATCAGGTGCTTCGCGTTTCACTCTTTTAAAACTACTCTCATTTACTGTATCAGCTACATCACGCTTCACCCCCTTCCTTCCATTTATCTCATAGTTTGGTAGTGAAATTTCAGTTACCCCAACACACCAGCTATCGGAAAACTTACATGGGCTAGCAAGTGCATTGGTAAAAGCTGACTGAATGTTTTCAGGATAAAATTGCATAGAATTGTTGCTTAAAAGACATACGTAAAAGTCGTCATTTACTATATCTACAGGCATTTTTATATTTTAAAGCCTAACCCAAGCTACGTCTGGCACACTCGAACTTCGCTCTTTTTTACTTTTTAAACGTTCACTTTGTCGCAGGCCTTTTTTCACTGGGAATGCAAGCTCGTATTGGCCAGGATCTAATTGTGATGGCCTTAATATAGGTTGTTTAGTCGAGACCTTTTCTTTGGGGGCATCTTGTTCTAACTCCTCTATAAAACTAGCAACTTCGTCAACACTCATATCTATAGGCACAGTATACTGAGTTATACCGTTAGTACCAGTTATTACTTTATAGTCTTTATCTTGAAATTTCTGTATTTTTGCAGGGGGTTTAAGGCTTTTTGCTATCCCACTAGCTGATAAACGTCGTTTAGCAGCTGGAGATAAAGACCTCCTTGGCGGTGTTTTTTCACGCGGCTCCTCAAAAACAAATTCTTCTATCTCAAAAGGTGTCTTTTCAAATATATCTTCCTTTATCGGTGAGGCCTGTGTTGATTCATCTTTTTTAAAAACATATTTTGTCTGAGTAGAACTATCTCTCAAACTCTTATGTTTAACGGGTAAATTTTCTTGAATGGGGATTTTATTTTGCCTTTTCTCGAAAACTTGCGCCTTTTTACGTTTCACATTCAAAAATTTTATTAATTCATTCCTGTAATTATACCATTTTTCTTTGTCAGACAGATTTTTACTTTTTAATATCTTATCCATTGATTTATCAAATAATGACAGATTTGTAGTTTGCTCAATTTCACCCTTTAAATTATTATACACTTCCGGCGAAAGAAGCAGCATTTTGTTAAGACTATCAGCTTTATGCATATTTTTCAATTAGCGAACCTATTACACCCGATAGTACACTTCCTAATAAAATTGGCGAAAATCCTCCGCGTTGTACCAGTAATTTACGCTGTCTTGCTATAGATCTTTTTGCGTCAACTAATTTTCGCATATCCTTTTTATACCTGCACAGCGAATTATATATTTTTCCATGAGGCATATGATTTCCTTTCAGCGTGTTAAGTGTTATTTCACAAAGTGTTTTTATAACCTCGGAATCTGCATTTTTAATGATGGCATTTCTCAAGTTTCGTTTAGATTTTTGAAGCACATAGAGCATATACTTGTTGTCCTTTAACCGTTTCACTCTTGACACCATTTTTACTATTCAAGGAACTTTGCGGACAAAAACAGGTTGCGAAATCTTTATTAAATATATCCGTTCGGAATCTTAACGTGTCGTTAATCTCCTGAGTAAGATCTATCAGTAAGCATCCGTAAGGCTCCTGAGTGGTCTCTTTATATATTTTTAGAAGTTCTAAACTATCTTCCGGATAAATTTGTCTCGCTAAATGCACGAATTGACTTTTATCTCGGGGATTTTTAAAAACGACAAGGTACTTGCAGTTTAGCGATATATCTCTGCAGAACTTTCCCTGATGAAATACGTTCTGCGTTACAAAAATCACTGAAAAATTACGATGATGTGAGCCTTTAGTAAAAAGCTCACAGACTTGCTTACTGAAAGCATTTAACATCATATCATCAATAACAATTAGGGTGGGTTCATTTGTGTAATTTATAAACTCATCGGGCACACTGTCTATATATTCTATGTTTGTGGACGCAATATCTAGTGGCAGAGCTTCACGTTCCGCATTACACCATATAATCCTCGTGATTTCCGGCTGTATTAACGAGGCATCATTCATAAGATTTTTAATAAACGTGGCCTTTCCACATCCAGAAGGCCCTGCCACGATCATTGTAAATGGGTGTTTGTACGCAATCATTTTTACCACAAAGACAAAAACTCTTACCAACAAGCTTTTTTGCATATAAATACAACATTTAGCAAAGAGGTACTTATATACTCTTTCAAGAATGAGCAGAAGACAAATTATTAACGAACTACATAGACCAGCCCGCAAAAACTTTAAGCGTCGTCGTGTAACGATTAAAGGTAAAGATGACCTGTGGCAGGCAGACTTAGTTGATATGAGTTCATATGCGAAAGAAAATCAAAACTTTCGTTTTTTGCTAACTGTCATTGATACATTTTCTAAATATGCATGGGCTTTACCAATTAAAGATAAAAGCGGGATAGAAGTCACTAAAGCAATGCAACTTATTTTCAATAAAGGTCGTATTCCAAGAAACTTGCAAACAGATGATGGGAAAGAGTTCTATAACAAATCGTTTAACCGCTTGATGGATAAATATGATGTTAACCATTACTCAACTTATAGTTCATTAAAGGCGTCAATTGTAGAAAGATTTAATAGAACGTTGAAGAATATTATGTGGAGGGAATTTAGTATGCATGGTAATTATCATTGGTTGGGTATGCTGGACAAGTTAACAGACAGATATAATAGAACAAAACATCGAACGATTAAGATGAAACCGATAGACGTAGGACCTGCTGATGAGCTTCGTTTATTGCTAACGGTGTATAAAAAACCAAAATCAAAATCAAACCCAAAGTACAAAGTAGGAGACTTTGTTCGGATAAGTAGATATAAACATGTTTTTGAAAAAGGCTACACCCCAAACTGGTCTACTGAAATTTTCAAAATAAAACAGGTAAAAAACACGTACCCACTAACTTACATTCTTGAGGACTATCAAGGAAATGTAATACAAGGTGCTTTTTACCAGCTTGAACTATCCCCTGTCAGATACCCCGACGTTTACCTTGTAGAAAAAGTTTTGAAACGACGAGGGGATAAAGCTTATGTTAAATGGCTTGGATTTCCGCCACAGCACAACACATGGATTAATATAAAAGACGTTTTATAAGCAGCTTTCATTGCAGTCACAATGCTGGTCTTAAAGCGCGAATCTGACAGACTTAAAACATTTAAGAATTTAACTTTGGGTGACAGGAAATCATACAAGTTAGCAAGAAGTGGGTTCTTTTACACCAACGTGAAAGATATAGTAAAATGTTACTTTTGCTGTATGGAAATGGCCGCTTTAAGCTCACCTGACGATGTTGAGGCAGAACACCTTCTACGTTCACCTAACTGTATCTATGCAAACGGTAAGGATGTGTGTGGACCGTACAAAAATCGATCGACACCACCAACATTCCCGAGCTGGGCCCTAAACACCTTTAAAATTCTAGGAGGATTATTCATCTTGTTCGGCCTTGGTTGCGAGATATATTATTTTTACGAACATTTTACGCGAGAATGAAAAAGCAAGTGAGTTTCCAAAAACAGCCAGAAATTAAATATCTATATGTCTGGAGTTATGCCTACCGAAGTGCCCGGAAAGGATCATGGGAAAGTGATGCGCTGGACCGATACAGATTTAGGATGCGCATTTCTCAATGTAGCGTAGCTTTGACCCCGATTCTACACCCGTCGCACAGACATACTATCTCCGCTGAACGATTTTACCTGCAATAAAACTATTTTAACTCAGTCGAATTCGTTTTTTATTCATGCAACCCATTAGTCTAGTCCCTTACCTTCACCCACATTTCATATCATCCACAACACCAAGTTCACCGACTGCGACCGATCATCTTTGCTTAATCTTTTTGCAGCTCTTCATCGTACGCTGCATGCATTGAACGGCACAAGAACCAAGACCACGTGCATAATATAACATCAGAACTTGTTCTTCCTCAAGCTGTTCCGACCAGCGGCTTTTTTCTCGCTTTGTCTTCATTTTCAACCGGCTTATTCTGTCCGAGGCACGCGGCAACCTCACGTCTTTTTGCTTTTGTTTTATTTTTCTCAAGCTGCTTATCCACTCTTTCGTTCGATCATTTCACAGGCACGATCACTTTGTCCGCTCGCCCCCCCCCCCCCCCCCCCCGACTTTTTACTCTTGCCACCAAAATCCCCCTATAACATACCTGCTTGCACGCACTAGGCTTAACCATCCTATCGACTGGCCCTTTCCAAAACCAGTTCTTATCTCCCGTCCTACCCACAGACAACGCCAGCTCTCCCCTTCCAACCAACCACCTACAACAACACAACTCGGCACCGACTCAGCTTTTTATTTTTATCTCCCAATGCTTAAGACAGGGACGTGTCCTTCTTACTCCCACCTCAACCACTTCTTATCAGCCGGTGGGAACCGACTTGCAGAGAACCCCACTGGTGGGATGCCATCGGAACTTCAGATACCCCGTCCCTTATGCGCCTAATGTTAAAATATAAGGGAGGTGGATACCTTACTACTAATGCGTTTTATGAAATTCGAGAGCGAATTCAAAATAAAATTCTTTGGTTATTATTCGCTCGCGAGCGAATTTAATTTTTTGAGTTCTCCGAACCCTGACCATTGGCATAGGGGCTGTCCATAAATTACGTAATCATTTAAGGGGGAGGGGGGAGGCTGATTTCTTACGTTTTATTACGGTAGGAGGGACGGGGGGGGGGGGGGGGGGTAAACGTTATAAATTACGTAATCAATTGAAATTAAATTTTGTTCAAACATGCATTTTTATCAGAAGAACCTGACGTGTTTGTCATTGAGTCGGTGGATGATTGGTTGCGAAACGAGTGGACCGAGATTTAGTCGCTGTTCAATCTTATCAAATTAATATAAAATATAAATTATATTAACGGTTGTGAATTATCAGATTTTAATATAAAAATAAATGTCTAATTTCAAAATGATTATGATTACTATTTGGAGAGGGGAGGATTTCCTTAATATTACTGTTGCTTACACTGGGGGGAGGGGGGTCTTAAATCAAGAAAAAATTGATTACGTAATTTATGGACAGCCCCATACCTATTTGGTAGGAAAAATCCCTCGTCTAAACTCACAAGAATGAGATTAGATTTGGAGAAATATGAATTCGAAATGCAGTATGTGGAAGGTAAAAAGAACCTCAAAGGAAAAACGTGGAGCTTGTTTTTTTCATAAAAACGGTAAGTGTGCATGAGATATTTAGTGTACTAAGCCTATTGTTACTATTTTAGATAATAAATTGTTACATTGAGTAAATACTTTGATTTATGATGAAAATGTAATCCTAACCTCAAAATTTTCAGATGAAGAAAGTAAAAGCACAGTGGACCACAACTGCCTTGCTAAATGCAATCCATGCAGTAAAAAAAAGGAGAAAGTGTAAGGCAAAGCGCTTTACATTTTGGTGTGCCGAAAGACACGCTGCGACGGAGGCTGAAAACGAAAAATTATTCGGCTCCAGAACAGGGAAGAAAACCGACGATCTCCAAGGCGGACGAAGACAAGATAGTTCAGCATCTTGTACGTTTAGCGAATTCGTACCATGGTATGACTCCACTGAAGCTGCGAAAATTGGTTTATGAGTTAGCTGAAAACTTGAAAATCCTTCACCCTTTCAACAAAGAAAAAAAAATTGGCTGGAAAAAGGTGGTATTATTTATTCATCAAAAGGCACCCGGAAATTTCTTTGAGAAAACCGGAAGAAACCAGTCTCAATCGCATACAAGGCTTCAACTCAAACGAGCTTCGGAAATTTTATTCCATCGTGAAGTCAGTGACAACAACGGTCAAATTCGAGCCTCACGATATGTACAACATGGATGAAACTGGAGTAACAACTGTTCAGGTTAGATGGTTCACCCAATTGTTGACTTATTACTTTTTTTAGTAATTTTTTACAAATAAATATTTACATTTTAGATTGCTGAGAAGGTTCTGGCACCCAAAGGATCAAAACGTGTTGGCAGTGTGACTTCGTGGGAGCGTGGTAAAACCATAACCGTGATTTGTACCATGAGCGCTGCTGGGACGTTTGTGCCACCTTTCTTCATCTTTCCACATGAAAGATCTTCGGCTCTGCTTGGACGAAATGCATTCCGTCGTGGAAGTTAGTAAGAAAGGCTGGACATCTGAGGAAGTTTTCATGAAATGGCTACTTCATTTCAAAATTTATGCAAAGCCAACTGCAGAAAAGCCGGTCTTACTTCTCCTGGATAATCACAGCAGCCACATCTCGATCCCAGCTATTGATTTTTGTTTAGCAAGCCACATTCACTTGGTGTCGCTTCCTCCACACTACTCGCACCGCATTAGACGTAACGTTTTACGGCCCTTTCAAGAAAGCATACAACAAACATTGCGACAACTTTATGAAGACGAATCATCTCGAACGTATCACGCCGTATGATGTGGCTGGAATTTTCGCACAAACCTATAATGGCATTCTGAGTCCATAAAAAGGCATAAATGGTTTTCGATGATCGGTTGGCATCTGTCCTTCATCTTCACGAGAAACAGCACCGCTCGGAAACTGGCTTTCATCCTCAGTAGAAGACCCATTTGAAACAAGAGCAGGATCAGAGTTGAAAATATCAGGATTCAAAGGCCATATCCCTGTAATTTATAATAACTGCCATAGCCGAACGTACCAAATCAGGGCGGGTGCTCCCCAGGGAAGTGTGTTAGGCCCAGTGTTGTACCTCCTCTTCACAGCAGACCTGCAAACGGATGACTCAACTACAACCACTACATTTGCAGATGATACAGCTGCAATCGCAGCACACAAGAAGCCCAACACTGCAACTCGTCTCGTACAAGAACACCTGAATAAAATAATAAACTGGACAAAGAAATTGGGTATTAATCTGAACGAAAACAAGACGGAACAAATAACTTTTTCGCTGAGAAAGAAAACCTGTAGGCCTGTAAAAATAAACAACACGCCAGTAAGGTTGGTCAACGAAGTCAGATACCTAGGCATCCATCTCGACCGCAGGCTAACCTGGAAATCACACGTCAAAAAGAAAAAAGAGCAAATAAATCTCATATACAAAAAACTGTTAATCAACAAGAAATCAAAATTAAACCTAGATACAAAAATTGCGGTCTACAGAAGCATAATCAAACCAATTTGGACTTACGGATTACAACTATGGGGATCAGCAAAAAAATCAAGCATTGAAGTCATTAAACGAGCGCAGTCAAAAATAATAAGAGACATTACCGGAGCACCTCGCTACGTCCGCAACAAAAGGTTGCTTATGGACACAAAAATTAATGAGGTCGAAGAGGAAATCAATAAAATCAGCAAAAGATATTTGGCAAGACTCGAACACCACCCCAACCCCACAGCCAGAAAAATTCTAGTAGCAAAAAAATTTGCGAGGCTAAGGAAAAATGATCCGCTCGACTGCGCAGAACAGAAATCGATATAAGCCACAAAAACAGAACTCAATAAAAGAAGATCAGCAGTCATGGCTTATACTCAATCAAAGCAAGTCGACAACACCGGTGAAATAATAAACACCGTGATTTTAAATCCCCAGGACATAAAGGCGGAGAACATAGAGATAATCCTAATAGTGTTGACGATTGAAGTAGGCATATCACTACTGTACCAAGTCTACAAGGACTACAGGAGAAGCCTCAAGAAAAGATACAGCACCAGCCAACCGTAGAAGGACGCTCAACAAAACCATCCACCCGGACTACCAAACCAGATGCAGCTCAACAGACTGGATACGCGGATGGTTAATACTGAAATACTTCGGACGGATCCAAAACAACCATAAAAGGTACAACGGCTACATAGATCCGGCATCTATTGGTCAAAATATCATTAGGTTAAGAGTTATAATAATATATGTTAGAGCTTAAGCAAAGCTGATACATGTAATTAGGTAGAAATGTTGAAATAAAAAAAAAATATAGCACAATTGAAAAAGAATTACTACCAATAGTATGGTCAGTTAAATACTTTCATCCGTATCTCTTCGGGAGAAAGTTTACTAACGGCATATTTGGGTCAACGGCCGGCGGCAAAAAAGTGCAAGTGCAGAAATCAGGTAATGAGGAATCGAATAAAGGGGCAAAATCAGACAATCCCCCAACAAGCAGTTTGCAAGCTGCCGGTATTCAGAGGTACATGGTGCCACTAGGCAAGCGAAAACGTGAAGACTTAGAAACTAAGCAAAAAACTGGGGAAACAATGATCGGAACAATGAGCGGAAAAAAATCCTCTCGACACCGAAACCTCCACCAATCTACGTGGGAGGCATCAGGAGTAGCGGTATTATCCAGGAATTGAGAGGAATGCTTCTCAAAGATAATATCTATATCGTAAAAATAAAAAGAGGTGAGCTCAAAGAAACAAAAATCCAAGTGTATACCGAAGTGAATTACACACAACTTACTAGGAAGTTGGACCATTCCGAAGTAAACTACTGCACCTACCAACTTAAAAGCGAAAAGGATTTAAGGATCATCCTTAAAGGAAACGACCATGAAGTTGATCCGGAGGAAATAAGAGTAAAACTCGGAGAACTAGGATTCCAAACCAAGTACGTACACAACGTCCTGAATGCACAGAAATGTCCCCAACCCATGTTCAAAGTGGAACTCACCCCGGAGGCTAGCAAAGTCCCTAAGAACAAAAGCTGCCACCCAATATATGACCTCAAATATGTACTAAATCGGAAGATCATGGTGGAGGAGCCACACAAAAGAAAGGCACCAGTACAATGCCAAAACTGCCAAGAATTTGGCCATACAAAGGCATACTGCAAACTTACAAACATTTGTGTAGCTTGCGGAGACCAACACAATTACCAGAGATTGCCCCAATGATAAAAATAACTCTGGAACCAAACGCTGTAGCAACTGCGATGGAAGCCAACTACAGAGGCTGTCCAATCCACATAGCAATAAGCAGGAACAGTAAAACCCATTCAGCCAAACAGGACCACATATCCAGACAACCTAATAAACAATCCTCGGCCAGATTCGTTGCTACCGACTTTCCACCAATTAATCAAAAAAAATCAACCATAATCTTCTCCCGAGACAACAAGTTATCCCACCCAGACAAGGTACGTCATATGCTAATGCAGTAACCCATCAACCAATCCCTGCCAACCACTATTCCAAATTCTCATCATCCTTACGGATAACCTACAGCAAATGATGCAAATGCTACAATTGCAATCAAATATAATGCAGCAAGCAGAATTATGACATAAACTCCATAAACCATGAAGAAGTTGACAATTGGACGATGGAACGCAAACGGTGTATTAAACCGCAAATTATAGCTGGAAACCTTTCTAAAAATCAATAACATCGACGTCATGCTGCTGGCTGAAACCCACCTCACCGTCATGAACAGATTTAGCATATATGGTTGTACCTGCTACAACAGTAACAACCCGGACAACAAGGCGCACGGGGGAACTGCAATCTTAACACTTAGCCGACCGAACGGGGAGATCTCCCCACTTTAAAGTAAGTCGGTGCACGACCGAACGGGGAAATCTCCCCGTTGTCCAGTAAGTCGGTGCACGACCAATCGAGGAGATCTCCCACTTTGACTTCCTCTTTTTCTGTTATCATTAGTTATTTAATCTGAAGTTGTTCGCAATTTGCTACAAACTGTTTCTATAAATCGCAATATATAATTGGAAAAAAAATACCGTTAAAAATGTCTAGAAGGAAAAATGAAAATTTAAATGATGAGTTGTTTATGGATGCACTATCAGATTGTTCTGAAGATAACGATGCGCAGATAAGTGATGACGAATTTAGCGACAATGAAAGTATCATTGCTCCCACACGTCAAAATAATAGTCCAATACTTTATAGCGAATTGGAAGATGACGATAGTTCCCATTATGACACGGATGAAGACATTACCGTCAATACTGACAATGATTGGTCCGAGAATGATATGAGACCTCAGCTGGAAGCATATGATCGAACTTCCGGCGTGAATACGATACCTCGAAATCAGGAAAATGTATGGGAAATAGTACAGTTGTTTCTTGGTAATGATTTATTTGAATTATTTGTAACAGAAACAAATAGATATCGCTCTCAAGTTGTAAACAAACATACAGAATATAGTGCAGGGCAATGGGTTGATGTCACATTGGAAGAAATGAAAAAGTTTCTAGGTTTAATTATACTGATGGGACAAATACGTAAAGACGATATATATGATTACTGGTCCACTCTTGTATATATAGAAACCCCAATTTTTCCAAAAACAATGAGCCGCAATAGATTTATGCAAATATGGAGAATGTGGCATTTTTGCAATAACGATTTATTACTTGACAAATCGAACAAATTATTCAAAATTAGACAAGTTTTAAATTATGTACAACAAAAATTCCAAACTGTATATACACCAAAACAAGAATTGTCTCTAGATGAAGCTGTAATACCTTGGCGAGGAAGATTATCTTTCCGCACCTATAACCGCGCAAAACTAATAAAATATGGAATTCTGGTCCGGATGCTCTGCGAAGCAACATCAGGCTGCATTTGTAATTTTAAAGTATATTCAGGCGCAGGGTTTTATCAGTTTTAGAACCGTACGTGGGTTTCCATCACCATATTTATATGAATAATTACTATAATAGCGTTCACACAGCCGAATTACTGCTGCAGAAGAGTACAAGAATTTGCGGAACAATTAGGGCAAATAGGGGACTTCCACAGAGTTTAAAAAATGTCACATTGAGAGAGCATCAAACAAAATTTGCGAGAAAGGGGGAAATTCTTTTACAACTTTGCCAGGCGAAGAAGAACCGAACAGTAAGAACCATTTCAACCATTCATTCGGCAGAAATGGTAAAGGTTTCACATTGGTCAGGCGAGAAAACAAAACCCAAATCTGTTGTGGAATACAACAAATATATGAAAGGAGTTGATCGTGCAGACCAATATATGTCTTATTATAATATTCTTCGAAAAAGCACCAAATGGACAAAAAAAGCAGTGGTTTATTTTTTGAATGCTGCTCTTTTCAATTCATTTCTAGTACATAGAAATATAAATAATAACAAAATGACATATAAAAAATTTTTACGTAAAGTTGCAATAGCTTTGATAGACACACAGGAAACTCAAAATTTGTACACCGAAGAGGCGGGACCTTCAAACGCGACAGAAAGAACAAGACGACCAAAATATGACCCACCAGGAAGACTATCTCAAGATTTAAAAAAACACAAATTAGTACCAATTGTTACAAGTGGAAAAAAGAAATATCCTCATCGAAGATGTAGAGTATGTTTCGCTAACAAAAAAACTGGTTATACACGATATATTTGCGAATATTGTAATGTGCCACTGCATAAACAGGAATGCTTTCAACGATTCCACACTTTAAAAAAATATTAAAATGTAATTTTTTCCTTTCGCATCTAGATTACTATATACTTTTAATTTTATGTTTTGTATAAACAATGAAATCGTTAAATGAAATATAATTATAATATAAATATAAATATAAATAATTATAACTAATATAAATTATCGTAAATAAAATTGGGTACTTAAATAATTTCCAGACTTCTTTTATTTCAAAAAGTATCATTCGCATTACGAAAAATGCGCTGTGGACAGCGAAGTTTGACTTGCCCGAGCCCGGTGGAAATCGTACAGTTCACTATGGCGCGCGCGATCGGCTAAGTGTTAATAAAAAATAGAATTTCGCATCATCAGATTATCAATAAACAAACCAATTCCCTTCAATAAACATCAAGGAATGGCAGGCCCCCTTCCATTAGCATTTGTAGCCCACCCAGCTACACAATAAAAGAGGACCAATTCACTATCTTATTCAATTCCGTCCAGAATCACTACACCTAGAGGCAAACAACTCTAACAAGCGAAACCAAAAAACTTACTGGCCAGCGGACAGACGAAAAAAAACCTGATATTATAGACTTTGCAATCACAAAGAATTTCAACGTACACAAAATTAGCTCACCTCAACAGAAGAACTATCATCTGACCACTCGCCAACGTAGAAGCTCAACCCACAGTATTACCCCCTCAGAGAAAATTAACAAATAATAAAACTAACTGGAACCTCTTCCAAAAAATTTTCTCCAACAAATTCAACCCCCACATAAAACTAACTACGCAGGAAGACATCGAAAATGCTATTTCATATCTAACAGAATCCATTACTTCAAGTGCGCAACTAGCCACATCGGTATACCCATCCCCAGTACCCGATCGAGCCTTTAATTCCTATAACGACAACATCCTACACCTACTGAAGGTAAAAAACAAGCGAGAAGACATTTCCAAACTACAAGGTCCCCCTCCGCTAAAAACGAGCTAAATATCGCAATAAAAAACCTAAAAAAAGAACTAGCGAGGGACAGAAACAAAAGAATAACTGAACATATTTCAGGCCTCAACCATTTTCCCAATACAAACTATTCTATCCGGAAACCAACTCAAAAAATCAAAAACCCAATTACCTAAACACACCGATAATGGACCCAGTAAAAGGCTGGATAATCGAAGACAGCGAGAAAGCAGAGACGTTCGCTATTTTTGTCATCCACAAACAGGGAAAAGATATTCACAAAGTGGACTCGCGCAGGCCCATTAGCCTACTACCTATACTCTCCAAATTGTTCAAAACATTACTATTAAGAGAGTTACAGGAGATCATAAATGAACCAATTCGGCTTCAAGAGTAGCCATAGCACAATAGAACAGGTCCATAAGATCGCAAACTACATAACTGCTGGCCTGGAAAAAAAAACAGTACTGCATAGGCCTATTCCTGGATGTGGCCCAAGTGTTTAACAAGGTCAACCACCAAGGCCTGAAGTACAAGATCGCACGCTTTTTACCACCACACTTCCAAAATATACTATTCAGCTATCAGAACATTCCAAGTTATGTACAACGGAAGCAGTGCTGAATTACCCATTTATTCTTTCGATTGTTATTTCATCTGACGATTCGAATTTCAAATCGCGCGCTAAAGACCCGAAAAAGCTCTTACAAACTCGAGAGCTTGTTTATATAAATTAAAACGATCCAGTGTTTTTAACGTCACAAAACCATTTGGTGCTTGATCGTTTTGCAAAACACATTTGGTCGGTTTTCTTGATAAAAAAAAAGAACGTTTTTTCAATTAGTGACAAATCAAAATGTTGTTTCATGTGAAATTGTGATCTTGCGTGCAATATTGATATTGAAAACTACGTGTTTGTTCAAAAAAGGTGGGTTCTGTTTTATATTTTATCTGTACACAAAAACATCATCGATCAAATCTACTATTTTGTTAACCTTTTTAAAAGAAAAATGTTTCATTTATTCTTGAACATATTTTGACAACAACTCAAATTTCATTGTTTCTGAATATGAAGTGATTAAATTTTCAAATATGAAAAGGTGTTAAAATTTGTTTGACTACATTAACGATGAGGCTCATCATAAACTTCATGATTCAATTAATGACAATAAAAAATAATTTTTATAAACAAATTTGAAAAAAAATGAAAAATATTTTTATTGCAAATTTTTTTTTTAAACACATAAAATACTAATCTACGAAATTTCAACTGTAAAAATTATGCTTTCAATATTTTTGACAAAAAATGGTTCAAAACAGAAACTAAACCTAGAATTGAAAAAAAAACTGAATAAATCTAAATCATATATAAAATTAGGCCAAAAAATGAACCAAGAAACCAAACCGATAATCAATACAAAAAATTACAAAAATGATAATTGAAAAAACAAAATTAATCAGCAAAATCGGAAAACGAAACAAAAATAAAAAACCACATTATTGAGAGACAGAATTAAATTTTTTTTTTATTTTGGAAATTTACATTTTTCATTGTGTTTATAGATTACATAATGCGAAGATCTTATCAGAGTGGGGCGCTAAAAAGAAAACTTGCGGAGGAGAAAAAAAAAACAAATTGAGGCAAATCTAACGAAAGTACCAAAATTGACGTCATTCTTCCAAAGATCTACTTCACATGTTTCGTCATCAGCTAGTGAACATATCAAATCTATTAGTAATGAAGATGTAAGAATCAAATCATAATTAGCTGTTAATATAAATAACTGAGGCGCCTAGTTGCAAAACCGACCAAGTCCATTTTGACCATCATCACACTAAACAGCGAGTTACAATTATGATATTGAAAAATTCGAAATAAGTAAAAATCAAGTCAAACAACCTTTTTCATGTGTTCATAAAAGTTGTCCAACTTTTAATTTACAGTCAAATGGTTAGGGTGAATTTCATTTGGACTGGTTTTGCAACTAGGCGCCTCAAATTATAGCCTTCTTATGAAATATAAATTGCAGTATTTTTCTACTTTTTAAGCGTATGTAATTTGGAAAACTTTTGAATTTACAATTGTATTATTAAATTTGCAGATCCAATCTGAAACAGAGCAAATCGATCATCGCAAAACCTCTGAATCTTTGGATCAAGATGACGGATCAAACACGCAGCGTGTTGTTAGTCTGAACGACTGCGAAGAGTTCAGAGCCGCTGATTCGAGTGCTCTTGAAACTGCAGCGGAAAATGAAAATTGTTCCAGCGATCCAGGCAAGTGGGGTGATATCATTGACGATGACGTCAATTATTGGATTAATCGTGACCCAAGCATGTGCCAAAATCACTCTGGACCGTTTGAGCCGCCTCGTAGGTATTACGATGCAGAATCAAGAACAAGATATTGCTCGAAAAACACGTTTTTAGGAAAAAAGGCAAATCAAGAGCAGTTCAAACGCGAATGATTGATTTATTCTCCAACAACTGGTTGCGTCTATTGTTTTGTGTGCAAACTTTTCACTCCCAAAGATAAACAAAACAAACTCACCAGCGCTGGATTTAATGATTGGAAAAATGTTTTCTTATTACATCAACACGAGAATGGACCTCTTCACAGAGAATGTATGTTGACGTACATTCAAAGGCGACAGAAATGTAACGATGTTTCCAACAACCTTCAACTTGAGAGAGAAAAATTATTGGAAAGAGGTACTGAGACGATTGATTGCAATCATCATAACGTTGGCTGAACGAGGATTACCTTTTCGAGAAACAAACGAGCATTTTGGCGTTCCAGATAATGGAAATTACTTAGGTTTACTCGAACTTGTTGCACAATTTGACCCGTTCTTGAAAAGTCACATCGACAATTTCGCGGACCGAGGCAAGGGGAATCCCTCTTATTTATCAAAAACGATTTGTGAAGAGTTGATTGACATTATGGGAGCAAAAGTTAGATATCAAATTGTTCAGGAGATTATAGCCGCGCGATATTTTAGTATTTCAGTCGATTCAACTCCAGATATTGCTCACGTTGATCAACTCAGTATAGTTGTCCGATATGTTGCTAAGAATGGAAAGCCTGTTGAAAGATTTTTAACTTTTTTAAAGTTTGATGGTCATAAAGGTGTTGAGATAGCTGAACATGTTTTAGAATTTCTTGCGATTTGCGGCTTAGATTTTAAAAATTGCAGGGGCCAATCTTATAATAACGCCCCGAACATGTCCGGTATTTACTCAGGTGTTCAGACGATCTTGTTAAATTTCAACAAATTCGCGATTTATTTACCGTGCGCAGCGCATTCGCTTAACCTCGTTGGAGAAACCGCTGTGAAGTGCTGCTTGTTCGCAGTGCTTTTTTTTCTATCGTACAATTACTGTACACTTTTTCCTCAGGCTCGACACACCGGTGGCACGTTTTAAAGAAACATATCAAAAACGAAAAGGTACTGAAATCGTTATCCGAAACTCGTTGGGAAGCTCATGCGAACACCACTGAGGCAGCTCTCAAATCTTTCAACGAAATCCTAGCGGCATTATATGAAATTGCTGATGATTCGTCACAAAAAAGTGACTGTAGACACGAAGCTGAATGTATCGCGGATAAAATTCAAATCTTTGAATTCGTTTTTATGCTTGTTTTGTGGAGCGATATTTTGAATAACTTTCGGGCAACGAGCAAAGCATTTCAGTCTGCAGAGATTGATCTGGAAACCTGCGCGTTGATGTACTCGTCAGTAGAAAATTTGTTAGATAAGATGAGAGATAAATTTGAGGTGTTTGAAAACAAAGCCAGATCAATTTTACCTGAGACGGATTATGCGAATGTTGCATCGCGAGTTCGACGAAGAACAAGACAGCCAAACGATGGGAATGCTCCAGAAGTTGTATTAAATCCGCGAGACTATTTTCGTGTCAACGGTTTTCTTGTAATTATCGATACGCTCAAGATCGAAATCAACGGACGAGCCCAAGTTTACTTAGAGGTTTCGAAGAGATTTTCATTTTTGGCTGACTTTAGTTTGACAGAAAATGAGTACCGCGAAAAAATTGCCGGTTTAGTTGACTTTTACCCTGACGATTTGGAAGATTCTTATCCTGAACTTAAACAGTTTCACGATTTTATCAAATCAAAATTTCCATCAAAACATAAGTTCACTCACTCTGAACTTTACGAAAGTGATTTTGAAGATGTCATTAATGATTTTAGTGATCTGAAATGTAGGATAAAAGTTTTTTAAAGATGAACGTTGTTTTTACTATACTGTTAATTATGTAAAATCAAAAAATATATAATTTGTCAGAAAAAAACTAGTTTGATTGTTTTATTGTGTTTACAACCTTTAAATGATATGAATAAGCTGTTTAAATTCTATAAATACATAAATAAAGAATAATTTTACAATTATTAAAAAAAAGTGGGCCCCAAAATTTGAATGGCCTAGGGCCTCCATTTGGGTTAATCCGGCACTGAAGCCTCAGTGAAACCTACCCAATCACAGCAGGTGTACCACAAGGCAGCGTCCTTGGACCAGTATTATACACACTTTTCACAGCAAACATCCCCACAAGCAATGAACTTACTTACAACCTTCGCAGACGACACGGCAATTATGTACGCCTATTCAAATACACAAACAGCAACGAGGGAATTACAAAATCATGCCAACAAAATAATGGGCTGGACACACCAGTGAGGCATAAAGCTCAATGAAAATAAAACAGACCAGATCACTTTTACCCTTAGAAAGCGTAAATGTAACCCCATAAAGATAAACGGAAGGGAAGTAAAAATCGTGGAATCGGTTAGGTACCTTGGCCTCCACCTTGACAGAAAACTCACATTGAAACTCCATGTAATGAAAAAACCTGACCAAATTAAACTAGTCTACAGAAATATGCACTGGCTACTGAATAAATGCTCCAATCTTGACACCAGTACCAAGATTTTGACCTACGGACTTCAGCTCTGGGGATCCACAAAAAAAAACCAACTTGCAAATAATTGAATGTCAGCAATCTAAAATAATTAGAGGAATGATCGGAGCACCACGCTATGTTAGAAACGAAATTCTGCTGAGAGACTGGAACCTCAACACAGTTTCGCAGGAAATACCAGAGAGCTTACCAGCTCTACAAGGACTTCAAAAGGTCTATTAAGAAAAAATACATAGTTCAATAGGTTTAATAATCTCCGTTCTCGAAGCACACTGATGTCTAGGAGAACACCTATCCTGTAGCTTTAAGAGCTGAAATAATGTATGTTAGGAGCCCCCGGGCTCGATCCATGCATTGTAAAATCAAACCAAGCAGCAATAAAAAAAAAAGAAAAAAAAAACAGATTTCAGACCATTGATCTAGGTAAATTCACTAAAAGAACCTACTCCCAAGTTGCAACGATGGAAGTTACAACTAAATGAATTCGACTGTGACGTCTAATTCATAACAGGAAAGCAGAATTATGTAGCGAATTATCTAAGCCGCATCAAAGTTCACAATTCAGATGCGAACGAAATTAGTCCCGATTTAGACACTGTACAGTAGTGCAGAAAATAGCAATGATTACATCTATATATCGCAACCCAAATCATACTAAAACTCGGGGAAGAAAACTCGAACGAAAGTAAGTCACCATATGAAGAAGATTAGTAATTACGTTAAAAAAGTACAGTGAACGAAATTTCCATAGTTCCACTCAAAATTTTAGAAGCGAAATTTCGATAGTTCCACGCAGTGATCGTTTGAGTCTGTGGTTCTTATTGCTGCGAAAAATTAAATATGTTATTAATTTTGTAAATCTGTGAAAGGTAAATATATTTAGCTTATTTGAATTATAATATTGACCTTTTGATTGCGATTTATAGAAGATTTTCCATCATGCCAAGAGGAACGCTATTAACATACGAAGAAAAACTTAAAATTAAGGCTTTCAAAAAGCCTAGCCTATCAAATCATGAGATAGCAAAAAGAAGTAACAGGTCTCAAAATCTGGTCAATAATTTCGTAAATTTGGGCGAATCTTATGGCAAAAATCATCCTAGAGGTGGAAATAAAAAGCTCACTCAAAAGGAAAAATCACTGATTTTCCGTGCTGCTTCATCAAAAAATTTAACAACAGTGCAGATTAAATCAGATTTCAGGTTAACAGTAACCAAACGGTGTGTACAACAAACCGTTATAAATGGACCAAAATGACAAAAAAGCCTCCACTGACTAAAACACATGTTGAGTCTAGATTGAAATTTGCGAAAACTCACATGCTTGGGATGAAGAATGGAAACACGTGATTTTTTCCGACGAAAAGAAATTTAATTTGGATGGGCCAGACGATTTAAAGTACTACTGGCATGATCTTCAGAGAAAACATAGTATTACCATGAGTCGAAATTTCGGTGGAGGAACAGTCATGGTTTCAAAGAAAATGAATTTAATTTACTAGAGTATGGGGACACAATGCCGCGCTAAAATTGGATTTTTCTGCAAGATAACGCTGTGGTCCATTCGACAAAAGTAACTAAACAATGATTCCGGGACAAAACATTGCAGGTATGAGTTAGCCAGCTCGTTCTCCTGATATGAATCCAATGGAAAACCTTTGGGGAATACTACCGCGTGAAGTTTATGAGGACTTATAAATTATTTAATTATATATATTTTTTTAAATGGAACTATGGTAAGTTCACTGTGAATTATATAGGGAAAAACATTTGGTTTATTGTTTATGAGATAAAATTGTTTTTATTTATTTTTATTTTTTTTTTTTGTTATCAGCAATTTTTACTATGTACTTTCAACCCATGCAATAATTTATTTTACATTTTAAAAATATTGAGAGAATATTTACCATCAAGAGAATTTATAGGGGTGTATTCTGAATGTGATACAGTATACATTAAATTCCAAGATACTATTGTAAAATATTTTTCAAATTCACCAAATATTAAAATTTTAAGGTGCACAAGATTCCTCCAGGAAATTGAGAATAAGGAAGATCTCCTGGATAACATCCACATTTCAAAAAACCATAGGGGTATACAAGCAATGTATGCGGAAATGAAAAATGAATATTACTTCCCAAACCTCCAAACGGAAATTCACAAGTACGTCAACAAGTGCATAATCTGTAATATATGTAAATACGACAGAAAACCTATAAAACCGATATTTATGACTTCAGAAACACCGAATCAAGTAATACACGTAAACATCTGGTTTCCTAATAAAAATTCAATGTTTATTACCTGTATAAATAAACTTACAATACATGTATCTGCACATTCTACTGCAGACAGAAATTCAACATCCATTGTAAATGTATTACTGTTGGAGGTTGGAGTAAGTCCAAAGCTTCAACTATCTGCTCTCTATATTCTTATATTCTTAAGACTATTGTGAATATGAATTGAATGTTGAATGTGAACTGAAATTTAATAAAACGTCAACCGGCCCCTTTCCGGCTTGTGACATTAACGAGGCCAGACGCGTTTTTTTTTGTGAATCTGTTTCCATCCTCGAATTATTAAATCTCCATTCCATAGTGGCATTTAAAACCAACAATTACAAGAAAGATTCGCAATTTTAGGAAAACCCCAAAAGTTAATAGGAGATAATGAATTTAATACGGCATATGATATAGAGACTTCTTAAACTCCAAAAATATAACATATCACCTTCCCGAATACCCATACCGGAAACTCCGATATTGAAAGGTTCATAACAGGATTACTACAGTCGTCGCTAGTGTCGCTAGTCACGTTGACTTCGTCTTGCGAATATTATTTGTTATTGAAATGATAAATTATCTCAAATTGGTCTTGAACAACAAAAAATAGTAAACAAATCAATCAGTTGTTAACAACAACTAGTTGTAATACCAACACATATCGTAACGCAAAACTGTTTTTTCTAAGAACGAAAATGTCGTGTTTTGTGCTAAACAAACAGCACTTACAGGAAGCCTAGCTTTTCTGCTTTAACTTGAAAAAAAAATGCAGCTGAAGTACGTAATTTGCTTGAGGAGGCCTACGGCGAACATGCACCATCGAAAACCTACCTGAGAAGATTGGTTTAAACGCTTCAGAAGTGGCGATTTCCACACTGAGGATCAGAAGCGCTCTGGAAGACCAAAAATAATTAAAGACGCCGAACTGCAAGCGTTATTGGATGATGATGATACGCAAGATCAACTTGCGGAGGCATTAAGCATGACTCGACAAGGTATTTCCAAACGTTAACATGCTATGGGCAAATTCAAAAGGAGGGAAAATGGATGCCGCAAGAGTTGACTGAGAGACAGATGGAAAATCGGAGAGCCACTTCCTAATTTTTGCTCAGTCTTTGTGCAGCTATCACAGTGGACGGAAGTCAGCGTCTCCAGACTTTGTTTTGGTTTTTTGTGGAGGGTGCTAGTGCCTACATAGCGATTTGGATTGTTTTTTCCCGACTTTGGACGTGTTTTTTCCCTCACCCGGAGTGATTTTTTCGTCCCTGGTGTGTGCTCCTGCGGGAGATCTATTGTACCGCGGCTGCTCGGAGCCCGCGGGCGAAAGCGCGGCTGCACGTGGCTTTAGCCGTCACTGACAGCTGACAATTTCCCAAGTCACAAACCTACGAATAAAGAACTAAATTAGTGGAACAAGCTTTAGAAGCAAATTTCGGGCCGCTCCGAAATTTTGCGCGGAACAATGGCGGCCGGCATTGCCGACGCCAACAGATTCTCAATGCTAGAAACCCAACCACCCAAAAGGATGAAGCAAGCGGTTAAAAGGAATAAGAGCGCACTCTTCCACGAGTCGTTTCCAGCCCTACCAGAACAAAGCATTGTATGCGACCCCAGCCAGAACCATCCTAAATATATCACTATTCAGACGACTGACCCCAACAAAGCACTGAAATTTCGTAACCACTTCCTCGTGAGAAAAGGTGAACAAAATTCACCAAGGCAAGCTATGTTCGCGACGGTGCTCTTTTGCTGCTAGTGGACAACCAAAAAATTGCAAACTTGTTTCTTAAAGCCAAGGAAATCGCCGGAATACCCGTGGTTGTGTAGATGTATGAAACCCTCAACTCAGTGGAAGGCACAGTTTTCTCCCCGGACTTCAGGCTTATGTCTCAGGAGGAAATATTTGAGGGACTTAAAGAACAGGGCATCACGGAAGTTGTGCAAATCACCCGCCCAGGAGACGAACCCGGGAAGAGAATCCTTACCGGCCTACTAATCCTTACATTCAGCGCCTACAAGATCCCTTCGCATATTCAAGGAGCGTGGACCTCTCTCCAGGTCAAGCAAAACTACCCCACGCCCATGAGGTGTAGGAATTGCCAGCGACTAGGCCACACAGCAAAGTGGTGCAAAGACACCACCGCCACATGCGCCATTTGCGGCAAACCCGGACCACATGATAACAAAGACTGCACGGGAAAACACTGTGCTAGACATACAGCTCGTCTAGCAGGGACTGCCCACAGTTCCTAAAGGCGAAAGAAATAATAAAAATCAAAACTATGAAAAAATGCTCACTATACGTGGCAAGGAAGGAGTACTACGCCACGTACAGGACACAGGCAGGACCCACCTATGCGGAAGCAGCGGCCCCCAGCACAGGGGCATCAACCCCTAAAACTAGCCCCAGCGCGTCACCCAACATCACCACCAGCAACAACAACAAGACCAGCTCTAGCATCAAAACACCCCCCAGCTCCAGTAGTATCACCAACACCAGGACCAAGGACAACAACAAACAAACTACTGCCCCAAACAAGCCCGACGTCGAACAAGTAAGCTCCCCTGTCGACAGGACTAACAACTCCACAGCACCACAAAAACAACGTGACAATAAAAACACACATAAAACATCAACCAACACTCTACGAAATAACAACTATCCGGATGAGTTTGTCAAAAAGTATATTGATCTTAGAATAGAGTCAAAACAGAGAAAACAAGAAACAATAAAAAAATCACAAAATGAAATAGAAAAAAGACAGATAATCTCCTTGCCATACATTAATAGAACTTCACAAAAAATTAGCCAATTATTAAAAAAACATAACGTTACTACGGTTTTTTATAATAGTAAAAAAAACAATATATTTTTTGACAAGCTGAAGGATAAAACAAAGACATTGTTTGCATCGAATGCCGTTTACAAAATTAATTGTAAGGACTGTGATAAAGTGTACATAGGACAAACAAAAAGATATCTGAAAAAGAGAGTATATGAACACGGCTTTAATATTAGACAGGAACCAGAAAAGCACACCTCACTAACTAAACACAGAATTAAATACAATCACAGCATCGATTATGAAGGCATTAAAATATTAGAAAGAGAAAAAAAGTATAGAAAAAGACTAACTAAGTAAATGATCAACATTGTTAAACATGAAAATGCAATGAATGAAAGGAGTGATGTGGATGGGTTGAGTGTTATTTATCATAATCTTTTAAAATAACTAATTGCAAAAAGAAGGATTTCTGAGTTACTGGCAACTCAGATTTCAATTTCTATGTAGTCAAATCGCAATCAAAGATAACGCGAAGCCTCAGTCCTATGTGTCACATGATACTAGTCACGCTGTTACCAATCGTTTCGTCCAAAAATGACTGAGTTTATGTTTTTACTTGTGTTATTATTATTGTCTTTCCTAATTTATTACGACGTTGTTAAACTGAATTTTCTTGACCGAAAGATGATAGTTCTTTAAACAACAGGTATGATAGTGAACGTGAATTCTAATGATAAATTGTTTAATTGAGTGGATGAATAACAAGAAATTTTCTACGGTTGTAGCTCTGAAGAGGCACAAGCGTATTGTGCGAAACGTTAGCTTGTTGTAATAAAACAATAAGTCCTGAGTAGAGAGAGTTTTATTCTCCCCGTTCCTCAAGGTCACATAGGAAAAGGAGTTTCGTTTATTCTCCTACCTTCCTCTCCAATACCGGCTCCCTTACCGCAATAGACCTCTCCCTTGCACCGCCCCACATTGCCCCCCGTCTTGATTGATTCCTACATGACAACCCCGAGGGAAATGACCACTTCCCCATCGTAATTAGAGGCAGCTTCCAAGCCGCTGCCAGTAAACCTAATTGCAAGTTCGCAGAACATCAGGCGAACTGGGACACATATGGGAACCTGATCAGGACGGAAGCATCCCTTCACTCCCCATCCACCAATATTAATCAAGAAACCGCACAAATAACAAGAATCATTAGAATGGCTGCGGCGGGTAGCATGCCTGTCTCCAGCCCAAAACCCCGATCCCAACCAGTGTGGATGAATTCGCGCATCCTCTCACTTATCAGAGAGAAAAACAGGGCCTGGAAAAAATTTCAGAGGCATCCTACAGGTAACAACCTGCTTGAGTATCGTAGGAAATCGGCACAATCAAAAAAAGAAATTAAGGAAGCGAAAAAACAATCCTGGGTTGATTTCGCTAACTCAATAATTCCTGGCCTTAATTTAGCCGATGCATGGGGTCGAGTCAAAGCAATCTCCGGCAACAGGTCTCCTAGCCTGATTGCTAATTTGACAGTTGATAGCAGGCTCTACACCGACTCCACAAGCATTGCCCAACAACTAGCACAAGATTGGGCTAGTTACTCCAATGATAGTACTTTCAGCCCAGAACAAATTCAGGCTAAATCCTTCTGGTCCTTCACGGATAGGCCCTACTCCCCTGACCCCAATAGAATCTTCTCTTCACCAATATCCCTTCATGAGCTAAGAGTGACACTTGGCAAATGTAAGGGATCAACACCAGGACAAGACAAAGTCTCTTACAAAATGATCAAAGAAGCCCCTGACTCTTTCAAAGAGATACTAGTCTCTCTTTACAACTCAATCCTGATGAGAAGCATTTTTCCCCAAGCGTGAAAAATGCAATCCTCATCCCGATCCGTAAGAAGACAGTTATTGCCACCGGCACCCTCACTCCTAAGGATCTCCGTCCAATTTCGCTATTATCCTGTCTATCACGCCTTCTTGAAAAAATTTTGGGCCACAGACTCTCCTGCCTGGAGAGTGTCCTCCCGAGTGGGGTCCACGGGTTCCGGAGACATCGAGGTACCACCTCGCTGCTTCTAGAACTCGAGGATTCCATCGGGAGCGCCTTCGGTAAGGGGGAAGAGCTCCTTCTACTATCTGCCGACATCGAGAAGGCGTACGATAGAGTTAGATGGGATATCATAGCCACCCAGCTCCAAGTTTGGGGCGTGGATGCGCCCTTCATTCACCTGATTAAAAACTTCCTGTCCTCCCGATCACTTCAGGTAAGAGTTAATGGCTACACTTCATCACAGAAATCTCTCAACAATGCTCTCCCCCAAGGATTCCCCCTTCCCACATCCCTTTTCAATACTTACATCTCAACTCTACTCCTACAACTACAGGACATTGACAGACTTAACTTCTACATTTACGCGGACAATATACTACTAACTACGACGGACAGACAGCCGACAGAGGTGCTTAGAAGGGCACGACTTTCATTGGAAATATGGGCCCTACATACGGGAGCACGGATCCCGATGGAAAAAGACG